>CM059298.1:5697500-6147500 GCA_030340665.1 Neosalanx taihuensis
GGTAAATCACAATCACCCTAAGGGCACAAGGGTTACAGCAGGTCCATGAAAAACACAAGTAAAAACAGATTCAGAGACAAACCCCCAATCGAAAAAGCCCCCCTGGCACAAAAGCCCTAAAAGAAACAACAAATGTGTGTGTGTGAACATGCCTGAGTGTGTTGGAGTGTGTGCTGAGCAGACACAGCAGGTTTATGTTGAGGATTTGGGGATGTGATGGCCCAAGGCAACCGACCCTGGAGGATGAGAACAGCAGCCGCTGTAAAAAAAAAAAAAAAAAAAAACAACATCTAAAGTAATGACACCAATAGAGCTCAAACTAACAGGCTGGAAAGAGGCTTAAAAGAGGCTTGAAATGTCAAACTTGCCTCAGTCTCATCAGGGAACACAGGCAGTAGACAGACAGTGTACTGCTCTGTGTGTGCACCACTTTGAAGCGCATTGCAACAAATATTCTGCTTAGCACCCGGAAATGCTAAGTCTACACACACACACACACACCAACACACACACACACACCAACACACACACCAACACCCACACACACACCCACACCCCCACCCACACACCCACACCCACACACCCACACACACACACACACACACTTTAGACAGCCCCATTTCACAATGGAATACATTATGGCAAATTATTTTGCAGACCTCAACTATGGTTCAGAGATCACACTTTGAGAACCCATGTATGAGTCAGGTCTAGAGACTAGATTTCCTGTCTTCCATGCTGGCCTTGTTCAATAGGGATGAGTTGAAAGCAATCAGGGAAATGAAAAAGGAAAATTTTTCTGGTAACTGCTTACACTAATCATTGTAGAATATTTATGGGGGTGAGGAAGTGGGTTGTCAGAGTACCAACCATCAACTTCCACACAGAATGATTTGCGGTGACCAAAGCAACAAGGCTGCACCAATTCAATCACTAGACATTTACTACTTCCAAAGCACCACCTGCACTCACTGCCATCCTACCCTACTCGCTCCCATCATACCCTGCTCTCTGGCCCTCATGCCTGCTGGTTGACAGCTTATTTCCACCCGTGTTCCGAGTCTAGGAACATCAACACCAAGAACTACACCTCAGGATAAAGATCGTATTGACTTGATAGTCTAAGCTGCTTTACAAATTCCTGGCTTTCCCTCACACCTCCCTTCCATAAACAAAACCAGAAAGCATGACATTAACATCTTTATTGGGTCTGCTCCAAGTCAGGCCGTGAAATCAACTTAACATGTATATTAATACAACCCAATGTATTGCCATAAACTATATGCATAATTACAAACTCAAATGAAAAAGACAACTAAAATTGCAACAATGCTTCTGGATCATAATCCAAATGTTGACCTTTAACATTTGAGTGGAGCAACAGGGGGTCCTCCAAGTCGAGGAGGTTTGAGGCTGAAGAGGTCTCTCAGGTTGACCTCAGGGTCTACATAGTGTGGGATCTTGCGCTCGCTGAATAGGCCAGAGAGGTTGGTCTCCACTTTGGCCCGTCGGGAGATGCGCATGCGCTGGGTGAAGAGGCGTCGCAGGTCATCTGTCACCAGAGGCAGTGGGTTGCGCCCCTGCAGACGCTTCTGCCAGCTCTTCTTGGAGCGCTGGCTCTTCTGCTGCATTAAAACCATGTTACCATTTATAGCAAGTCAACTGTGCAACAGTTTACCAGCATTGCAATCAATATTACGGACTTCTAGGCACAAATACTGCTACTGCTCATGTGTATGATTGGCACATCCCCCAAACGCTTCTAAAAGGGCTTGAGGGCATTAGAGTCCCTTCAAACAACCAGACAGATCAGGAAAAATGCAGCTTCAAAGACTGGTTCAAGGGACCGATCCAAATCAATAGTCCCCTGGCTGGACACTGCTGAGCATCCAGCAGTAGGCTCAAATCTGGCAGACGTCACAGGAGCAACAAAACGCTTACCTTCAGTCGGCTGGTGTCTGGGTCATGAAGGATCATGTGCCTGCACATGCTCTCCTGGGAAGGGCAACAGAAGGAACCATGACAACATAAATGCTTAACATTTCCCAAGACCCATGTACACAAGTTGCAAAAATGCATCTGAACACAGATACTTCAATATTTTGAACAAATTTTGATCGATTAGACATTAAAAGCCAGCTGTTCCATGTACGGATGCCATTATGAAAAAACCTTGTTCAAATGGTGTTTTAATAAGACTGGTATGAAAGCACATGCAGAATGGAGTATTTTGACGCCATTAAAGCATAATCCTTTAACAGCATAGCATACCACACTATAGCAGGAAGTGGGATAGTGCAATTCAAAGCACTCAATCCATCCTGCACTTACCATGTTCAGTGTGGCAATTGTTAAGATATTTGATGTTCAACATGAACTGCAAACACTTGATCCAAGGCAGAAAATTGCCAAATTTCATTCAATCAAAAACCAATTCTGTCAATAACACCAATTGGAAACGAATCAAAAAACACTTTTGAACATGTCGCCGAGGGAACCAGAGGATAGTGTAAAGGGAAAAGCACATCTTCAGGTTGTGTCACAGCATCAAAGGCAAGTAAACATACCCGCATGGCAAAGGTGCGTGTGCACTCTGGGAAGGAGCAGTGGTACTTGAGGAGCTGCAGGTGGACTGTGCGGATGTGGCTCTGCAGGTTGAAGGTTGTGGAAAAGTAGGCCTTGCAGCCTGGGCTTGGGCACAGCAGCACAGGCTTCTGCAAGGCATGGGTTCTTTTGTGTCTCCTAAGACTATCCTGTTTCTTGAACACCTTCTGGCACTGTTTACAGGTGTAAGTGGCTGTGGGGGGGGGGAAGAAGATGACAGTCAATACTGGGGTGGTTGTAAATGGTGAAGATCGAAGTAGTTGGATCAATCATGCTTAACACCTGCGGTCGCAAAGTCCCTTAACCTTCGAGAAATAGACATTTAGTAGCAAATGCAGCCATTTTACAGGTCATCATAAATATAGGGTGGCATTTTAGATCAAACCTGACAGTTCAGCTCCATAAACATGTCAGTGAATCAATTTGAATGGTAGAGAAACCATCAGAGATGAGTAAAAGGAGGAATAAATCACCCTAGAGCAGCTCATGTGAAACCACACTGACATTCTAACAGCCTTCTCCTGGGAGAGAGAAGTTGGCCCAGATATGCGATACAGTAATAAGTACTTGTGAAACTGTCATCATGTCAGTGTCTGCAACTCCTCCAGAGTTCTGCCTGTGCAGTGCGCCTTGAGGTAACAAGATGGTTTACCTGGGTGTTTAACCATGTGCTTCCGCAATTTTCCCCAGGTGTTTACCACCACCTCACAATCCTCTTTTGGGCAGCGGTAACCTGTGAAGACCCACAAGAGCGATTCTGTCAATTCAGTCCTTTAACATGCAATGAAAATAGACTGAAATGTGAATATGGATTTAAATTGGATACATATTACAGAGGAAGCTTGGGCAGAATTCATGGACTAACCTGCATGGGTCTTCTCATGGGCCTTGAGAGCAACATGGGATTCAAACCCAGCTGTGCAGCCATCTTTTGAGCATCTGAGGAACAAAACTAACATGCATCAAGCTTAGCCATTCCAACAAGTTTATCCTCAACTAATGCGTTTCAGGCTGAGAGCATTAGACTTAAGGCTTACTATGGACCGTCCAGTATATGAAATGGTAGTACAAAGACACCTTAAGAAGCAAGATTAACCATCCTTTCCAAAAACTCACTTGATTATATGGGGTATGCCGTGCACATTCAAGTGTCGCGTGTACATCTTCCGTTTCTTGAACGACAACGTACAGTTTTCAAACGTGCACTGGCGATCAAATTGACAGAAATGCACATTCGGATTAATACATGGAAAAAAATATGTAAAGGCCAAAGAATCCGGGCAAATAAACGCTTGATGTTGGGCGCCATCTCGTGGACGAACCTTGAAATGGGTTTCCCCTTCTCCGTGGCCATAACGAACGTGCCTCTTCAGCTTGTGAGCACTGAAGAAACTTTTCGTGCAACCCTCGAAAGTACAGCTACCAGAAAAAAAAACATTGTCAGATGCACCCCAATACCTATACAGTTATTTTGCTTATGCACCCTATACCTGACATCCTTGACCCCGGTGTGGCCGAGAGCGTGGCGGCTCAGGTGAGATTTCCTTGAGTATCGACGCCCGCAACCTTCCACATGGCATAGAATAGGTTTCTGAAACAGAATGCGGGTGTAAGAGCATGTCACGCTAAACAACCAAAGACACAATAGCATATTTATAAAAGCAGACAAAAGCCAGTTGAAAACAATACCTCTCCAGTGTGAATCGTTTGATGCTCTGTAAGTCGCCATTCCCGAGTGAACGTGGCGCCACAGTCCGCATGGGTGCAGTTGAAGAGCTGGAGAGGAGCCACGTCCGCTTCTTCAGAGCTCACCCCATTCATCCTATCGATTTTAACGCTGGATTTTTTACTAACTGGTTGTTCTTTCTTCAAACGCTCTATTGGGGCTGAATGCCCCGCAAAATAAGCGCTTTTATGGCCTCCGATGGTTAATTAGTTGATTTATTGACCACCACTTGTGCATAATTGAGGTGGGCGTGACCAATGTTTGTGTGTAACTGAACACTGGAAATCTGTAGTTCAATCATTTTCAAGATAGAGGGTGGTATGCTGCCTCTGTTTCAGCTTGTAGCCCATACCATCTCAAAGAATAATATGTGAATATGTGATTTACTGTAAACATCTCATAGAGGGAAGGGAATCCGTAGGTTCCAGAGCTGTACAATAAAAACATTAACAGTAATCAATCTGACCATGAATACATTAGTACAGTGGTCTTCAACCCTGGTCCTCAGGACCCACTGTCCTGCATGTTTTGGATGTTTCCCCCTTCCCACACACCTGATTCTAATGCATGATCGTTTACCAGGATTCTTCAGAGCTAGATAACGACCCATGCATTAGAATCAGGTGTGTTGGAGCAGGGAAACATCTAAAACATGCAGGACAGTGGGTCCTGAGGACCAGGGTTGAAGACCACTGCATTAGTATTCAACACGAATAGACAGATATTGATTGGTTCCTTTAGTTTATTTGTGTTAACAAGTGACACGAGATGATTGCCTTTGCAGTCCCATTAAATACGGTCCACAATTTGTGTTTGTTTTAGTGGCTTTAAACATTTTGGGAACGCTTTTTCATAGAGTGAGTGAAATAACGACTTCAGGTGCACAGACAGTGAGGTTTCTTGGCACAGAGATAAATGGGTTTCTGTGCTAAAGCACCAAGCTTCTCGGAGCGGTATGAAAAATTCATTGAGGGCCGTCAGACTGGCCCTCCATTAAGGGTAAGTGCGGCAGCCAGCCACGATGTCCACGGTTCACACAGAGCAGATGAATACTTAGACCACACACATCATATCTATGCCTAGTCTCTACAAATGATGCTTCTTGACTATAGTATTTGATAAACCACATTTTTTGGAGTAATTTAATCACTAATCAAACTCTTGTGTTGGGAAAGCCATCCAGTCACCAGGTCTATTATAACAGAGGAAGAGAGAGTTAGAGACCCTGCCCAGTTTTACATACTGTGAACATGAGGAGCTGGAGGTTAAGGTTACACTTTAGCCTACTGTCCCATTTCCAGGTATGGCCTCCACGTTGTGGATGGGTTCTTCTCATTGAGGATGTGTAACAGCAGTGGGAGACATTACAAGACTGGATTAATCACCTTCAACTGTTAAGGCATTGGTAGACAATGTATGACATGTGATAACCATTTCTGAGGAGCATATTGAGGTCACTGGTGGTCTAGGTTTGATGCATTCTACTGGTTTGCACACATGTCACGAATTACCGTTCAAATTCATCATTTGCATGATAGGGCTAACTTGATGTTTTCTTGTCCACCTGCATCCAGGTATTGTCGCATACTAGCACTTCCAACTTGTGCAGAGAACTGCATGGCAACCGGAGGATGCTTGGCGAGAGCTAAGGGAGGGTTCCACTGCCCCACGTGCCCTGGCTCACCGCATACCCCCGTTCCATTTCCATCCACTGTTTCCGCATACCGCAGATTCGCAGACTCACACACATGGAGACAATCCTCCTGGAATCATGCGTGCGTGCACACATTTCCCCCAGTCCAACAATGATGCGCATTCCATCGGCTGATCGATAGTTTATCGATCGGCTCAGCTAAGAGTTTTTTGTTGGAGGTTCTGCTATGCAATTCAAATGTTGAGAGGCTTGCCAGACTACCATTGACGAGACCGATCTAGGCTAAGAGGGAGTATGAGAGGACGCTGCTCAGATGTGTAACAGGCTCGGGCGATGCTTTTTTCGCTTACAAGCTCCTCCTGGTCGATTTTTTTGATCATCTGCAACTTTGATATGAAAACGCTCTCGATGTTAATCCGAAGGAATATGTGAAGATCATGCTGGCGGTGTTGTGCTTGGTCTTTGCTGCAGTGGGCGAGAGGCTGGTCGTGTCAGGTAAGAAGATAAGGGATGGGTGATGCCACAACAGGAGGCAGAGTGAAGAAACGGAACAGCCTTTTTATATCCAAACTTCACCCCAGAATGCTCTGCTGTAGTTTTAGACCCTCGTCGTCACATTGTGCTCCCGCAATCACTTTTTATTTCTGTTGTAGTCTAACCCCTAAGTCGGTAGGCGCTGGGTTGCCAAAAACTGCTGCTTTTCCCGTCAGCACAACCGATGCAGCAGATTTGCTGCATCAACACATTTTAACCGCAGCGCCATACAGACTATATTCACGGTTCCCTATTCCCATACACGTCTTTTTCAAACCCTGTATAAGTCACTAATCGCATACCTCACACAAATAAATTATATAGCTCAGTTCGTAAGTTGATGAGTTAAAGACTTGAGTCGCTAGAGTCGACCTAACTCCTGTAACTGACTCGGGTTCCAGGTGGGGTGAGGGATGCAGGTGTGTGGGACTGGTTCCCGCTGGTGGAACGGGGAGACGGCAGCGACACTGCGGCCGAGGTGAGCTTTCCGAAGCGGCTGCAGCACCAGATGAAGTCGGGGACGGAAATGGCCCACGGCTCTTTGAGCACCAGAGCAAAGGATAGCAACAGTGGAGGAGACACGTTGGTAAGTTGCATCAACATATATCCCCCAGGCACAGATCATTTTCAGATAAAACGGTTTTAATTGAACATTTCCTCGCAGACCCAGTTAAGATCCACTTATTTACAACTTAGTTGCACCCCCCTTGTGGTTGGAAACCACTGCTGCTCCTATGGCATTAAACTCAGGGCCTATTCCCTTTTTCAGTTATGAACCCTTGATGTGAGACACTGCCAGTCTTTTGATAAGTCTACATGAGACTTGAATCCAAAACCTTCTGAGCTGATTTATACACCCACAAAGCTGCATGCCCAGTTGGAATGCTGAAACAGAGACTGTGTGTGTGTGTGTGTGTGTGTGTGTGTGTGTGTGTGTGTGTGTGTTTGTTTAGCTGTGTTCACTGATGTATTCACGGATCACGTCGGATTATCCTTCTTCCTTGTGAAGCTACTGACTCCTCTATTATTCAATGGTGTGTTGAAGTATGTCTCCATTAATATATAAACAGGCCTGTGTGAGAAGTGTAGTATGGGCCAGGACTCCTGAGCACGAGCACTTTCCCCCCATTTTCCCTCTCTCTCTCTCTTTCTCTCTTCTTGTCTGTCTCTCAGTGTCTGTCTTTTACTGTAGCTGTATGCAGTCTCACTGCTGCCTGGGTTGTGCAGTGAGACTGGGCTGGGTGAGAGCAGGTGCTGCTGAAAATAGAAGCACGGACGGTTTCCTCTGCTTTGAGAAACCAAGCTTCTCACAAACAGACATACTCTGATTAGCCTGCTTGAATGAACCTGCTGTGTGAAATATTAAAATCTCTCTACCAAGGGCGTAGGTTTGGTCTCAGCTTTGGTGGCAACATCCCCATTGCCCATTCAAATTTAATAGGTCATTATTATGCCTATAATCTGCACTGGGAGACCTGCCACACACCAGCATCACCAGTGTGTCCCAGACAAGCCAAAAACCTTTGTCTAACTGCAGCTGAGCTGGGTAGTGTGGAGTCACTGGAGGAGATCATGTCAGAGTGGTCGGTTGGTCTTGTCCAAGTGGAGAGCCAGTCATGCAGCCCCTACAGGCAGACTCAGTGAGGGGTGAGGCTGGCCCAGCAAGGCAGCCCCTGCAGGCAGACTCACTGAGGGGTGAGGCCTCATGTGCTTATGGAGACAGTGTTTGGTGTGCAGGAGGTAGATCCGGCCCTGAATGGAGAGCTGTTTAGTAGAATTAGAATTTAGTATATGTGTGATAGAACTTTTATCAGAATAACAATCATAGACTAATCATATTATCAAAGCTTTGCAAAATACTCCAAACCATATGCATATTGGTGAAATGCTTATAGTCTGCTGGTGGAAGATTTTCAGTACAAGATGCTTGATGCAAGATGCAAAACTTTGGATGTTACAGTGAGCCAAAGAGTGGGGGCGAACAGATGTTTTCAGAATCTCTGTAGAAGTGGAGCACTGAGCAATACGTACATTCATAAACAAGAATGTCAGCAATATCCTGTATCAAACGATGACATCATATCTCCTGATTTCTGTAAAATGCCCCATTCTAATAATAAAACATATATAAGAAGTGATGACCACTTTTCTAGGGGCCAGTACTTTTGCCAGATATATTCAAATAAGGATTGTCTGTGAAGTGCTCCTTGCGCGCAGGTAAATCTAACTTGGTTATCGTGTCTTTGGTGATTTGAGTAACAGCGAAATAAAGATGTTCAGGAAATTATACTTTTCCCTGACAAGAGCCTCTCTCTGTTTCACTCTCCCCCAACATGGCAGGGATCTGGCTGTCGCCCAGGAAGGACTTCACATAGCTAATCGATTCGGTTTTCTAAAACCTTTTCTAAATCAAATTCAGTCATTATAAGGCAGCAAGTAGGCCTACAGAATTGGTCTCAATCAATAGACATCCATCAGTCACTCCCTTTTATTTGCTAAACTGCTTTTGGAAATAATCCCATAGCATTTTGTTTGATTACCTTATGTAATCAATATAAACTGCAGAATGCTAGTTGAGTATGCACTATTTCAACGTCTCCTTGGATAAAGATCTGCTAAATGGATCCAAAGTTACATCTGCATGCAGAAGCCATGACTTCACTTCTCATTCTACAGGTCCTTCTGTCTGTTCTGAAGGAATGCCAAGTCCGCCATCATTGGACTGATCTAATCAAGATGTTATGTTTAGCAAATCCGTTTCAGATCCGACATCTGTCTTTCTGTTTCAGCCTGTCCACTTGGCCCACAGCAGTTTCCAGGTGGCAGCCTTCGGACGCACCTTCACGCTGGACCTGGAGCTAAACCAGTCAGTGCCATTGCTTGGTTTCTAACAAGTGATTAGTTGAGATTCAGTAGCACTGTTGTCATCATGTTCTTTTGCATTGTTTTCCTCAGGATAGATACAAAAAGAAATGGTGTTCAACATCTATTTTCTTAATCCTCGTACACATCCACATTAGCATGTCCTTAACTGCTTCCGATAAAGAACAGTTGTATCTGCTTGGTTATGCAGCATGAGCAGATGTGTACAGTACCAGGGCAAGAGGCACACACTGACAGGCACACACACTTTTACACACGTTCACATTCCCACGCAGGGCAGCCCACACTGGAGAGTGAAACGAGAGTGGACTGGATTATTTTGATTTGACTATTCATGAGCATCCAAAGCTAAACCCCTCCCCTCGCTCTCTCAGTCAACAGACCAGTCATCCTTCATACACTGCATGTATTATGGATCCACTGTGACTGTATTGTAGCCTATGTTGTCAACACCTCTATGTACTATACTGTACTATATTCTCACAAAGAATGCCTCTATAGGAGTGATGTAAAGTTTCACTACTGTCAGGGTTGTGCTTTACTCTTTATTATTAGACTGAGATGTTGCGTGTGGGAAGTTGTTTTTGAAGATTTTGGTTTCAAAGTATCTTTTTGTTGCTCCAGTCAGTTCTTATCTTCAGAATATGTGGAGAGACACTTTGACCACGATGGCAGGCCCTCCCAGTCTCTGGTAAGATTGCTGTTGTGTGTGTCTGTGTGTGTATGTACAGTATGTGAGAGTGTTTGTATACACAGTATGTGAGTGTGTGTGTGTGTGTATATGTACAGGATGTGAGTGTGCGTATGTATTTATAGGATGTGAGAGTGTGTGTGTGTGTGTGTGTGTACAGGATGTCAGTTTGAGTGAATTTGGGCCAAAGCCATGGGATAGATCATTCAGTACAGGTCCAGTAGTCAGATTTCTCCTGCCTCTGTAAAATCCAACTGGCCCATCCAGTGCAGTTATCAGATGAGATTATTATTAGTTGACAGGTTGTATAGACAGCCTAGCAGGAAGAAAATGGAGCCGCCATGCCTAGTTTGATTTTGACGGTAGACTGGAGGAATGTAGCTGCTGGCTCAATACAGAGCTAGGAGAGACTGTTTTTCTTCTTTTATTGTAATAAATGTGCTACTAGCTCCCCCCACACCCCCAACCAACTCTCCCTACTCCCCATCCCCACCCACACATTCCCTAACATGCCTCAGACCTCCGAGCCAATCAGAAGCTTGTTCCCATGGCAACGAGTCTGCTCTGTGGTGTCATTAAGTTCTTGGCAGAGTACAGAATGAAAGAAGATATAGAGGGGGGAGAGGAAGCAGGAGAGATAGTAGGAGAGAGAGAGAGACAGAGAGAGAATGGTAACCAGGCCTTGGTAAACTCAGAGAGTTAGAGTTGGCATCTGTATGTGTGTGTTAGTCTGTTTGTGTGTCTGCGTGTCTACATAAGTGTGGATCCCTGTAAGTGTACGCAGGCTTGCAGACAGTTGGTCGGTTCCAGCAGCCATGAGTGGGAGGATCGGCCAGCAGGGTTGTGAAGCAGCCATCAGGCTTGATACTGTGGCCTCTAGACTCGCAGACATACCAAGGCCTCTGTCGGCTTAGTAGGCTGCTCATTCCAACGCCTCACAATCCCTCCTGTTAGAGCTAGGCAAGCTTCCAGGCTGTTCGTTTCATTTTTGGGTCCGAATCAAACTCCTAAGGAGAGAACATCAGTACACAATACTGGGAGCTGCCCATGATCTTGTGCTTATCTTTTTTTGTGCAAGGACAGTGTGCCAGGTTAGCCATCTTCTGCCTGTACTATAATTCCTTATTCCATGGTGTGTGCGCCAAGATGACATCTCACATGTTTCATTATTTAAAAGCTTCATGTGCAGTGAAGCCATTGTCAGTGGAGCACAGTAAAGTATAGCTGAGCACAGGACAAGTAGGTCACAGGCTGTGATAACGACTGTAATAGAGAGAGGGGGAACGAGAGAGAGAGACATATAGTAAAGAAAATGAGGCTCTAAGTTAATAAAGCCTGTATGAGCCAGATCATTGTGACTGAACCTCCTCCCCCCTGTGGCAAGGAAGAGGTGTTGGTTTGAGTGTGACGTGCTTTGTGCCGTGGTGTGCATCCACAGGGAGGGGAGCACTGCTATTACCAGGGGAGGCTGCGAGGTCTGCCTGGGTCCTGGGCTGCCCTTTCCACCTGCCACGGCCTGCGGTGAGTCTGCTGGCTGGACCCACCCTGCCAGAGCACCCGCACGCACTGTCACCAGTCCTGTTTTGGTTCCTCAACCCAGCAGGATCAGACTGACCTACATGTGGACATGTTGGTTGTTTGATTGCGACTCTCTGCCCCTTAGTGGGATGTTCTCGGATGGGATGTTCTCGTATGGGATCGAGCCTGTGCTAAACGGAAGCAGTCAGGTGAGTGATTGGTTCAGATGGCAGACAGCTACGGACTAGCCGTGCCTCGTCGTCAGCTGTGTTTTTTCACGGTCAGAGTAGGAATGGGCTTTTCACGGTGTGTTTGAAGATGAGTTGTGTTTCATCCCGGTGTCTCATTCCCTTCCTGGGCTCTCTCTACCTCAGGACAATGGAGCTCACCTCATCCACAGGATGCCTGATGTGAGACTGTCTCCTGACTGTCCAGGTGGGCCACAACAGCCAGCACATCTCCCCATACCTGCTCTCTCTCTCTCTCTCTCTCTCTTTCTCTTGCTCTCGCTCTTTCTCTCAGACTCTCAGTAGGCTAACCCTCATGTGTTGTATCTTCAGATTGCACAGAGGGCAGTGAGGGGGTTATTGTGGGGGGCGAGGATGATGCTGATGATGAAGCAGACCAAGTGCAGCAGCAGGGGTCCCCAGGGGCCCTGAAGCGCTCTAAGAGGCAGGTGCGCCGGCCCACCTTGCAGACAGAGACCAAATACATCGAGCTGATGGTGGTCAACGATTATGAAATGGTGAGTCGACACTCTCCTGCCTTTTGCTGGCGTGTGCGTGTTAGTCTCCTGTAATTGTTTGCAATGTGTCGGCAGTTTGTGCAACTGCGCCGCTCCACAACCCAGACCAGGAACTATGCCAAAGCAGTGGTCAACATGGCGGATGCGGTAAGATAATATTCTCCTTCTCCTCTCCGACTACTCACCCTGAAGTCCATTTTGGTTCAAAGCAACATGTCAATGCCTATAAGACGCGCAGCTGTCATGATTTGCTGGTGGGTGTACTTTTTGGATTCCAGATATACAAGGAGCAGCTCAACACTCGTATTGTTCTGGTTGCCATGGAGACCTGGACCTCTGCAGACATGGTGTCCGTGGTTGTGGACCCCTTGACGACGCTGCAGAACTTCATGAAGTACAGGAGGGAGAGCATCAAGGAGCGGAGCGATGTGGTGCACCTCTTTTCGTAAGGACCTGGTTCCTCTTCTGGTCTCTGACAGGCAGAGTGATGGACACTCACCCCGGCCGGCCAGATTTGACTGAGGGTGTTGGGGTGTAGGGCCCATTGCCGTTTCCTTTGTGTCCCCCAGGGGGCGTACGTTCCAGAGCAGCCGTAGTGGGACTGCCTACACCGGCGGGGTGTGCTCTCCAACTAGGGGAGGGGGCATCAACGAGGTGAGGACCTCCACCATGTCTCCATTACCATTACCTGGCGTGTGTGTGGTTCTTGACTCGTATAACTGTGTGTGTCTTCCAGTATGGGAACGTGGGCTCCATGGCCATCACTCTATGCCAGAGTCTGGGTCAGAACATCGGGATGAGGTGGAACAACGCACGCAACTCGGCAGGTGAGGAAAGAGAGGTGGATGAAGGAGGGCGAGCGAGGAGAGCGTTGTTCACACTCTTGCTCTCCACACTGCTAACCCCTCCAGAATAGAGTTGAGCTTTCATCACAATACAGCATGTTGTTCCTAAATGTATAAAAAAAGTCATCAAAGTTGTATAATAACCAGCCGTTTATGCTAAGCTATACACCCCTCCCCCTCCTCCGCCTCTCTCTGTTTCTCTTCCACACCCCTACCCCTCTCTCCTCTCCCAGGCGACTGCAGGTGTCCTGATGCTTGGCTGGGCTGTATCATGGAGGACACAGGGTGAGGCTTGAGGAAGACACGGCCGTCCCTGCAGTGCTGCCTTCAGGCTGCCAGTCACACAGTGCACCTGCGACTCCACCAGCTCAGGCTCAGCTCAGTGCTGTTTGGGCCATTCAGTTCACTCAGTTAGACACTAAAAGCTGCAAACACATCGACTCACCAAACACTTGTGCTGCCCAGGTTGTTTTGACAGGCAGTCAGCACTTTATTTGCCAAGGAAATCAGGATGAATGGAGTCATCAGTTATCCTTTAAATCATTTTCTGAAACATCATACAGCACTCAGCTGGAGTTGAAATGTTTTTGTGTTTGACCATTAAGAAATGAAGCGAGGGTTTTTAGAAAAGGAACAGTAAGCCTTATGCACCAACGTTTAGTTAGCTTTGACTGTGTGCCAGATGGTGCAATACTTCCGCTGCTAGCACACTACGTTCTGATTGTTCACCTGCCAGATGGGAAAATTCCATCTTAAATTTGATCAGATATATTTTATGTACATTTTTAATCTATCTCTCCTTCTGTCTCGGTCTCTCTCCGTCCTTCCTCTCTCTGTCATCGTGCTGTGCACCTACAGGTACTATCTACCCCGCAAGTTCTCTCGCTGCAGTGTGGATGAGTACACCCAGTTCTTACTGCAGGGGGGCGGTAGCTGCCTCTTCAACAAGCCCTACAAGGTGAGCCTGACATGGGGATGTGGGAGGCTGCAAGGCCCTGCTGCTCTTGTGGGGAGAGAAGGAGGCTGAATCCCTCTTGAGCGTGGTTATTTATAGCCTAATTAATTATCACAATGTCCTAATTTCTCTCAGATCACGTATTTACTAGGTTTAAAAATTTCTTGTACTCCACCCATCTCACTCGCCTCACATTACTCTCTCCCCCATCCCACCCCCCTCCAGCTGTTGGATCCTCCGGAGTGTGGGAATGGCTTTGTGGAGCCGGGGGAAGAGTGTGACTGTGGATCTCAGGTGGTGAGTGTCCGTCATGGAGAGTCTCCTCTAAGTGAGAACCCAGGCTCCCACAGGCTGGTCTGTGTGACGTGCGTCTCTGCTTTCAGGAGTGTGGCCGCAGCGGAGGGGCGTGCTGTAAGAAGTGCACGCTGACCCACGATGCCATGTGCAGTAATGGACTGTGCTGTACTGGGTGTAGGGTGAGAACCTCCACCTCAGACATATTTAGATTAGATTCAACTTTAATGTCATTACACAGGTACAAGTACAGGGTAATGAAATAGAGTTAGCATCCAACCAGAAGTGCAAAACAGTTATTACAACAGAATATAATTGCAATTGTATACTCAGAATATACACAGTATAATCAGAATATACAGGGTATGTACAGATTAAAGTGATTTAAGACAAATGTACAGCTCCAAATGTCCTCGGTTCAGGGCATTCCTTAATGTCTGGCCCTGGTTGTGTCCACGTGATAGAACTTCAAACTGCAGTCGATCTGTTGTCTTCCTCCGATGGCTTCTCTGATCATTGTTGCTGTGTCTTATTGTCCCCAGTATGAATTTCGAGGGACAGTGTGTCGCGAAGCTCTCAATGACTGTGACATCCCAGAGACTTGCACCGGAGACTCTAGTCAGGTGGTGCCACCCCCCCCTTTCTTCTCACATCCAGTTACAGAGTGTGTTGTTGTATTGGCAGAAGCTAACGTCATTTATCATGCCCCTCTCTGCAGTGTCCACATAACGTGCATAAGCTAGATGGATACATGTGTGACAGCAGTCAGGTATTGGTTGGATTTTCACTGCTCGGCATTTTGTTACAGAATGCTTAGAAGTGTGTCGCGTTCGCATGTAGGTTATATTTGGATCTTTATTTCCATCTGTTTGTCAGGGTCGTTGTTATGGAGGTCGATGCAGAACTCGTGATGGCCAGTGCCGAGGACTGTGGGGATTCAGTGAGTTCATTTAAGTTTAGTTTCATAAGAAACACAATACACCCTTGCTGGTGAGTGCAGCCAAATAGGACTTTGGCTGCTGCGGTCCTCTGCCCTCTGCTGGTCAGTTGCAGTAGTGCAGGTGCCAGAGAGGCCATCCATATCTAACGAATAAGTGTGCGTTTCTCAGACTCAGCCGACCGGTTCTGTTATGAGAAGCTGAATGCTGAGGGCACAGACAAAGGTAACTGTGGCCTGGCTCCTGACGGGCAGGGCTGGCTGCAGTGCAACAAGCCGTGAGTCTCCCCTGGTCCCTCTGTCACACTGCACTGTGAGCTCTGCTCTGGGAAACATCCACCAGTACATCCACACGTTCCTCCTCCGGCAGGGATGTGCTGTGCGGCTTCCTGTTCTGCGCCAACATGACGGCCAAGCCAAAGTTTGGGGATTTGCAAGGAGAGGCGACCAGCCTGACTATATATCATCAAAACAAGTACCTGGACTGCCGGTGGGTGGCAATGCAGATGTCTGGACATGAACACCTTACTGTGGAGGCTTGAACGTGACTACAGTGAACCCTCGTTTTTCACAGGGGTTATGTTCCAAAAAGATCCTGTGATAAGCAAAATCCGTAAAGTAGAAACCTTTATTTATTTATTTTTTGACAATTATTATACAATTAAATACTCTATTATATAATAAAACCAAAGAACAAACCCTTTTTACAGGCCCAAGCATTTGTTCAACAAATAAAAGTACTGTATCCTGTAAACCGCAACTTTATTTATGCACAGGTTTGTGTTGGAGAGACTGTTTAGCCAATCACAATGCAGAACACAATGCACGATGCAAATCCGTGAAGTAGCGAAACTGTGAAAAGTGAACCGTGATATAGCGAGGGTTCACTGTACATTATTACAGCACCTGCTGTGTGGACGTCACCATCCGAATCTGCTCTTCTCCCTGTTCCGTGGTGTGTGTGTTCAGAGGTGGCCACGCCCTGCTGGAAGATGGGACAGACCTTGGCTACGTGGAGGACGGCACGCCCTGCGGGCCCAACATGATGTGTCTGGAGCGCCGCTGCCTAGCCGTGGCTGCCTTCAACCTCAGCACCTGCTCCGGATCCGCCTTCGGACACACCTGCTCCGACCACGGGGTGAGACCAGCCCTCCACGCTGACACGCATGCGGACATACCAACGCACATACACACGTGTAACTACGTGTGGTTCTCTCTCTCCTTCCCTCAGACCTGCAGTAACGAGGTGAAGTGTATCTGTGACAGGGACTACACGGGGAAGGACTGCAGTGTATTTGACCCCATCCCTGACCCCACCGTCCCCTCCGGCCCAGAGAAGAAAGGTCCATACCACCCCCCCCCCCCACCACCACCCTCTGTCTGTCTGTCTGTCTGTCTGTCACCCTGGTCTGTCTGTCTGTCTGTCACCCTGGTCTGGCAGTCTGTCACCCTAATCTGTCAGTCTGGCCGTCTCTGTGTCATAATCTTCTGCATCGTGTGATATCTTTGTGTTTACAGTGTGTGTTGTGGATCACACACAGGGTCATGTTCCTTTAAGAGTCTGGTTCCTCAGTTATGGCCTGAGGCAACAGCAGAGAAAAAGAGAAAGTTAATCAATAGTTGCATTTCATCCTATTTTCTCTCTGACCTCGTTCGTGGTTTCATGTGGGAGGATCTTAAGTAGGTTGCTGAATGTGTAAGCCATTCAAATAGAAGTGTGTGTGTGTGTGTGTGTGCGTACGTACATGTAGCCCCCTTAGTTATTTGTGTGTCTGAGTTGCTGAGACCCGGCTGCAAACTTCAAATGTCTTCCTTACTTTCTTTCAGTCTGCTAATGACAGAGCAGTTGTGACATTTGCTCTGACAGGGCAATAAAAAAACAGCCCCACTTCTGAGCACAAGGGGGGGTCCCACTGAAAGAGCAGGAGGAGGGCAAGAAGTAATAAAAACCCTCCTTTTTTCCTATCGCCTCCCTGACTTCCCTCCGCTCTCTCGCCCGTTCTCCCTCCTCACCCCCTTGTGCTGGTACTTCTCCATTCTTATTCTCTGTCTCTCTCTCTCTCTCACTCTCTCTGTCTCTCTCTCTCTGTCTCTCTCTCTCTCTCTCTCTCTCTCTCTGTCTGTCTGTCTGTCTTCAGGTATCTAGTTGGCCTCTCTTTCTTCCTGTCTCTGGTTGATGTGGTTGATGTACAGTGTTGATGCTGTCCTCTGACGTGTGTTCTTGGTGGTGGTGTTTTGTTTCTTCCCCTCCTCCTCCTCCTCTGCACCCCTTCCCCTCCTTCCTCTGCGCAGGTCCCAGTGGCACCAATATCATAATAGGGTCCATCGCAGGTGCTATTCTCCTGGCAGCTATAGTCCTAGGGGGAACAGGATGGGGATTTAAGTAAGAGTTCTAGCATGCCTCTGTGTACCTGTTTGCTTCTCCCCAAGGCCCCCACTCACACCTCTCCTGAACCCATCAGCCTGCAGGGGGAGGGAGGAGGGGACGTCTCCGACATGAGAACGCTTTAAAGGCCTCTGAATTTTCTCGAATCGGGTTGAATCACCTGAACTCCCCTGGACTGTTAGAGCCTGATAGTTAAGAACCTGTAGCTTGATCCAGCTCCTTAGATCTTACTGGAACTGGAAATGACCATGGTAGGTACCCTGACCATGCTGGTACCCTGACCATGCTGGTACCCTGACCATGCTGGTACCCTGACCACGCTGGTACCCTGACCACGCTGGTACCCTGACCACGCTCGTACCCTGACCACGCTGGTACCCTGACCACGCTCGTACCCTGACCACGCTGGTACCCTGACCATGCTGGTACCCTGTTAAGAAACTTCTCCAACTCTGATCCCAGGTGAAGCTTGCCAAGCTCACCTGAAGCCATACATGTTTCAAATCTGTTCAATCAACTGATCATGTGACCTGGTGCCTCTTCTGAAGTGGAGCCTGTAGTTCCTCTGTTTATAGTCCAGCCTTACCGCCCTCCACACTACCTCACTACCTTCTCATTCCTGCCCTAGCTGTGCATGCCTGCTCTTTCCTCAGACTCTGACCTAAAAGGATGACCTCCCTATCACCTACTTAAGAGACATAACAAGACACTTTAAAGCTACCCAAACTAACGATACCTCTTGAAGCAATATCATTTTTATAGAGGAGGTCTAAATAGGGGTCTTTGCCTTTGCAAAGCCTTGTCAATAACCTGTAAGCTGATTTGGACTTCTGACAGTGTGGAATCCTTTCAGGGACAGAGGTATGTGTGTGTGCATGTGTGCATGAGCTGGGGGAAGGCTGGGTGTTCTGTAGCAGGGGCCAGGGTTGATGGACATGGTCCAAATGACAATATGGGAGGGGGCATCCTGGGGGGAGATGCTTGGTGCTATGACAACAATTTGACCAGCAGCATGTTATGCTTTTACAGTGAATGGAGTATGATGGCAAGCTGAAATGACGAGATGGAGGGATACCATGAATGAACGCTTCATTGATTTCATTGATCTATTGATTGATGCATTTTCTTTTTTTAACTTGATGTTGCTGTGGTATCAGTGCATCAAGGAGGAAAGAAAAGGTTATTAACGCTGACCCTACTTCATTTCAGGTCAAAAATAAAGCCCATTCGTTTCTGCACTCAAACTATCAACTTTGTTGGGTTGTTTTGGTGTGAACAGTGCTAGAACACTGGCTACAGTGACTGAACACTGGCTACAGTGACTGAACACTGGCTACCGTGACTGGATACTGACTACAGTGACTGGACACTGGCTACAGTGACTGGACACTGGCTACCGTGACTGGACACTGGCTACCGTGACTGAACACTGGCTACAGTGACAGAACACTTACTACAGTGACTGAACACTGGCTACCGTGACTGGATACTGACTACAGTGACAGAACACTGGCAAGAGTGACTGAACACTGGCTACAGTGTCTGAACACTGACAAGAGTGACTGAACACTGGCTACAGTGTCTGAACACTGGCTACAGTGACTGAACACTGGCTACAGTGTCTGAACACTGGCTACCGTGACTGGATACTGACTACAGTGACTGAACACTGACAAGAGTGACTGAACACTGGCTACAGTGTCTGAACACTGGCTACAGTGACTGAACACTGACTACAGGGACCGAAATACTGGATACAGTGACAACACTGGCTAACGTGACATAACACTGGCTACAGTGATGGGCTTTATAAAATGATTTAAAACTACTGAGTTCTGAACATGTCACTGATTCTGCTGCTGTTGTTGTCTCTTTTCTCCTCGTGTCTCCAACACACTCCTGGCTCTCCCTGGACACAGGAACATCCGGAGAGGAAGGTATGAACAACCTGGGTGCTAACTCCTACTGACGACCCCCAACCAGACTGACCTCGTCCATACATGCCAACTGACTGACCTTTCTAACCTTTCTTATAACCATTACTTCCTATTATCTGAAATCCCATCTGTCATTCTACATTAGTAGCTAAAGAAAGTCTCCCGCTACGCTGTGTTTCCCAACAGATCTGGAGGAGGATAAGCTGCCAGCCCATCTCTCCATCTTCACGTCTGTCCCGCCTGTCTTCCTCACCGTGTTTTTTCCACATCAGAGAAGAGGGGGTAAAGAAGTCTTCCACTCGTGTCCTGAAACTATCGAACCCTCTACAGATGATAACGTACCTTCCTGTCTTCCCGGTTCTCCAACCCTGCCCCCTTCTGAGCTTCTGTAGCTCCTCCCCCCCTACACCGCGATGCCAGCCAATCACATCTCAGCTCAGTGGTGGCTGTCGCTGGACCACACACCTGTGCGTCTGCGTTTTAACTTCCCTTCCGTTCCGACAGTCTACAGAAGAACATATCAGCGGAGGACCAATTGAACCAGAGACATGTCTTTCCTATGTCAGCCTGCCTGCCTGAAAACAAACCCCAGCTGGGATTGACTGGCTGTGGGATGGACTAGAGCCCAGTCATCAGTAAACAAAGCCAGCTGCTCTGTGGATAAGACCTGAGGGCAGGGTGGTGGACCGGCCCTAGCAGGGGGCACCATGGGTGGGTGACCCACTGCTCGACGAAGAGACATCCTGCAGGGACGGAATAGAAAAGGTGTCCCTCACAGGCCTTTTTCCAAAGATAGAATGCAGCTTGAACAATAAAGCTGATGTCAGAATGATTTAGGCAGAGAATGAATATGCCAGTAGATGGTATCTGGGCTGACAATGGCCAATATTTGTTTATTGTGTTTGGAGGGATTTCCCCCTCTCCCCCACCCACTAACACACACATCCTTTTAATGTGTTAGAACAGGGCCAGGTATTATGGTTTTGGGATCATGTTAGAGTGAATTTAGCACCAGAGACCGCAACTCAGTGTTTTCAGCCACAGACCTGTCAACGTAGTACATTCCACACCTAGTGTTAACAAAGCCTGTTAGTGTCTGTAGCTGACTCCCCACCTCTCCAGGGCCCAAGCATGAATGTTAGCGGAGGTTCAGTGTGTCTGCGCGAATGGACAGCGTTTTTAGAGCTAGGGAGAATGGATGATCGTTCACCTAGACACTCCTGCCAACAGGTGGATAGGTTTTTACAACTAGACATGTGTTCTGTGACCTGTGCTCTGTTGGCACGACGGAACACAAACAACAAGGTGTTTTACATCACGTAACGTCGTAAAAACGAGCACTAGCCTATGTATGTGTGTTCGAATACTTACACACCCTTGTTTGTACATACTTGCAAAGTAGTGACATTGATACACCGTATGTTAATGAAATTAATGATTTAAATGCAATGTTATGATTCGTTAATTGTATCTGTTTGCATTGACTGTAAATCTCCTAATAGGTTTCCTCTCATTCTTCGTCACTGTACGTGTAAATGTGGTGGATCAGTGAGCCACCTGGGCAATGTGGTCCCCGCCATTTCAGATGGATTTTAAAACCGTCTGTTGTCTATCGACCCCCAGGTTTACACTGTAAATGAGATTATAGGGTTCTAGATTAGGGTTTAGGAGAAAGCCAGGATGGTCTGTTTGATTATGTTGAGCTTTGCACTATGATGGATGCACTATTGGCCCTACAATATTTAATGAGCTGGTATTAAATTCAGTCTGTGGAAATGATGGCGGTTTTGCTTTCATGGATATTGAAAGCTGTGGAAAAAAAGAGACTCATCCAAGCCCGTATTTTTGCAACACTGTCTTTTTGAATGAATACAAAGAAATTATGAACAAAGCCCTATAGATGAATGGAACGATGAGGGAAATAATAAAATCTTAAAAGTTAAACTTTTGCTTTTACTTGTGTTATTTGGGACTGAACCACCAGCACCAGCTTGCTGGTACTCTGCCACTCAGCCATCCTTGGGATGACTTGGGTGATGCAGGAAGAGATTGATGATGCTACTCTGAAGACAAACAGTCCCATCGAGTAAAAGGACAGAACTTGACAACAAAGAAAGTCAGCCATTTATAATTATATCCAACTAGTATCTTGAATGTCGTATTTTGACAATTGCTTTCCATAACTAACCATCAAAAACTGCATGTCTGCACATGTAGATAAATAAATAAAAAGCACGTCTTAAAAGAATAGTGTCACTTTATTCCACATTTTTGTGCATGTTTGCTTGGCATTAAGTATGTGGACATTTGAACTTCCTTTACCAAACACTTTTGATGAGTCACCATTCACATATCATGTTCCTATCAAGATAAGACACACAAAAGGTATCTTGTTTCATTAAATAAGAAATGTAACAAACACAAATAGATGCCATATCAACAATATATAATACATATTTCCTTAAGATTACACAAATGCTTGAATATATATTTGAACAATACTACCTGGTTGGAAAGCTGTCATTTCCACCAGCAGTCAGAGTGGGTTCTTTAAGCTTGGGTTCTGCAGAGGACTACATCTATTCGTTCATGTATATTGTCCCTTTTCTATATCGCAGCAATATAGATGCAGCAATGCTTTCCTGTGGGGCGATCACAAGGAGGGGGATGGGGGTGATCACTGGGAGGGGTGGAGTCAGACTGCAGGATCACCAGTGTCTCCTTTGGTCTTGGGCTCTTGCCACCATTCTGCTACAAAGGATTCCTCATAGTCTCCTATCCCCTCAAACTCAGCATCAGGAGGGGTGGAGGGACCAGTGGCTATCTCCTCTGGTCTCACCACATCCTGTTAAGGGAAGACAACACAGATTAACTTACAGTGATATTTATAGTGATTATTTGATACATCTCTGATTTTGTCGCTTGGTTTTGTCTGTCACTCCTACTTTCCTGTTTGCTTTGTTTCCAAATAAAATATTTTAAGGAAAGACATCTTTGTCTCTCTCTCACTATCTTTATTTTTCTTGAAACCCTCCTGAGTCCTCCTCCCCCGCCCTAGGTCAAAGCTACGTGGTTAGCTGGGAGGAGCTGGCTACAGTTAAATGCATGTGGCAGGTCGTCAATGGCTAACACCTCCCAGCAACATACCACACTCACCCGGAGGAAAACCGTCCACCCTCCCTCCCACCCTCTCCCTGTGCCTGCATCTCTCACTCTCATAGTGACTGACACGTTCCATTACTTCTCCCTAAATACTTTCAGGCTCTTTCTCAGTTTTATTTCACCTGAGTAAACACCAGCAATGACTAGAAGTTCATTCAAAGGTCAATTTCATTTTTTGGGGGGGGAGGGAGGGGGGTAGCTCAAAAAAAATAGAAGTTTTTTGTTGATGCACACAATGTATTTACATGGCATGATTCCCATTTTATCTTATATGGTCCTATTAGTTAAAGACAGTTTGATAGCTATGTCCAGAAACTCCCTCTGTGTGACACCATCTTACCTCGTCATCTGTTTGTAGGTAATTTAGTGCAAACTCTAACATCTCCCTCTGCTTGGTGGTCTGGGTGTAGTACAGTAGAGCTTCCTGGGATACAAACACAGCAGGTCATAGGGTGAGTGACACAGCACCAAAGCAAACCAAACAGTGTCTAAGTTGTGTTGTTTCCCTTTGGTTTTACTGCCCTCTCAGCCTTGTAATGAGAATATTCTAAAGTATTTACGACACAACATATGATGACGGTAGCAGCAAAGTCAGTGTGTGTGTCGGGGGAAACTATGGCTTTGATAAATTGGATGCCTCAAAGCAGCAGCTTCAAAGCAGCTGTAGTGGCAAAACGCTCGTAAACAACAGAACTAGGAATTTAAGAATCACAAGAATTTTACAAGAATCCAAGGGTTTTGAATGGCTACCCTTGGTAGGATGTTACTGTATGTGTTTACACCAAGGCGGTAGACGTCATGGTCACTCACTGGTCGAGGCAGGAAGTGGTTCTCCTCCAGGCCCCACTGCTCTCGGTAGAAGCGGTAGTACACAATGTTCTGTTGCATCACCTGGTCGCTGGCGTCAAACAGCATGTAGCTGGCAGCACACGGTGCAGCGTTCTTCACATCGTTCACTGTACAGGGAGGGATGGAGGCTTAGCTGCTGTATGACACCGGACACGTAACGCCATCATGTCGTAGCTCATGTCATTTACTCATTGTTAGGATGTTCAAACAGGTCGTCAGAAGCACTGATATGAAACGGTCATTAGCTCTGGTCTGAGCTGTGCTAGATAACATGGTCTTATCTCCACAGCCATTATGTTAGATCTTGTCTACGCATGCATGGTGGTCTTCCACGCTCCTTACATTTGTAATAGGCAAACTGGAGGTAGTGGTACATGGTGGCCACAAACTTCTCCACAAAGAACCCCCCAACGTTGGGCATCAAGTTCTGCTCACATTTCACTTTACACCTCAACACTTCAGTGTACAGATCTACATTGAGAGGGAGACAGAGATAAAAAAGGGAGAGACATTAAACACAGATGATGCTGTTTTGTTTTTATCTTTGTTGATTTGGTGTCCATGAAATGACTGAGAAGTATTTTCACCTGCTAATGTAGGGTAGAAGTCTTTGACCTCTGTGATCTCATATGAGCCCTCACATCCTGCTAGACACAAGTCGTACATTTTGAAGTACTCAGTGGTGGCCTGCTCCATGTTTCTAGAACTGCTGCTGAAGTCTCCAGAGTTATACAGCTTGACAGCTTTCAGGAAGACGCCCTGGAGGACAACGTGGACAGTACAGTATTGTAGCAATGACCAAAAGGTTGAGGCTATTGTCACAGATCGTAACACTTAGAGGTACATTAATCAACACAGCTGCAGAAAACCAACATTGACGTTGTCAACAAAAGTCTGATTGTGACGTCAAGTTGTTAGTACTGGACCTCATAGGGGCGCTCCTCAATGTCGATGAGGTATTCGTCCACATCAAAAAGCGTTTTGTAGTAGTTCATGTTCTTGGTTAAGTAAGGGTCATCTGGGTTCTTCTGGAGGAAGGTGTAGGCTGCAGACACAGCCCTCTCCAAATTGTTCAACTGCAAAAGACACCAACATATCTTATTTAAAACAGCCACTGCAATTGCTTGAGTTTTGAAGGTAAGCTTGTTATTTGACGTGTTTTCACCTGTTGGCCGGTTTATATTCTATCACACCAACAAAAATGGTGTTCAAATTTGTCTCCTTACAAATATTACCTTTAGCCCGGTCCCTTATTAAGCTCACAGGCTGGGTTTCAAGTCAATGTGAGCCTACTCAACGTAGCAGTAGGATGTAACATCTCTCATCTAACTACAAGGTATTGTGGCACGTGTATAAGGAACGTTTTCTGATGTTGGGTCATCTATGGTGTGTTCTGGAAGTTTCTGAATAGAACTAAGTGAGGAAACAGATGCACTAAACTGAGCCGTGATATCGCCACCCATCTATGGGAATGTCTCGCTGCAAGAGGACATATCTAGTCAGAGCAACCACACACTTCCAGGATGGACACATGGGGCATGGAGAAGAAACAAAATCATGTTTGGCACATTGGTACGCTTATGATGCACTTGGAAAAATTTATAATGAGTAATCTCCAGCCAAACATGGTGTTTCTGAGCAGTAGTCAGATTTGGATGCCTTGTGTTTAATAGAGAAGAATGGGCCGATTGTTTGGGCTGGAGGGCTGAAGTGCTTAATAGGGCGCAGGTCGGGTAAGAGACGTGGCAAATGTTCAACTGCTGAGTTAGCTGCTTTCTCAACAGGAGGGTAAAGCAGAGTAATACTTTGATCTTGTAGTGTAAGAAGCAGCCTGGGGTATGGAGGCAGTGATGGGAACGTGTGGAAAGTGCTAGGGTTGACTACTTCCTCTCGGAGAAGTCCACTGCACACAAATATGCACCTTTTCACTCTCAAAAACCATGTCAAGAACTAGTAATTAAACAGCAACCTCGGGGCTATTCATTGAGGACTTATAAGGCTTACTGACAGGTATTAGTTACGTTTACCTGCGTACACTAATTATTAGTGTACTGCCACAATTGCAATGATAAGCACATCACCCACATTAATGTATTGGGTTTAGAGTAGACCACGGCAAAAAATCTGTAAATGTTTTTTCCTCTCGACGCTTTTATCTTGATCTCACCTGGTAGTAGGCATATTGTATGTACCGGTACGGTACCCTTTTTTCGAAAGCTTCCAGAACATCTTGCCTTGGGTAGGCTACTGCAAACACTTGAAAGGATGCTTTGCACTTTTTTAGACACGATGCCCGCAGTAAGAAATGTCGCATGATTCGGAGGCTGCTGTCGATGAATAAAGTATCGTTTTCCCGACTGACATCGCTACAGTTCTGGCTGCAAAACGCCTCGCTGTCCTTCAGGAGCCGGTGGAGGCGCAGACACAGTTCCAAGTATTTGATGCTCTCTTTCCAGTTCTGAGCGGAGTACTGATCTATGGCATGGCCATAAGCTGAATCCAGTGGCATAATGTCCTTCTGGGGGAAACTGGTGAAGCTATATTTCTCATACTGGGCTTCGACCAGAACCGTGGTGCTCAAAAATATACAGATACAAAATAGAGACCAGCTCTCCCATTTAACTTCATGCAGGAACATGATCTCACTCTTTCATTGGTCGCATCCACATCTGTATATATTAAATAAACCTGGCTTTTCTTCACCAGTAAACGATCATGTCTGTCTGCACGTACATCGCCTTGGCCCCGATCTCTCAAAGTTTAGGAGGAGGGCACAGAAAAATCTGGGTTTCTCGTAGTCCTGCAGTAGTAGGAGGATATGAGCCTTGCATGTATTCCCCGGGTCATAACGCCCTTGTGTTCAGACTGAGGGGGAAAACGGGAGTTTCATTGAAGTTTCAAATGAATGAACCGTTTTGAAACACAAATGTATCAACTCTATGAACTCATGAAAACAATAGAAAATGTGTTCAACTATATGTCACTAGTTTAAGGCCTTGTTTTAAGGCCAACAGCTGTTGTGTGGTAGTGGGTTCATTATAAACATTTATATTTACCAACATTCCTGCGTGAACGAAAAAATACTGACATGTTGAAACCTGTGCTTTGCAGTTTGCACTCTTGCGTTATACTTATAGTGGCCAACTGTTGCCCACTTCATAGCCTGTTTAAATGTAATTTCATATTAGCTTGTGACAGAAAGTGAATTAGGTCAAACTAAATTCAATATATAACTTTAAAACAATATTCAAAATGGTCCTTAATCGTTGGGAGACTGCGTGTCATAAACCATGCTAGAGAATGCTAGAAATGATGTGTTTTAACCTGAATTCCTAAAAATAACACATTATCTATCCTCTTTATCTTTTCACTCGTCCTTAAAGCCCCAGGTTACTGTTTCGGACCCAGCGGCAGTGGTTTTCTTTTCTTTACACGTTTACAGAATTCCTTTAAAAAAAAACAAGGAGGGTGAGATGAGTGCCACTCCTCCCCCATCTCCTAAAGGGACCTCCGCTCCTCTTACTGGTCTGCACTCTTCTCCGTCTATCACTAGCGGAACTATCGCTGCAGTTACCTCTGCTGTCTCATGTTACAGCTTGATTTATAAAACTTTAAACCTTTGACACTCTTTTAGGCTTGATAATGAAATCCATAGTTGCTCTAGTTTTGCTGTCTGCCGTTTGTATCAGCTGCAGCTCCGGTCCTTTAGAGGATGTTGTTATCGATCGATATGACATTCCAAGAGTTTGTCCCCGAGAAGTGCAAACTGGAGATTTCGTCCGATACCACTATAATGGCACCTTCCTAGATGGAAAGAAGTTTGACTCGAGGTAAGTGATTTTGCATGATCACGCTGTATAGCAGTAGCCTTCTCCCCCAGAGGCACAGGCCTTGTCTTAATGGACAGAGCGAAACATTTTCAGATTTTTATTCTGCACCAGTGGGCGGACATTTTTTTTCTTTTCTTTTTTTTTACATTTGGACTTTTAAACATTTTGTGATTTTACTGAGGCATCAAACCCTTTAAAACCAACTTTTCAGTTCCGTATGCTCTGGGCAGATGTATGAAATGTGCAAGATTGCAAAGATGTGAGTCAACTTCGCAGTAAGGTTTCTGCACTATCTGCGTAGACATCTCGATGGGGCTTGCGGCTGCAACATGCCACGCACGCTGAACGCGAGCGGCGGCGCAGAGAAGTTCATGGGCAGATATTATATTATATATTGTCTGAAAATATTGTCCATCATTATTTGGAGAATTAACTTAATGGCGAATCGCATCGACACCGGCATCAGATTCAACGATATACTTATTAGGATCATAGTAATGAACGATAATAATAAATAAATAAGTCAACCATGATGCGCATTCTTCCATTCCTTCCTTCCTTCCCCCACTTCCACAGTTTTGAGCGTGGAAGTCCTTTCATTGGCCAGGTAGGACTGGGCCGGCTCATCACTGGGATGGACAGGGGAGTTCAAGGCATGTGTGTCAATGAGCGGAGAAAGGTCACCGTGCCCCCACATCTGGCCTATGGAAGTCTTGGAGCAGGTATTCATCCATGTACACATTTCATGTATGTTGCACGATCTTAAGACCATCAAAAAACAGTTCCTACTGTTATCATGGTTAGTTAGCTAAACAAAGTGCTGTTGA
Organism: Neosalanx taihuensis; assembly: GCA_030340665.1. NCBI lineage: Eukaryota > Metazoa > Chordata > Actinopteri > Osmeriformes > Salangidae > Neosalanx > Neosalanx taihuensis. The sequence continues at coordinate 5,725,878 of CM059298.1, forward strand.
GATGAGTTTCAAGTGGTTTTCCTTCCTCTCAGGTGGCGTCATCCCTCCAGACACGGTTCTGGTGTTTGACGTTGTGCTCCTAGATGTCTGGAACACGGACGACAAGGTCCAGATTCGCACCCTCAGCAAACCAGAGAGCTGCAAGCGCACTGTAGTGGCATCTGACTTCATCCGCTACCACTACAATGGCACGCTGCTGAATGGCATCCCCTTCGACTCCAGGTCAGGGATGACAGACATGTGGATTGTGGATTGTGTTGGTGTGTGAGCCAGGGTGTGTTTGTTTTGAACTGTTTTTTTTTGTGTGTGCATTTCAGCTACAGTAGAAACTCCACCTACGACACCTATGTGGGGCAGGGATACTTAATTAAAGGCATGGACGAGGGTCTTCTGGGCATGTGCCTGGGAGAGAGACGAACCATCATCATCCCTCCCTTCCTGGCCTATGAGGAGAAGGGCTATGGTAACAACCACTACATAACTCTCCTCCAGCCCAGTTATCTTCCACTGAGGCAACAGATAAAGGTGACTGTAGATGACAGATCCCTCTGAAACCCCACACCCTCTCTCTTAACAGGCACCCAGATCCCCTCCCAGGCCACCCTGGTGTTTGAAGTGCTCCTGGTGGATCTGTTCAACCCTAAGGATGACCTGATTGTGGAAGTCAAGGATGTGCCCAAGCCCTGCAAACGCAAGACTGTGGTGGGAGACTACATCCGCTACCACTACAACGGAACCTTCCAGGACGGCTCTGCCTTCGACTCCAGGTACACACACCTGTAGACCCACACCACACATCCATAGAACCGTATGTGGGCCAGTTATGGTAATACAAGTATCAACTTACAATTTAACTCGTTGCTCATATCTGCTCTTATACAGCTACCAGCGTAACAGCACCTATAACACCTACATTGGCATGGGCTACGTGATCGCAGGCATGGATAAGGCTCTCCAGGGACTGTGTATTGGGGAGAAGAGGAGGGTCATCCTCCCACCTCACATGGCCTATGGGGAGAAGGGGACCGGTGAGTACAGGGCTGAAGGGCATTGCACTTACTGTGTGATGGGGTATAAGTCCAGTGAGCAAATATCTCAGTCATGCTTCTCCTCCTGGTAAGAGCGTCTGTCCTCCGCAGGAGACATAATCCCCGGCTCGGCCGTGCTCGTCTTCGACATCCACGTCATCGACTTCCACAACCCCAAGGACTCTGTGGAGATCAAGGTCACCTACAAGCCCAAGGAGTGCAACCTCACCAGTGAAGTGGACGACCTGATCAAGTACCGCTACAACTGCTCCCTGATGGACGGAACTCTGCTCTACTCCTCGTGAGCTCCTCCTGTTCCCCGCACCGCCACACTGCATGTAATCACCACTGGCTCCTCCTTGTCTGACTGGTTTCAGAAAGCCTGAGCAGCAGCACTTAGGATGGCACACTCAGCCCCAGCTAAACAGGGCTGCTGGTGTAGTTTAGAGAATGGAATATATATTTATATATATATATAGTTTATATATAAGTTTATATATAATTATATATTAAGTTTATATATATATAAACTTTTACATGCCAGAGGATATATATCTGCATAAAGTGCAACATATGAAATGTAGTGCGAGCCGTAGGTCTGTACCAACCATCTTCTTTCCGCTTGCAGAGACCACTTTGATAGTCCGCCTGTTACCACACTGGGGGCCAATAAAGTGATTGAGGGCCTGGACGAGGGTCTGAGGGGGATGTGCGTGGGCGAGAGGAGGGAGGTGGTCGTCCCACCCCACCTCGGGCACGGCGAGAACGGAGGTGAGGTGTCTCACCCAGACGGCTTAGACTTAGACGTTTACTAGTTGCATCCCATAATGCCGTGGTTCCTGTCAGGAACGTGCAGCTCTAATACTTCCTCCTCCTTGCTTGTGTGTCCTCCAGCCAGGGGCGTGCCCAGCAGTGCTGTGTTATACTTTGAGCTGGAGTTGCTGGACCTGCAGAAGGGTGTCCCTGATGGCTACATGTTTGTGTGGCTGGGAGACAGCCCAGACCCCCTGTTCCCTGCCATGGACCTGAACAAGGACGGAGAGGTTCCTCTAGAGGAGGTATGCTTCACTGGCGATATACGCTGTCCAGCAACATTTATCCAAATTATTATTAAGATATCAAAAAGATAAAATTGTTATCAAAAGGTGTTGTTTATGTAAAGGTTAGTAACACTGGTGTGATGTATATATTTTCTAATTGTCACCCCTCGGCTTTCCACAGTTCTCAGAATTCCTCATGCTGCAGGTCAAAGAGGGCAAAGGCCGACTGAGGCCAGCGATGGATGCTGACCAAATCATAAAGGACATGTTTAATAACCAGGACCGCAACGGGGATGGCAAGATTGTGCTTGAGGAGCTGAAGCTGAAGGTTGAGGAGGACTCCGAAAAAGCAAAACATGAGGAACTGTAAGGGGGACACATTTAAAGGGGACGCATTTACAGGGGACTGGGGAGACACGGGCACATGGTCAGACAAACTAGTATCTCTGCATCCAGATGGCTTTCAACTTTTGGAGAAAAGTTACATTAAAATGTAAAACAGGTCAAAAGGGGGGTTTACTAGTTCTTTTTGGTATTTCTTTCTTGAGTGACAGTTAATGATTCATTTTTGTTACTGTCTTGTCTGCCATTTGGGCTTGCCTATACTCCCATGATGCACTGCAGGTGGGTTCAAAATGGCTGATGGGATGGATGGCTGTTCCAAACCCCATCTCCGAATGTGAAAGTGATGTAAAGACTGAGTTGTATATTTCACAGTGGCTATTTTGTGCAATACAAGATTTTTTACAAGTAAAGTGCCTTGCATTGTGTAACATTTCACAGAAAGCATCAGCTGGTTTTATAATAAAAATAAAAATACACAAACCAAAGTTACTTTTTGAAACCAAAACATTCCCTTTGCTGTTAACGTTGAAATAAATTAAAGTCCAGATCGCTGGTTGTTTTTCAATGAAATGAATGACATTGAAGATACGAAGGGGAACTTGTTTTAAACGGTTCAGAGAGGCAATGACCAGTTTATTTCAGCAACATTATCCAGACATGTTTTCATCCACACAGTGCAACCTCGATATCGTAATATACTTGTCAGGTATGAAAGATGATGTATTACCACTCTGTTTGAAACCTGCAATGCAGCTTGCACCATTTAACCACACAGCTGTTACACCTACAACATGCTATACTATATAAAAACACTTCTCTTTACTGTTACATTTGACCTTCTGCACTTCTGAAATTACAGCTCAAATACTCAAGTGTCACCAGGAACAATGTACCAAACATCTGTTGTTGCATGAAAACTGTTTAGCCTTAACACTTACTGGTGACAAAGTTATATATTAGGAACTCGCAAATGTTATTTATGCCTGTGTCACATGAGACAACATGGAGTCAAATTTGACAGATTGCTATGGCTCTCCATGTCTGTCTTTAGAAATGGCAGTGGCAACGTGCAAGCCATTAGTAGGCCACATATGACCACTTGGGAGTGCTATAAACTTATCTCAAGTCTGTTGGGTAGGAAACTAGAAGTACAATAACAATTTGGAGAAAATAAATATTGTGCTTATGTGAAGAGGCCATGACAAACCAATCATGTGAGAGAAAACAGCAACACAAAGACATAGAATAAGATATTCTATGTCACAAACAACATTGTTTCCCTTTATCATTGCAACACAAAAAAATACGAATCCCAATAACGAGCAAAGTATGGCATCTATACTTCCTTCAAGTTTACCCACATGGAAGAAGGAAAAAACATGGAAAATAAGTCAAACCAAAACCACACAAGTCAGGTCAGGACATGCATGTTAAAGAGCACGCATACCATTAGAAATCGTCCTGACGCTGGAATAAGCCCTGCCCTTAGTCCAATCAGCTGAGGCATTGATGTTTCCTCACCTTAACAGTCTAACAAGAAGGTAAAACTCAGATAATTCTGTTACATTAAAATGGTCTTCAACAAGACTAGGTTAGCCATCGGAATAATTTCAAAAATCCTGCATTTGTACCCAGAGACGTGTACAAAAAAGTATGTACCTCATATAAAATGGCAACTCCATCCCTGTTGCGGTTTACAGCCGATTACAGATTGGCCAGTAACATCATCCACAGTTCACTTGTTCCCCGTGATGTAAAGCAGGATGGCATTGGCCACCTCCAGGGTCTCGTCCTTCAACAGGACGATGTCAAAAGCCTTGAGGTACGACGGCTTCCTCTCCTCCACCTGAGGGGAACCGGAGCATGAACAACAGAAGTCTACGCTGCAAACAAAAACCAAAACTGCACACAAAGACGCGTGTTGAAAACATCCCTGTGAGTGTGAGGGGGGGGGGGGGGTTACCTTGTCGTTGAGGTATCCTATCTTGAGGATGTTCTCCGTGTTGTGCACTCCATCAGCCATGTTCAGATCCCCCAGAGAGTCTCCCAGCAGCAGGATGTTGTGGCGGTGGCTCAGTTCCTGGAAGTGCTCAGTGTTGAGCAGAGCTCCTTCCCTCTTGTTGTAGATGTGGATCAGCTCTCCTTTGAAAGCCTTCAGGAAGCCCTGAGAGAGAAAACCAAACCAGGATGCTCAATTCTCACCTCAATCAGCAGCATACCCTCCTCATAGACTCCTCGCTGAAACTCTACGGCAGAGAGGCTGTGAGTGCTGGTGGTTTATAGGTCTGAGGAAGGCATACTTACACCCTCATCAAAGTCCATGTAGTTAGAGAAGACCTTGACGTTGGGGTGGAAGACCCCTGCTTGGCGGATCACCTCCTCCAGCACGTCCCCTATCCCAGCAGAGAAGATGAGCAGGGGGACGCTGTGCTCGTGCAGGTGGTTGAAGAACAGCTGGTAGCCATCTCTGCGGAGGCACACAGCACCGAGTTTGAAACCAACCTGATGACCGTGACCGTATTCCTCCCCACCACACATCCAGCAAGGATATCCTTGGACTGTGGTGGGCTGAAAGAATCTGGGTAATTCTGTATAGTTTGGAAATGAAGGACAGCTCATCCTACCTCAGCTTGGCTTCAGACTCGTGCACCACCTGGGCCAGCCCATCTTTCCTAATCCGCTGCTCTATCAGCAGGGTGTGGGCTTTCGTCCACCTGAGGAACGCACATCAACATCGGCGGTTGGTTTATGACCTAACAAGTATGGATGCTTCTCAGTCATGGAGAGGTCTACTACAGGCCTGTCTCACCATTGCACCATGAGGGGCAGCTTCTCTTCTGCCGACAGAGTTGAGTCAATCTCGATGGGGTAGTACGTGTGAAGCAGCTCCTTCAGCTGACGGAGTATTGACAACATTCAGAAAGCACACACTGGCCAGAATACATACAGTAGAGACATTGTTTCAATATATTTTCTTCAGTAGTGACATACTTATGGTGAATTATCAAAGTAGAATCCTTCAAACATGTAATACGCTCAAAAGTCTACCTTTTCTTTGCATTCTTCGCTGATAAGCTTGCTGTTGTCAAGGATATCTGTAAGGTAATAACCATGAAGTAAAGAAGCATTTCTGTTTGCGATTAGTGAAATAGAGATGCGCGAGTGTAACAACTTACTGTGGCAGGTGGGGCAGCGTTTCCCATTGTAAGCAAACCTTGTAAGGGTCATGTCAAAATCTGAAATCACCTGGATAACAATCCAAAAACGATTATCGGTCACACATCTAACAAAACAACTTGTCAACTACAAACGTGTAGAAGAATAATGAAACATAACAAGAGTAACCAAGCACTGTGGTTGTCTGTAAACAGTAGACCTGCAGAGTGTTGGGGCCAGCTTTCTGCATGGCCAGCAGGATCTCCTCTACCCTCTGAGGATCCTTCATGCACACAGCAGGATTGGAGAGCTCTGGGATCTGAAGTGAGACAAGTCGATACAGGGGCTCAGAAAAGCACGAAGAACAGGAAAGTTTAAAGACAAATAACTGGGAAATGTATGATAACAGGATATTGACAAGATATCTATCAAGTGTCTAAATTATAATCCTGCCCACCTACCTAGCTAGTTTGATGCTTGGTTACAGTCACATGGAAATCTTTGAATTAACTTTTGTAAAAGCACCATTTTGGCTATAGGTAGCTCTAGCTTGCTAACTACATTAACTGATTGGTGTTGGATCTTAAGACTTGTCAGTTCAGTCCTGCATTTATGAGTTTGGAGGTCATCGTGCATAGACTGGCATTATAACACTTACCATTGTGAAAAAGGTGTGGTTTTGATCAGGAAAATAATCTAAAATGGTAGCAACAGGATTTTTAACACCCAAAACTGCAGCGTTAGATTGCAATGAAGCAACTTGTCTTGCATTAGTTGCGGAGGAAGAGACGTGGGTCGGCGTAAAAGGTTCCCCAGTGTCACAAGAAGAGGATACAAACGTTCCGACCTTCTCCTTCTAAATTGACTCCTGATTTGACCGAACTACATTTATTTCTTTCAATAAATCGTTTTATATTTGTCACAGAGTTTTATTTTAGAATAGTGTAGACCTCTGGAAGAAACGTGTATTTTTTGGGCTGTTTGGGCAGGTTGGAAACCAGGCTGTTGGAACAGCGACCCCTGGGCACAGTTTTCTTCAGGTCACCTATTTATGTGTTTGATTTAGATTTTTAAACTTTTGGTAAATGTTTACCAATTGGATTTTATTCATTTAATCAATATTTAAAGTAAACGTTGGAACCACTGGTAAAATATTTTCTGGCAATGACACAGAATATCAAATTAATAATTGGATAATCTGTTGGCTACCCTGTTAACTGGTGAGAATCATACATCATAGATTTTTTTATTTCGGTTTATGGGCTGTGATCGTATCGGATTTTCACTTGGAGTGGCAAGATATCATGACACATGAGGTAGTTTGGCCATTATTCCAGTGATAATCATATTCATATTTTTACATTGACTATGATGGACAGAAGTATTTACTTTAACACGGGGAGATTGGGGTGGCAAGTATTTTGCAGCTGCCACCTCTGGGATTCCCAAATGATAAAGCTGAAGCTCTTACATTGTGATGTAATAATGAGCCATTCTAGAACATCATCTTGTAAAGTGAGACGGTTCACAATTCTCCGACTAATATTTATTTGCCACTTACATACAGTAAGTATACAGTCTGATAGTTTTGGTTAATCGTTTTAACGATAACTAGGCTCACAGAGTTGATTAAAAACAAGAATGGATGAAGTGGAAGAGGCATCCACTTCCACGAAATTGCAAAGATACAACATAGAAAGGAAGATGAGTTCCATTACATGTGACATCTTCAATGACTTACGACTGGAAGGCCAACTCTGTGATGTGGTAGTTAAAGTCAATGATGTTGAGTTCAATGCTCATAAAAACATCCTTTGTGGATGCAGTTCATACTTCAGGTGAGTGTGGTTTGACTGTTCATATCTAATGAACTGCCATCTGGTGCAACATTTTTTTTATGAAGACCTCAGTACAGGATTTGAACATGTGCATTCTGAGTATACAGTTTGTTAGACAACCACCTCAAAAGGCTGTTAGCTATTCATATTATCAAAAAAAGAAGCTGTGAAACACAAAACTACTTTGTATCTGCCATGTAATGGGAAGATTACTCATGAAGTTTACCGTTCATATGAATCCACAGGGCTTTGTTCACAAGTGGATGGAACAACTCAGAGAAGAAAGTCTACACAATTCCCGGTGTCTCTTCAGACATGATGCGCCTCATCATCGAGTATGCATACACACGCTCTGTGCCTGTCACTGCAGAGAATGTTGAGCAGCTCTTGGCGGCAGCGGACCAGTTTTCCGTCCTGGGGATCGTGCAGGCGTGCTGTGAGTTTCTGGTAGCTAAGCTGTCCCTTGAGAACTGCATTGGCATCTGCAAGTTTGCAGAGTTCTATACGTGTCCTGAGTTGAAGCGCCGGGCCTATCACTTTATCCTGCAACACTTTGAGGAGATGGTCCGCTCCTCAGAGGAGTTCCTGGAGCTCTCCCTGGCCCAAATAAGTGACATCATCGAGAAAGATGATCTGAATGTCAAACAGGAGAATGTGGTGTTTGAGGCAGTTCTGCGCTGGATCAGCCACGCACCCCAGGAACGCAAAGGATTCATACCTGTGCTGTTGCCCAAGGTGACCTATGCTGTCCATGTTAGGTTATGTTCTGTAGGTCACACCTGTTTCTGTTTCCTGACTGTTCTGTCCATATGCTCAGGTGCGCATGGCCTTGATGACAGCTGATTATTTCATGAACAACGTGAAGAACAATCCTCTCGTGAAGGAGAACGACGACTGTAAGCCCGTCATTATCGACGCCTTGAAGGCCCTGTATGACCTGAACATGCACGGACTCTCTATCTCTGATTTTTGCAACCCTCTGACCCGCCCTCGTCTGCCCTACGCCATCCTATTGGCCATCGGTGGTTGGAGTGGTGGGAGCCCCACCAATGCCATTGAAGCATATGATGCGCGGGCAGACCGTTGGGTCAATGTGACCAAGGAGGAGGAGTGTCCACGGGCCTACCATGGTGCCGCTTACCTTAATGGCTTTGTCTACTGTGTGGGAGGCTTTGACAGCGTTGACTATTTCAACAGCGTGCGCAAGTTCAACCCAGTCACATACACATGGCACCAGGTGGCGCCCATGCACGCCAGACGCTGTTACATCAGCGTGGCGGTGCTGGGCGGCTGCATCTACGCCATGGGAGGCTTCGACGGCTACATGCGCCTCAACACCGCTGAGCGCTACGAGCCCGAGACCAACCAATGGACGATGATCGCGCCCATGCACGAGCAGAGGAGCGACGCCAGCGCCTCAACGCTTCACGACAAGGTGAGCACAGGAGAAGCAACAGCACAACATGGTGGTTAGACACACTTCTTCCCCTCAGGTGAACAGAAATGACGAGGTGTGTGCGCTTCTCTTACTCCAGGTGTACATATGCGGCGGCTTCAACGGCAACGAGTGCCTGTTCACTGCAGAGAGCTACAGCTGCAGCACCAACCAGTGGACTCTGATCGCCCCCATGAGGAGCAGGCGAAGTGGAGTGGGGGTCATCGCCTATGAGGCACAGGTCTATGCGGTGAGATGCAAATTATAAAAGAACAGTAAAGTCAAGGATCAAGGATGATTCTTGTGTTTGAACGTGACTCTACTTGTCCTGTCCTAGGTGGGTGGCTTCGACGGAGCTAACCGTCTGCACAGCGCAGAGGCCTACAACCCTATGACCAACAACTGGCGCACTCTGCCCAGCATGTTCAACCCTCGCAGCAACTTTGGCATCGAGGTTGTGGATGACCTGCTGTTCGTGGTGGGCGGGTTCAACGGCTTCACCACCACATTCAACGTGGAGTGTTACGATGCCAAGACGGATGAGTGGTATGAAGCCCACAACATGGGAATCTTCCGGAGCGCCCTCAGCTGCTGCGTGGTACACGGTCTGCCCAACATCAGCCACTATACCGCCCCCAGAGACACCCTGCAGCTGATCAGAGAGGAGCTCAAACTGTCAACCTCCAACAGCATCCTGTCTCCATGAGGCCTTTCTCATGCGCAGTGTAGACAAACATCCTACAACTGGCCTTTAGCAAACCTAAATAAATCGTACTAACTACCTTTCAAGTTTTATTCCAGTGTAGGAAAGTTTGGTTGTTGCTGGGTATTCTCAAGCTAAACAATGCTCTGGATAAAAGCGTGTTCTTAATTTTTTTTTAAGACTGTAAAGTAATGCAGTGCTTGAGTTAGCTTGGAGTTGGCTCAGTGAGGTGAGATGCTGCCTCTTAAATACAAGGTTGAGGGTTTGAATCCCAGCTATTCACGTGTAATATTTTAAAGCACAGATTGGCAGAGGCACTTGAAAAACACCCAGAGAATAAATTAAGGTTAGTTTGGAATTAGCTCAGGGAGGTGAGATGCTGCTTGATAACCGCAAGTTTGAGGGTTTGAATCTTAGCTGTACATGTGATATTTTAAAGCCACAGAGGAATATTTTATCAACTGTGCACGTAATCACAATGCACTTTAAAACTTTTGTGTTACAGACTTAAAACAATGTTAATTAAGTTATCCTTTTAACATTAATAAGGATACAGTGTTATGCAGAGGTGTACTTACACAATTTTATAGACAAATTATACTATTTATAGTCATGGAGGGGCACCAAATATTTTCTTCTTTTTAGGGCGTAACAAAAAATAATTGAGAAGCACTGTGTTAAACAAACATTCAAGAGGGTCAATTTAATCTGAACTCTAACTCAAGATCACATTAGCTGCAGGAAGGCAGTCATCATTCTTGAGTATCAGTTAATCTGAGGACTGACATTCATTTCTGTTGTTTAAATGTATTCTATCAAGTGGTGCTCTTTTCAATCTGATTATCTTTGGAAGGTGCAGAGAACTTCTTACAGAGCTGTCTAAGACATTGCATTCAATTTGGAAAACAAAGAGTCTTTCATGTTATAGGGGTAAATGTAACTGATTAGTCACAAAAAACACAAATTAACCATAATACAAAATAACCTCAAACCAAATTTTGAAAACACTACTTAAAAGTCATCAAAACAGTTTTGAGTGTGCAAAAGTGCATGCTTTGCAAAAATACTTCTTACATACAGTCTAGAATCTGAACCATGTCCTGCAGACATTCCAAGAAAAATACATTCATTACCAAGAAACTTCTGGATGGATGTCTTCAGCCAGCAACCGAAAGTAGAAAAGCCAGCAAAGTATGGAATAGCTTATGCAATTATCAGTTTTACACAACAATTAGTGCGTAAAGCTTCTTATAAGACTTGTTAATATTTCAGAAACACAAATGGAAGTTTGACAAAGCACACAGAACACATTGATATCAACAAAGCCAATCTAGAAGTCATTAATGTCTCTCGCTAAGCCTTCGTAGCGAAGTCACATTCAACATTGTGATAAATCACAACAAATAAAGTGGTCATCTTGGTTTGAAATGATAAGACTGGTCTTTTCATTCACACGGACTAACCACAATAATAAGAAGAGCCGTTCAGTTGCTGCAATATAAATCAGAGCTGGACATTCAGCCTGGGGGGGAGGGGGAGACACACACTGGGGCGAGTGTGATCATTTGCATGGAGAGATTGTCACAGTGTCAACATGGAATGTCAGAGCGACTTGAGAAGCAGGCTGATTAAAAGGAAGGAATGTAAATTCTGCAATATGTAAGGGTCTCGTAGCCAACATCATACAAGCATAAAATAAAGGGACATAAAATATGAATATCCATATACAACTATATACTATTTTATATGTACAAAAAAGATCCACCACTGTACATACCGTGGTGGGACGCTGGTCACTGTAAAACACTCTTATTCACATGGTTACATTCAGTCTGGACTAAGACCCACAGCTGGTCAACACACACTCCCACACAACCTACAACATCATTGTTATTATCACCTTAGACGACACCTGAGGACAACCAATGGCACAGAGTTCAGCTCACAAACAGCAAATATTAGGGAAACAGAAGAAAAGTTTAAAAGACGGAGGTGGGCTGGAGGTCGGGAGGGGGGCAGGAGGTCAGGGCCAGGGAGAGGGGCTGGTACTCTGGGGGCAGGGAGGTGGGCTGGAGGTCAGATCCAGAATAAGGGAGGTGGGCTCAGCACTCTATCTGGGACTGCAGCTGCCTGCGAAGGGTGAGGGTGCGTCGGTGAAGCTGCTGCATCTGCTGCATGCGGTCCCTCTGCCTCGCCAGGTTCTGGGGCATGGGGTAGCGCTGGCAGCCGTACAGGAAGCGGTAGGGGATGCGAACGTGGCAGGCAGTGGCTCTGCAGCGGGGCTGGGGCATGGGCGGCAGCAGCATCCAGCGCTTCCTCTCGGCACAGTACCGGTAGGCCTCCTTGCGGTACTGCTTGTCCATGTCATCGCTGTTCTTCCAGCCGCCGATGATGAACACGTCATCGTCGAAGTGGCAGATGGCGGCGCCCTCGATGCTGGTCACCTCCGGCGGAAGGCTCTCCAGGATCTCGTCGGGGATGCGGCCGCTGATCTTCTGCTGGGCGGCCTCGTCGCGCACCGCGTAGCTCTTGGGGCAGCAGGAGGCCGTGTGGTAGAAGTTGGTGGAGGCCACGGCCATCTGGAAGAGGCAGTAGTTGTCGATGAGCGGCAGGGAGTCCACGTCCTGCCACTGGCGGCTCTCCGTGTCATAGCGCGTCGTCACCGTCTTCAGCCCGTCGTCGTTGTCCGTGTCCACGGGCGTGCGGGCCGTCACGTACACGTAGCGCTCCTCCACGCTCACCGCCTTCACGTCACGCAGGATCTTAGGGGCCGACTCCAGGTTGTGCCACTTGTCCTGCTCGGGCTCGTAGACGCTCACGTCCTTGAACCCCGGACTGAAGTTGCCGTGGCCACCGATGCTGTAGAGGGTGTCCTTGATGCACGTGAGGCCAAACGAGTGCTTGCGGGTGGTCAGGTTACTCACCTGCTCCCAGGTGTTGCGGTTAGGGTTGTAGCGTTCCACCGTCTTGGCAAAGCCTGGTTCCATGGAGCCCGCGACGTAAACGTGAGACTCGGTGGCTGCGATGGCATGGCCGTCTAGGTGGTTGTGGATGTGCGGCAGGTTGACCCAGCGGTCCTCGTAGATGAAGTAGCCCACGCACTCGCTCAGGTAGTCTCCCCCCTCCGACACCCCCCCTACCACCATGATCACGTCCATGTTCTGACCGAAGCGTGGCTGGAAAGTAGCCATGTAGGACGACCAGAACTCCAGGTCAGCTGACTTGAGGTTCTCGAAGCGAATGGCGTGGCCCTCCACAGCCTCAGACACCAGGCGGAGGCAGGCCTCGTTAGCCGACACCAGGCCTTCGTTCTTCACCACTCTGGTCAGGTAGGTAGGCTTGATCTGAGGCAACCTCAGGAGGCGGAACAGATCCTCAAAGTATCGGCCTCGTTCGTCCGTGTTCCTCTGCACCCACTTCACCACAGCCTCAAACAGCACCTCCTCGGACTCCACCGTGATCTCGGCGTCTGACAGCCAATCCCGTACCAGGTGGAACGGCAGGGTGTAGAACTCTTCATCCTGGATGACCTTGTGGAAGTTGCGGCGGATCATGTCTGCAGCCCGCAGGGCTAGCTGGTCCAGAGTATACATGTGAGCCAGGCTGTGTACTGCTACACAGTTGGCCAGACTTAGCTTCTTCTTTAGAAACTCGCCACAGAACTCCTTCAGTTGCAGCAAAAGGAACCTGTAGAACAGTTGCAATTCGGGGAAAACAATCCGTCAGCAAGCCAACATCTCTGACATCAACAAACAGGTTTAACGAGTTATAAGAGTGGGTTGCACAGAGTATCAGGTCTGATTTTGAGCCTACTGCCTTGTGAACAGAGAAATAGCATTGCTAACCTGTCAGCCAGCTCCAATACTTCATGCACATTGCAGGTGCTGACCCGGATCTCTCCAGTGTACATGTACTGGATGACACTTTCCACCGTTTCAGCGTCTGGTCCCAATTCTGAACTCCATTCTTTCATTTCAACCCGCCCGGACAGCGACTCTGAGAACTGCCCTCCCAGAAGCGGGGTGAAATAGTCCGTTGCCGCGGCCAGCACGGAACGGTGTGCGGAAAACTGACAACTCTGAACACGATCAGTTGCCGCCCCGCTGCTAAAGGCCAGGGTCACATCGCAAAACAAACCGTGCTTTCTCTGTTCGTTCTGCCGGCGAGACAGCTCCGAGCAGTGGGAGGAAGACGTGAAATCCTCGGCCTCCTCCGCGTCCCCGTCTCCAGCAAGGGCGCTTGCGGTGCTGGTTCCCGTGGTACTGCTTCGAGATGAATCTTCAGTGTTCGGGGCTGCAGCTGCCATTCTGATCCAGGAAGTCAGAATTCGGAATTGCAGTAAACTTGTGTGTGAACTAACACACACGCAGACACTCATACATGAAGTGGAGGCACATAGGGAATGTCAGTCATGCGCTCTGGGGGGGGGGATGCTGCTGGGGCGGTGCCGCTTCTGCTGCCTCATGTCCCGCCCACTCTGACAGACACACTCGCCCTTTTTGGTACATCTGATTGTAAACATGGATGTGTAAGAACATAGAAGAATATTCTTTTATACATCCATGATTGTAAACCTACTCCCTATTTTGTATTCATACGAATGTGAATTCAACATTTTTTTCTTAGGAATTGGCCAAATTCAAATCTGTGGGCAATTGATAGCTGAAATACCTTCATAAGACTAGAGAAGTAGGCTGACAAAACATTCCAACATGAGAAAGACAATTCACTGATAAGAACTCCCTTACGAATTCTAACAGCATTACATTTAGTGGTCAACAGTAGAATAGAGCATCTAGATTACTACATTCAGTAACTAGCTATGATCTTGTGTTCTACTATGTTCTCAAATGTCCTTCACAGCACAGTCAAGGAAGGCAAAAATAAACGAAACCACAAAGAATTTGGTGGAATAAACACAAAACAAAACAAGCTTGCATTCTAATGAGTCATCTTTATTTTATTCCTTCACACAGCTCTGAAAAATATATGCTATTTTAACAGAAGCACGTTGTACATCGCATTGGCTTTCAACAACATCCACAATGAAGGACAACACAGATGGACACAGAAAAAAAAAAATCCCTTTCAAAAAACAAACTGGCCTATGGATTAGTGACACTTAGAAAATGAAGGATGAGAAAATGACCCTGTTGCCCTTTGGGGCAGGCACTCTCCTGCACTGGTCTGAGGAAACACAAATGACCACTATGACCAGCCGCATGTACAGTACATCAAGACAAAGATCTATTACATTCTTAGAACATTTACTTCCTCTGCAGTTGAAACATCGATACATTAATTTAAATGACGTAACCCAAATGATTAGGCACTAGCTAATATTATTGTACTACGGGTCACGGTTTTGATATGGTACCGACAGACACACTCAAGAGAACCGCACAGATACGCACACACACAATAGTCTGTGATACACACACACAATAGTCTGTGATACACAGACACATGCTCGGTAAACGGAGAGATGACAGGTGGGGCACATATTCAAATACTTCACAGGAATATTAGTGTTGACAGCAGCGATGAGAGTAGTAGTGTCAGTGAGTACCAGAATAGGGAGGCTACGTTTCCTAACTGGACATCTTGGGAGGATGATCTCCCTGATCTCCCCAGCACTGCAGGGTTAGTGTCAACCAGTGAATTAGCTCTGTCTTCCTCTCCTCCTGTGTGAACTTCTTTATCCTTAAATCTTGAGCAGTCTCGGATTATTCCCCAACTGTCGAGAGCTTCACAGTTCTGCCAGCTTTGTTATTATTGGCATGACTACAGTATGGTCAACTAATGAGCCGACTCCTTTTAAAACTGTCAATTTCACTGTTGAAATTCATGTATTCTAATGCTAGTAAAACATCTATGCTACTAAGGATAGACTAAAAACTCTCTCCCCACATCCTTACACAACATGAGGGTCACAGAGGCAGGGACGCTGCAGAGCTGAGGATGAAGGCTGGGGAGACGCGGCACAGGGGGCACAGGGGGAACAGGGGGCACAGTGGGGGATAGGGGAGACAGGGGGCCAGGTCTCTGATATTACATGGACATGTGTTCTGGAAGCACATAGGAGATGTCATCCCAGGGGTGACGATACAGGCCCTGTTTCAGCCTCTTCTGGTCCAAGTAGTGACCTGGGAGGGACAGTAGAAAGAGAGCAGCGTCAGCAGAGCTATGTGGAGCTCAAGCCTAACCCTACAGCTTCTAGCTTAGCTGGGGTCAAGGTTCAGGGATACTAACTCACCGATGAATCCCATGCTGCGGCCCAGGACGAAGATTCCATTCAGGGCTCCGATCTCCACAAACTCATCTGCCTCATCCCTGTGGGGGTAACATATTCACATCAACAACCAGAGCTACTATATAGAAGACCACCCGGCCCCACACATTCATGTGAGTGTAAGTGGGAAGAGCCATGGACAGACTTACCGTGTAAACCCACCACAAGTCCTGAGCAAATCAACGAAGGCCACGCCGATGAAACCATCCACATTCAGAATCAGGTTGGGTTTCTGAAACGGCAATACAGATATTAGGTGGACAGATAGATCATGAATTAACCAGAGGTAATACAGTAAATTATATTCTGACAAGAGATATGCGATGGTGATGTTGACCTTGGAGGTGGTGATCTTCTCTACATCCAAGGCATAGTCTAGCAGCTGGGTGGCAGGGAAGTGCTGCTTCACAAAGTCCTTGAGGATCTGGACTCTCATGTCAGGATTGTTGATCTGGGTGCAAAACAAACACACACAAGTACTTTAGAATGATATTTCAGGAAAGTACAAAGAAAATAACAACAACAGCCTGAACTTACTGATTTGACCCTGTGGCCAATCCCCATGATCAGTTTGCCCTCTTTCTTCATCTTGTTGACAAACTCCATGGGCAGCATCCCACTGTCGAAGGCCTTGCTGAACTGCTTGGCAGCAGCATCCAGAGCACCTCCAAAGCGGTCGCCCTGACAACCAGACGAGACAAGGTCTAAAACACCGCCGCCACCACATCCTGAGCTTGTGTGGATCAGAGGGTGAAGACTGTGTAGATCGAGGTCTTACGATAGTGAGCAGACCAGATGTGAGGCTGGATATGAGGTCTTTCCCTGCACGGGCACACACTATGGTGTTGTGGGCACCGGACACAGCCGGGCCGTGGTCGGCAGTGACCATTAGACACATCTCAATGAACTGGCAGGCGTACCTGGGCAACCTGGAGATGGGTGGAGGGAGGGATTGACATCTAAAGACAGGGTAGCAACACAGCGAGTATATGGATTGTTGCAGTGTTAGCAACCAATGTTCAGCGTGAGTATTGTGTGAGTAGGAGGGTGACCTTCTCTGGAACCACAGCAGCCCCAAGGTCCCTCCGAGGCCGAGCTCCGATTTAAAGACCTCTGTGATGGGCATGCCGGCGTAGATCAGCTCCTGGCCCCTCTCGTCACAGATGCTGGTCATGAAAGAGGCCGGCTTACGGATCAGACCCAGCTCCTACAGGGCGCATGAGGGAGGAGAGTCACCACAACCTCCCAGGCAGCGCTCTCCATCTGTTTCAGTTTAACCCAAACCCAAGTGCTTCACTGCAATTTGCCTCGCATGCATGGCAACAGAAAATATTCAGCTCCAGAGCCAGAGGGACATCATGATTCATTGTTGCAGGAACCCATGCAGGAAATGTGTCAGCCTGCTAATGACTGGTTGGCAGACCCACCCGTGCCCAGGAGTAGTCCATTGGCACAGTGGGAGGAGGAACCTCCGTTGCTGGGACGATGACTTCTTTGGCAACAAGATCATCGTACACTGACCTGCACAGGCGGACAACAAACGGTCGCAACATTTACAGGCTGAAACCCTGTCAAAATAAGAGTCAGGGAAATGTCTTCAATCATACTTTAAACTTTGTAGTTGGTAGAGGATACTAACCCAATGATTTCTCCCAGCTCGTCAAAGCTTTTGGGTACAAAGGCTCCAGCCTCCTTCAGGGCGTCGTTCTTCGCCACAGCGGTCTCCGAAGCCTGGTTGGCACAGGCACCAGCATGCCCAAACTGGACCTGGATGAGTAAAAGCAGGAAATGACCCAGTAAACCTCTCTGCTCTAGGTTTCCATCTCCCACAGCCTGGTCACGGCCGCGCCCTCATGTCACGCCCTCTTACCTCAGAAGAGAACATGGTGGCACAGGTCCCGATGCACCAGGACACCACAGGCTTGGTGATACGACCCTGCTTGATGGCCTCGCAGATCTTGTACTCCTCTGTGCCCCCAATCTAGCCGCGTTTCCAAATGATTACATTTGCAGTTAGAAATACCGGAATAATGATGGATAACAGAAAATCTCGTTGGAATAGAAAGACAAGCTAGCTTTTCAAAATGTTAGTGCGGGTGATTGAGAAGCCTCACCTCTCCCAGCATGACAATCATCTTCACGCCAGGTGTGTCCTGGTACCTCAGCACATGGTCTGTGAACACCGAGCCTGGGTATCTACCGGAGAGATCAGCAGTGAAAACATGTCCACGTGAAAACATGTCCACATTTGCGCACACGCACACACAATCCTTACCTGTCCCCACCGATGGCCACGCCCTCGTAGACGCCGTCAGTGGTGCGGGAGATGATATTGTTGAGCTCGTTGGACATTCCCCCAGAGCGGGACACGTAGGCCACGCTCCCCGGGCGGTAAAGCTTGGAGGCCAGGATGTTGTCCAGCATGCCTCCTGTGTTCCCGATCTTGAAGCACCCAGGCTTGATCCCTCCCACCTGAAGATCAACACAGACACTTACTTAAAAACGGACATGGAAAAGAGACACAAAAACAGGAATGACCGAAATCTCAAAGAATGCAAAAGGTGAGGTAGTAGGTCACCCACTGTTGCTGGGCCAATGATGGTGACACCCTTCTCATCTGCCACCTTAATAATCTTCCTGGTCTGGGCTTCAGGGATGCCCTCAGCTATGATGGCAATGGTGTGGATCTGAGAAGAAAGAGAGATGAGCTGGAGAGGTTGGAAAACCCCACCTACGACTTCCACCGCATGCCAAAAGTACCATCTGAAGACGGTGTGTGACCTTTACCTGTGGGTACTGCATGGTTTCCATGGTGCTGTCGAAGGCAGAGCGCAGCGAGGCAAAGCTGATGAGAACGTCCACCCCAGGGTGCTTCTTCATGGCATCTCCCATGTTCTTGTACACAGGCACCAGGATCTCCTTGTGACCCCAGTAGAACTTCTGCTTGTGATCGCCACTGCAAAAAAACAACCCACAAACCGTAAGGAGCAGACATACACACACACCACTAAAGCAAACGCTCAACCTTTTTGGGTGTTTATGGGTCACTGCTGTGAAAGCACTGAACAGGAAGTGACCTACGTGAAGGGATAGACCATGGCAGCGACGGACGGCTCCTCCCTGGAGCAGGTGTAGTCAAAGTCTAGCATGCCCTGCACCGCCCGCGTCTGCATGCCCCACACGATGGACTTGGTGTGCTTGCTGAAGAGGGTGGTTGCCTTGACTGCAGCAGAACAAGAGAGAGAGAGACATGTTTTGGACACATCACCCAGGACAGGATTTTTCAACACACACAGATCGCCTCCAAAAGGTTTATAACTTCTCAGGGACAAGCTTTTTATTTGGCTCAATGGAAAAGGGTACACAACGCCAACAGGACAGACAGAGAATGCTGGGAAGACACAGAAGAGAAATACACAGCAGGGGAAGACACAGATAAGAGGTTTGAACCCCCAGGGTTTGCAAGACCAGTTCAATACCGTTCCTCCAATCCAGAACCCGATGCTGATTTACTGGGTCATACTCCAAACTGTATTTAAGAGTTTAGATAGGTAGCAGAACATCACTTCCAAACCCCCAGCAAAGACAGGACAATCTAGGAACACACAGCCCACCTACTCCCTGAGTCTGAGGAGCCTACCTCCTGTCCTGGCTGATGATGGCTCTCTCTCTGTTACACCAGCAGACAACATACAAAAGCATTCATGTGGTTAAAGAAATGTCCTGAAATTCTTATTGGAATAAAAAAAAAGTGAACCTGTATTAAATTGGATGTTAGGGTGGGAGTTGAGGTTCCCTTTAAAGAATCAATAGGGATTTGTGTTTGGCATGACTAATGTGTGGTTTGTTGGCTAGTCAAATGGAAGACTACGGCATGCAGGAAGGTCTGTAGGAAGCCATCACGGCCCACAGGGGGAGCTGTAACACATGCGCTCAAGATCACACAAGGCAGGCTATGTGCTCTCCTGCAAACGTGGCAGTAATCTTATGTAACTGGAGACGCACTGAGTTCTTATGGTTAGCTGTAACTGATGCCCTGAGTGAGTGAGAGAGAGTGATAGACAGATAGACAGAGAGAGTGACCAGGGCTTCACCTGCTGGGGCTCCTGGCTTGGACTTCTTGGCAGGAGAGGCTTCAGATCCAGGCTTGGTCTCTGAGAAGGAGGCTGTCCTGCTGGAGGCTGGGGTCTGCATTGGGAGGGAGGAGAGAACAGCATTACTGATAGCGTTAGCAGTGTTGAACTCTTGTATCATTGCTGAAAAGCATTCAAATGCATGGAGCTCTGTAGCTAATTTTCTTTAACTGGCCTAGTGTTGTAAAGCTGCAGGGATGCCAGGAACATACTGGGGCCTTGTGTTAGGGTGACTTCCATGGTTCACTGGGGACTTCTGTTTGGCATTTAGACAACTGGGAGTGCATGGAGACACCCCGCATTCAGTACAGAGAGGAGGAATTCAGAGTATGCTCCTTGTTTGGTTGGAACTGAGGATGGATATACATACAATGGATATTGTATGATACTGTTCATACTGTGTATATTCTGAGTATACTTATACTTATTATATTCTGTTGTAATAACTGTTTTGCACTTCTGGTTGGATGCTAACTGTATTTCGTTACCCTGTACTTGTACCTGCGTAATGACATTAAAGTTGAATCTAATCTAATCTAATATTACTACATGAAGAGTGTGTTCCTAACCTGCAGAATGCTGCAAAGTCAGAAAGAGCTGTCACACACGCACACACACATGCATGCGTTTCTCTGAAAAGCCGGGCTCAGCGCATTCTTAATGGAGCCCTCCAGGCAGCAGCAGAGCCCCATTGTGCCCAGGGTGCTATTTAAAACCTCTGCCGCACAAAGGCCTGCTCTCCACGACCCAGTGACCTGCTGGGAGCCGGATGCATGGCCTCAGCCAGGGACGCCACCACAGTACAGCTAGAACAGAGGCGCAGGTCATGGTGACAGTAGTCATGGTGACAGTGGTCATGGTGACAGTGGCACACAGCTCTGTTCACTCTCTGTATTGAGGTGTTGATTAATTCCCTTTAACTCTGGTCACAACCTTGTGCATAACAACACATTCCCTTTCTGGACTGACTACATGCACCCTGTGACCTACGGATGAGCTGCCGCTGGAGAGCAGGAAGTTGGCAGTGTGGGCGGCAACAGGAGGCTGGTTGGGGATTGGTCGGTGGCCCAACGCCATGCCGACGATGGCGGTCATGTGAGTCTCTGTGCCGAAGACATGGATGGGGATGCCAGTGGTCTTTCCTGAGGAAACATGGAAGAGAAGGTCAATGTTCTAACTCCTAACTAATCCAAAAAGCATCCATGTACATAAAAAGGTTGAACAGGGACGAACAGCGGACTGTTGCTGGGATGCTTACCCACTTCTCCCATCACTCTAAGGCCCTCCTGGTAATTCGGTCCCCCACGACGGACAAAGATCATGACCTCGTGTTCCTTTAAGGGGCCTTGGAAGTCCCGAATGGCTCTGACAATGCCCTAATGAGAGGGGAGAGGACCAGAGGAGATCACCTTTCATCTCGCGTACAATAAGACCTCCTGTAAGAGGTCAATCAAATCACTACACCTACCTTAAACGTGGCCGCTACGTTGGTGAAGTTTGCGATGCTCCCTCCAATGATCAGGACCTTTCCTGTAAACAAGAGCACAGCGTGGTCACGACCTGGTAAACAGCGAGGGTCGACAGGGCTGACCTCAAGACCGGGGTGGCGTGCGGTACCATCAGGGTGCTTCTCGCGTGTCATCAGGGAGAGGATGGTCTTGGCGTAGTCGTACGTCTGCTGCTCACTCGGCGCTCCTGAATACTCCCCGTAATTGGCCAGCTCGTTCACCCCACCCAGGTCACAGATGGTGTCACTGCGGAAGAATCCCATTGGTCAAATACAAAGTCTTATCGATGATGACACGGAAAAACGAGAAAAGAGGAAGATTTATGGAATCAGTTAAACGCTACATATAAGGAACTCAAAACGGTTAACGAAGGAGAACACTTTTGAAACGGACACACTCTCCTCTGCTTAAGACAGTACACAGACATTCATTAGTCACAGCAGGTGCACTCTGGTGCAGCACGCTTTACGGCCCTGACAGCCGGGGAAACCGCAGAGGCGCCAGGCATCCCTCCAGACTCTCGTTAAGACGACATCGTTAAAGACTCTAATTTAGCTCTTGGCTGAATAAGCAACGTCTGGCTGGGATCAATGGAACTGCAGCATCTCTGGAGAACTGTCTTTGTGTTCAACCTGATCAGCCAGTCCTGTGGCTTTGGAGCCATACGTGACTACGATAGGGGAAGAAAAAGGGATGCATTAGCTTGTCTACCTGTAGACCACAGAGGCCCCTCCTCCTGCCACCATGGTCCAGATTCTTCCTCGGGGGTTGAGCAGGGTGAGTTTGAGACTGGCCCCACTCTTGGCGTCCAGGTCAGCAATGTAGGCTTCCTGTGGGGGACATGGGGGAAGGTCAGTCTGAGATTAAGAAGGCTCTCTTCAGGGTGGTGGGTAATCAGGTTAGACCCCGGTTGAAGCACCACTCGCAAGGCTGCGCGCCTAATTAGCCTTCTTGTTATTGACAGGGGAGGAAGCAGGAGTTATGTATAGCTGAGGCCTGCACGCAGAAATCAACCTGTTAGTCCTCCACGTTCACTAAGGCAGCCATGTTTGCATGTTCCATCTGCCTCATGTTGCATGGACACTTCTAAACATGTCACAAGCACATGTTTCACTCCCCAGACAGGCTCGTTTCCCAGCAGTGCTTGTGACAGCAAGGAGCACAGCTGGAGACCCAGAGTAAACACATCCAATCAAACACAACCATGGCCCCCAGCCCCCGCTCCCACCCCTCAGCAGCCTAATTAGACCGGCCCAGGCAGACAGCGAAAAACTGCCCCGACGCAAAAACATTTGTAGCAAAGCTCTACTTCACATTTATGATGAAGCGTAACCTAGAGGATGTCCCTGTGTGCCACTCCCTTCTCAAAAGCTCGCTCCACGGTCACCATGGAAACAAGGTTCCATCTCAGGATGAGTCATGGTTGATTAATGGCCGAGCCGACCCCCCCCCCCCTCTTAATCAGCGTCCCACAGTGCAGCTGGGACAGGGGAACCAGGGAAGTGAGAGCCCTCGTATTCCCCAGAACACAGGCTGATGTGGGAGTTAGTAAGAAGGACTGAAATGCTAATTCATCATAGGATTTGGAACTTAGTCAGTGAGTCAAAATCAAAGACGGAGAAGGAAGAGCAACAGGGTTTGTTTCCACGTGTTGGTGCCTGAGAGGTCATATGCCGTTTCAGTGGACTCAAATTTGATGAGGAAAAATCCCCGTCTGACTCATATCTGACTCGTCTCTTTTATGACTTCTTAGAATTTGACCTCGCTGTCCTACTTCCTTGTTAATCCCCATGAATGGATCCATGACTGTTGTGTTCACAGCAGCGGCATGCTCCAGGCTGCGGTCCTCACCTCAGGGTAGGCCTCCCTGCCGAAGGGCGGGGGGAACTCCACATCTCCCCACTTGGCCTTACAGAGGTAGTCAGCCGTGGCATCGATCTTGGCCGCCATGTCAAGCACAAACACGCCATCCTTGGTGACAACTATGACACATAGAGAGAGAGTGGGAGAGAGAAAGAGCGAGAGAGAAGGAGAGAGAGCAAGAAGGAGAGCGAGAGACAGAGCGAGAGAGAGACAAAGACAAAGTGTTGAAGAGTGAGGAAGGTGTATTCTGGGTCTGGCCAAAGTGGGGTCTGTCGCAGCCCTGAACCACATGTACTTATTGATCTTTGCTAACTCACTTGGCTCAAACTGTAATCTAATCATGGACTCCTCTCCATCTGTGACATCACCGCAGCAACATTTAGCAGCCAATGGCTTTACATCAGGTACAGATAAGCAGGGCCGGTAGGAATGCAAGGAATGTAATGTCAATGTTTTGATTTGTATGTTGTATGCCAATGTGTGTTTGTGTTGTTTGAGGGTGTTAATTTGTATGTGTGAGAGCTTGTTTCCCCAGACGCCTCCTGTCTCCAGCAGGGGTGAGCTAAAATAGAAGACAAGGAAGTATAGAGACCCAGAGTATAGAGACCCAGGCCCACCTCTAGGGGGCGTCCTAACTCCCCTCCTCCCTCTGGGGGAGGCAGAAGGGCTGGGAGGGGGTGGTCGGGGGAAGGGAGGAGGCACATCAAAGAGGAGGGGGGCGGTCTCGGCAGCCCCAGCCCGTTCCACAGGAACAGATGCCACTGGGCATCTATGTGTGCCCAATTACTCCATTAGAAACACAGCACATTCATCAAACAGCACGACGATGAATTATTGAACCTTTTCCTCCCTCAGCGTTAGAATACGTTGCATTAAACTTCAGTGACTCCATCTCCAACGGCTGGTGGTTTCGAATTTTCTCTCTGATCTTATTCCTAATATCTTGATCTTATAACAAAATGATGGGTCCGTGCTGGAAGGCTTGTGTCTGAATAAGGGAAAACCGACTTGGAGCATCTTGTTTTGGTGCTTGACGTGGAAGGTAGTAGGACTTAGGTTGGGAAGGGGAGAGAACCTACCCACTGGGTTGATTTCCAGGTATGTGAAGTACAAGTCTTCATACAGGTTGAAGAGTCCAACCACAAAACTGGCCAGAACCCTGTAGGAAAAAGACACCTCACATGTAAAATGACCTTACACTGTATCCTCCTCACTGCAGTAGTCATCAATGTATAACTAGCCAAATTAGTGACAGATCCCAGATGTTGCAAAGAAGCATAATTATGTATCCCAGTTATTCCTCCTAGACAGTGAGCCACACTTCTGCAGAAAGAACACTACACATAAAAACATCCTGGAAAAATAAGGAAGGGGAACAGACAGCTCATTGGTTTCCTCAACAGCACCTGTAAATTAACTGCAAAACAGACAGCTGGTTACCAAGAAGGACATCTTGAATTTACTCCTGCCTCTTCCTGTCAAAACAGAGATGAAGTGAGGGGGGGAGGGAGCAGTGTTTCTTCCTCTCCCCTGCCTGTCAGCGGTGCAGGCAGCTCTGCTGCCCCCGTGACCATGTCCATCTCCTGTCAGTAGAGCTGCTTAAGCAGGCACCAGCCCACTGGCCAACCCAAAGTGACTCAGCATAGACTGACACCCCCCCACCACCCCCTCCTGTTCTGGATCCAGACCCGGGGGGGGGGGGGGGGAAGGGGGAAGGGGGCTCTTTGGCCTATACAAAGATGGAGAGCAATCTTCTTCAATGTCAGCCAAGACAGTGGAGTCAAGCCAGACCCCACCCTGACGTGAGAGGGGGCCGCTGGGAAAAAGGCCATCAAAATGAAACGGCAGACCCCGGGGACGTGCTCAGAATGAAACGGAGGGGGGAGGATAGGGTGATGGAAGAAAGGCGAGCTAGTGGAGAGAGTTTGTCATTTGTCTAATGGAACTCAGGCTATTATTCAACCCCCCCAGCTCCCCCCCTCCCAACACCCCCCCTTCCATCTTAACTGTATTATCTCCAAAGGCCTTGCAATCCCTTTCCTCTCCTACCGCTGTCATCCACTATGTGTTATGTTAGTCTTTCCTTTTCAGCCTGACTCACATCCAGCAAAAAATCTCCTCATCAACCTCCCGATAACGTCTATAACCGTATCGGTGGAAATCAGAGTGCATTTCTCGCTCTTCACTCACGCTTTCTTGTCAAGCGAGACGTGGTTCAGGAGCTGTTTCTTCACCGTGTCCTCGCTGATCTTCTCGTCTACGCCCACCAGCAGTTTCTGGGCCTTGGCGTCCACGTCACCCACATCCACGCCCCCCTCGTGGTGGAACAGCACGTAGTCGCCCTCTCGGGCGGCGTAGATGCACACGTAGAACTCCTCCTCCTGACAGCCGCACACAGAGCAAAGGTCAGACACGCTGGAGGGAGCCAGACATGAGGTAGTGTACTGACGGTGTATGAGGATGGTGGTTCAGGGTAAGACAGCTGGGAAACCTGTTTGTGAACAGGTTTGCATCAGGACACAGAGATTTAAGCTACCTGCTTATGAGCAACGAACGGCTCAATGAGGAAGTTCTTCAGGACACCCTTAGCTTTTCCCACCTGAAAAACAAATAAGGAGTTACATAGGGACTGAAATGTCTACAGCTGATGATTTGGTGTGTGTGTGTGTAGTGACCTGGATGAGCAAGAAGTCTGTTTGAATTCACATAAGGGAGACATCTGGTACAGCTAAATAAATACATATGAAATAAATATAAAATACAGCTATGGAAAAGCTCTGAGTCAGTGTAGTTCAGACTGTAGTGTTGGAAGGATCCATCTTAATGCAACAGTGCCCTTGTTTACAGGTCTGCCCTGAGGACTGATGTGGAGGGGAGGACAGAGTAGGAGGAGACGAGTGTGTAAAAAGCACTGGAGAGAAACATGAACGGACAGGAGTCAAGAGGCAGAACGACAAGAGCGAGAGTGGCAACAGAACAAACAGCCGAGTCAGGAGATACTAAGGTGATGCCTGAGAAAGGAGGACAGAAACCGGCTTAGTGAGACCCAGTTCAGAGCAGCACCGGCTGGCCAAAATACAACAACAGATGCCTTGTTCTGAAGTCCTGAAAAGCCTGAAAAGGTGCACTGCTGTGTACCTTTAAGCTGTGTAGACACTAGGTTCTCCCAGACTCAAATTCAAATGGGAACGGTTGAATTAAAAGCGAGTGAAAAGTGGCTGTCATGTACTGCTGCAGGCAGCAAACCCAGCCTTCTCATTTGGGCTGGCTGTCACAGCACTGGCTCTAAAAGGCCACTAGACATAGAATATCCAGGGACTGGAGCAAGACAAAGAAAATGAGCAGGGGGGAGAAGGTTGACATTTCAGAGAGAGGGATAGAAAAATGAAGGGACCGGGCCGTGTTATTTGAAGCCCCTTGAGAGGCTGAGGCCAATTTAGACATCAATGACGTGGCACTTCTACAATGTTTTAAATGAGATGTGGTCTAGATCTGCTGTGCAATGAACATAATGAACTATAATATGGTAGAAGTCTCTTTCAGATACACAACACACAAGCACAGAAGAACTATTACACTCTCACACAGTCAGCTAAACTATAGTTTATATTTAGATTGGAAAATTACCGGTCCCATCTGTGAAATCTAAAATTTACCACCATAACACTACATGTTGATGAAAGCACCAGTGGCATTATCAATTCAGTCGCATGAATAAGAAACGACAGCCACTGACGTTTTTATGGAACGTCTAGTGAGAGATATGTCCAAGCTCTCCCCCATGTAGGCTAATGGTTTTTGGAGCAACACACACACACAAACACCTAAGTGGTACACAGTGATATATCTACTGCACCGTGATGGTTGGACTGAAACAAATGTTGTTTACTCTCTAGCGGCTCCCTGCCACAACTGAGTGGTTTGACTGACGAGGACCTGACTGAAAACTCATCAGCAATCTGTGCAGAGCTGGTCTGAAACTTCAGAAAACCAGGTGGAAAGAAAATACCAAAATGAGGGAAGAGGGATACGGTAAAAAGTCTTGTGGAGTGGAGACTGCGTATGAGTGAGTTAGTGGATTACTGACTTACCGTGGCCTCTCTCATGAGTCGGGTCTTCAGCCAGTCTCTGACACCGTTCAGGTCCAGATTGACGCCCACCAGGCCCAGCTTGCCCCGCCTCTTGATCAGCTGATCTGGCTTCACCACCAGCCTCTAAAAGTCACAAAGACAACATGGCCGAACAGTCAGCATTACATCACCATCTCCTCACACGCAGACAAGGGTACATATAAGTCAGACAGTAGACAAAAATGATCCTATTGAAGACAGTTTAGGATAGGGTTCATGGTGTGGGACAGATGGGTGATTTAATAGGATCTTATTCCTCTCCTCCACATCTGGACCCTAGCCTGTGATTTTGCAGGCAGGTCTCCACCACCAACGCCGCCACCGCCAGACATGTTTCTTGGGACGCCTCGTCCCTCCTCCCAACCCTGTTACCTCCCAGAAGTGAGTCACCTACAGAGGGAGACTTATGAGATGGGAGCTATTAGAATCTGGGGGCCTGCCAGAGAGCCCAGGGTGAAGGTTAATGCTATTTCCTAATCAATCCTGTTCTAGCGCCTGTATCTCAGTCTGTATCTGCCATCCACCTCCTCCAATCGCCCCTCCCATACCACCCCACCCCCAATATAACCTCCCAGCAGGGGGAGGAGAGAGAAATTTGGAATTCTCCTCCTTTAATCTGTCATTTACGAGGTCTACAAGAGACTGTAGATTCTAGTATATATCCATGCATACATACACAATGCAGGATTCAAATCCACATGCATGTATTGTCCTTTTTTTCAAGTTGCAGGAGATGGAACTGCTGGCCAGAACCAGAGCTAACAAGCGCCAAGAGACCACTCTCCCACTAAGTAATTGCTCCTGTTAGAAATGATGATCATTTCAAACAAGCCACAGTGGGAGGAGCTCTTCTGATGGTGGCCTTTTATGATTATCGAAAATGAATCAAGGTAGGTGTGGAGCTCATCATGCCCTTGAACTGTCATGTACTGTCCACTAAGAATATATATATTTTAAAGCCCTGTTCTTGTGAGGAACTGGTGAGGAGGGACTAATGAGGGGGTCCCGTCTGATAGGGCTATAGAGAGGGCACCGTGAGGGGGCATCGTTTGATGGGGCTAGAGGGGGCACCTTACCTCTGTGAGCAGCCAGGGGTGGTCCTGTGCCAGCCGGTCAAAATCCGTCTCAGGCGTCACGTTGGCATAGCGGAAGCGGTTCTGGACTGCTGCTGATGTACAGATGTGCTTGTAGAGGAGCTCCTTCCCTGTTTGCTCAGAGATGGCTTTGGCCGACATGGCAGCTCAGACTACAGACAGAGAGATAAGGTCATTTGGATCTCTCTCCTTGTCCCTGGATCAGTCCACCCATATCATTGAATCAGTATGAGCTATAGAATGACACATAAATGCAGACGCTGATGTCGTTTTTTTTGCTCTGCTTTCTCTTCTGTCAGCTTTAATTCAGTGGATGTGATAGAAGTGACCCGTCCTGGCAATGATGCTACCGCTAACCTGATTAGTCCATTCAGGACCTGCTCACCAATGGGCTCTTCAGTGCATAAAATGAATCTGTTCTGGGACTGACCTCTAATTGCATGATTTAGAAAAGACACACAGGTTACAGGTTACATCACTCTGGTCATTCTCTTACGCTCTGCCTGAACACCAGGTTCATCTACACGACTGGTTAACCTAAAGGAGGTAAAAGGTTTCCTGTCCAGGACACACACACACAATTTATCCAATCTAGGTTTTAGTGGACATTGGATGTCAGCCTATTATTTCACAACATGCCATTTTTGCCATGTATCCATCCCCCCTAACCACCATCGTCCTCCCGTAAGGCAATGAAACACTTCCAGTATTGATCTAGCCTTGGCTTCCAGCTACAATCACGCAGAGTCCCTGCTTTAACCCCAGACCACAGAATGTCAGGGATGAGAAATCAAGCTCAGATGGACTATTACTGGGCTGCCATTACACTTACTTTGTTCTGTGTAACAACTCTTGAAACTAACTGGAAAGGACTAGTGCCTCTTATGCAACCCTACAGTGATACGGAACTCAGCTTACTGTCTGCTTCATTAAGTAAAACGCTGTAATAGGGGATCCGTGCTCTTAGCTGTAGCCCTGGCAGCGCCTGATCACGTGGATTAACCAGGAGATGTTGGACGTATTTTGAGTATTGATCAGGCTCCTTAGTCATCACATAGCGGCCTCCTAGCCAATAAAAAACAGACAACGGAAGGAGCCAATTCCGACCCAAACACTATGGCCCATCCATCCCTTTCATTTCTGCTAGAGAGTTGTCAGAACTGGGATTTATCACCACTCCATAGTAAATAATAGGTTCAGCTCACAGCTGCTCAATATGTTCCCATCAATAAAACAAGGAAAGTAATCTAATAATGTTAGGTCATCTTAAAAATATAATATTCCTAAGAAAAAATACCTGTTTGACCATTTAGCAAATGTCCTGAGTGAATACGAATGCATTAATATACTGCGATTTTCAGTGTTCCAATATTTTAGCCTAAGTAATAATACGATGCATTCACCGGTTCCTGCAGGCTTAATTGTATATCCAGTTCAACTAGTTTTTTATACGCCTGCATCCTTTTACCAACATTCCACTGTCACTTTCCCTGCCTCTCCTACACAAATGCACACACATACACACACGCACAAACACACATACACGAACATCATAAACTTGCTCAACTGGCTGTGCTTAAAACTCAATTAGACCAGATTGAAAATAAAACTAGAAAAAATGTATCATACCTTTTCAATTTCGTCAAATTGAGGACTTCTGGGACTTCTACTGTTTTAACCGGTCAGTTTCTTGTTTAACGACAATTCAGATTCGGCTTGGTTGTTTGTCAGTGTACACTTGATCACTAGTGTCTGGTCTCCCCTCTCCAGTCACTGCCTATGTCGGGAGATCGACCTGCCTCATATCTGCTGCCATCCGGTTGGTTAACGACACCCTACGTTCCACGGAGACCACGCCCATCATCGGTTAACAAAAGATATCGTCGTGGGATTGTGCTCATTGACTGGTTACTGCTTTCTGTACGAAACGCATTTCAACCAATCGGATCCCTTGGTTTGTATGCTCATGATAAAAGTTAGTTGGGCCACTTATATTACACATTTAGGGTTCCTTAGCCTTCTTGGCCAACCTAGAACTAAAACTGAACTATTTGACATGGTGGATGCACTGCCAGCATTTTCCCTTACGACTTTCCAATAGGTACATTTGGCAATAACTAATCGGATGACGTTATTGCAAAAATCCATGTGTCAATACAGAAGGTGAAATGCAGTGGTGCAACCGGGTGAACATCAGATAACCCAGTTCAATGTATTTAAATCTGACTTCGTTTTATCAGTCCAGTGTAATAAAGGGATGGATATGAACAGTGGGGCTTTGTCAATATGCAGTTTGTCTCCAACACTTAAGAATGTGACATGATTCAATGAGGATATTAAAGTAACTTGCATACACTGTAGAATTTCTATGAGAAATATATGTTGCTATATCCGTAACAATTGTAAATTGTAACTCCCAAATAAATTGAAGGGTGCCCTCTGCTGGAAGATCTCTAAACATATCTAGTTATTAGATATATAGATTCTAGTAGGAAAAAACACCAAACAAGCAATTTTGAGCGAAGCATATTTTATTAAGTGTACAAAACACAAGTGCAAAAATAGTGACTCATAACAGCTACATATGCATGGCTTTGCTCTTAAGTAACCTGCACACCACTCATTGAAAGTGATATGTTGACATGTGATGAAGAAAGTTTGGTTCAAACAGTAATGGGATCGTTCCATGGTGCAGTCTCCAAGGACACAAAGATTGCACAATGTGGACCAATGAAAAAAAGGAACCCTCTCCCTTTCATAACTGCATCCATGTGTAAAAAACATTTGCTAACTATGCTTGTTCATTTGAAACACACGCAAAGACATGCACAAACACTCAACAGGTGGCTAACGCAACTAAACTACTGTAAACTGACCAGCGTCACAAGACATCGCTGCAAAGGCTATGTAGCAGCTTTTCAATACATTTGATAGGAGCCGATACAGTCAAATCTAGCATGCATTGACAACCAACTTCCTCAATCACACAATATGGAAATTATCATCTAAATGCAAATGAATACACATGTCTACCTAGAAACACTGCCAAAAGCAAGTTATAGTAAAGTGAAGCAGTCCCTTGGTCCCACCTGTAATCAAACCTTAAAACTAACTCCGAAATGTGGCTCCTAAACGCTTGACAAAAACACTGAACTGGGAGACGTGCTGTGGTCTGAAGGCCTCGTGGTTTGTGTGATGCAACGCAAGAGAAAAGGCACAAAGCTCATGGATTTAGGGTGGGGCACAAAAACACACCACCACAATCCTAAACATAGCAAACACCCTCCCACTGGCTGGATCAAAACACTGTCATCCACATTACACCAGTCATCCCACACGCATCATTTGAACTCTTCCTGATTTACAGTATGGTGCACTTTGGCTTCTTTTTCTTTTCAGACTCTTTCTTGGCCGGGTCAACCTTCTTGGGACCATAAAAGCTAGAGAAGCAAGCTTGAGCGGAGACAGGCTCCCTCAGAGTAAGCAGCCACCTGCCTTTGCCATAGTACGCCAGAGAGCCCAGTTCCATCTCCACCAGCTCTTCCTGTTGACCCTCCTGTTGCTGCAGTGCCAAGATCTCCAGAAGGTCAAGACCTGTCTGAACTGGCTCAACATCCTCCGCGCAACCCAGAGTGATGTGGGCACGGCTGCCGAGGGGCAGAGGGGCAGCAGGAGGAACGTCGGACTCTGCCGCCTCCTTCTTCTCCTCCTCCACTTCCTCCTCAGCTGGCCAGAGCACCAGCTGGTTCTCAGTAAGAGACACGTGCGCACCAACCGTGCGAGGTGTGACAAAGAGGGCGCTTAGTGAGAGTTCAGACACAGAGCCATACAACTCTTTCACAACCTGCAGAGAGAATTTGATATTAACATATCAGAAAACTAATGAGGAATAATATTTCTTGAAAATTATACAAATTATTTACTCATTGAACCATGTTATTTTATCTAACACCAGTATGTTCCATTGGTATGGTCATTTTAGACTTACTGGTTTCTCTGCATATTCCTGAGCTCCTTTTGCCTTGCCATAGTCACAAAATTTGGTAGTGCAATGAAGGGGACCTTTGGGCTGGAAATACTGTTCAAGGTCCACCTCTTTTTCAGCCTCACCCGTGACTGTAACAAGAGTATACTCAGTCTCACAAAGTCTCAAAAAGTGTTACAAATACTTGCCCATTATACAACACCCCCGCACCAAGCGTCTAGTTCCTGAGCTTACTCACAGTCAGTCAAGTGCTTCTTGAAGGCCTCAAGGGTGTCCAAGGTTTTCAGGAAGTCCATGGCAGTGCATCTGACCTTGTCCTGGATACCATGGAAAAGGAACCAGCCAAAGAACAGGGGCAGGGCTGTCTCCTTAAATGGATGCATCATCACCTCAATCTGAGCTTCCTGTAGGCCACGATGAGACTTCTTGGCCAGCTGTGCAGAATCGTTGCTCCACTCAGTGCGAGGCTCCAGATATATGGGCACCAGCCGATGCTGCTCTGCCAGCTCTCCCAGAAGGGCCAACTGATCATGGGTGTGGTTGGTGTCATCTACCACCACCACCGAAGCAGTCAATGCTGCAGTGCAGGACGCCACCACAGCTTCTTCCAGGGCCTTGTATGCATCGGCAGAAGCTTCTGGGCTCTCTGGTTTCACTCCATGCTCATCAGCACTGCACACAGTGCAGAGATCCTTGTAACTATCAGCAATAGCTTGTGCAAGGAGACTCTTCCCACTGCCGGGCAGACCTCTAAGGACAATAAGGGTGCGGGAGGTGCGTATGGTAGCCATCGTCTGCTTTTCCTGAAGCAGGGCAAAGGATAGAGATCCAGGTGCAGGAACAGGCTGTTGCCCCTGTGATATCTGTACAACTTTCTGCTCTGTGTTCTTACTCTCCACTGACATCTCCACTGAAACTACCTCTACTGATATAGTCTCAGTTTCTCCTGGCATCTCAACATCCACCTTCTTCACAAGAGCTTCATCTGGCTTCACTGTTTCAAATTCTGCTGGTTTCTTTACCACCTCTTCAACTGGGCTCTCTGCCTTGACCTGCTCTTCAGTCTGATTTGGTTTCTCTGGTTCAACATTCACAGCCTTTGCTTCCAACTGTGGCTCTGCCTCCACCTCATGAACTACTTCTGCTTGTTCCGGCTTTACAACATCTGGCTTTGTCTGTACAGCTGGTTCCACTGCCATCACCATCTGGACATCTGCCTGTTTATCAGATTTCTCTGGCACTTTGTCTTGGTGAAGCTGTTCCATGTCCTCCAATTTCTGAGACTCCCCGACCTTTAGTGTTTCCTCTGGCAAGTTCTGGATGTTCTCTGGTTCCATGTGTGAAACTGGATCCAGAACTTTCTCCACTGATCTGCCTTCTTCAAATGTTTCCTGTTCAGCCAGCTTCTCAGATTCCACCAATTGGTCAGGAGATTCATCCGGTAACTGGTTTGCCACCATCTTGATTTTCTGAGTTTCTTCAGCCAATTCTGCCACTGTGGTTGTCATGTCATCAACTTTTCCATTGACTGTTACATGGGCATTTAGAGGCAGCTGTTCAGTTTCCTGAACTGTGAC
Organism: Neosalanx taihuensis; assembly: GCA_030340665.1. Classification (NCBI taxonomy): domain Eukaryota; kingdom Metazoa; phylum Chordata; class Actinopteri; order Osmeriformes; family Salangidae; genus Neosalanx; species Neosalanx taihuensis. The sequence goes on from CM059298.1 coordinate 5,760,005, forward strand.
TAGCACCTTCTCAGGGTTGCTGTGTAACTCTAACTTTGACGCTGGCACTGTTTCTGTTACACTTTCCACCTCTACCCAAGTGTCAGCTGCAAGGTCCAATGCTTGGTTCTGTTCAGCATCCATTTTTTGATTCGTCCTTGTTGGGGAGATGTACCTTTCAATAAAAAATAATTAGGTTTAGTCTCATTTATTTTTGTATTTAAAATTCAATTTTGTTTATATTGGATTCTAGTATTGGGGGTCACACTCAAGGTACTATACATTCATGTTAGGTTACTTAAAGCAAATATTTTCCATATTTAAAGCAGCTCCAATATTTTACCAAGAGGCAAAAAAGTAGGCCTAATGAACTGGGGGGGGGGGGGGGGGGGGCGGTGTAATTAAAAGAATCATTTGTAGTATTGTGCGTGCACTGGCAGGGTGGGAAAGGAACACCTGCTACTGATGATAGCCTCAGCTAGCCCTTTGTTTGCAGAGTCGGACAACCTGGTTGGACTACGCACTTAAAATTAAAATTTACACGAGGAGCTAAGATAGTTTAAGCGTGCAAACAAGAAAGAAGCGCTTCTGAGAAACGCAAATGACGCAATGTAATAAAAAAGAGCATGGTCATCCTGTGGGAGACAAGACAAGTTATTGAAAGACATGTGGCGTGTGCAGTATGCGATTAATATGGTTAATTGAAGTGAATATTCATTGGGTATAAGCATGTTAAACGTGTCTTCTGTCTTGGCTTGTCCAGTGCTATATTTTAACAATGAAACGATGGACGGGGAGTGGCAGCGACCACGCTAGACAACAAATGAGCGTGGCATTGTCCTTCAGCCTTGGAAATTCTCCAATTTCTACCATGTATAACTATCAGTCCCTTTGTCAACGTCAACGACTGTAGATACAACTTTAAAGGAAGTTTGAAATCCATTACAAAATTGGTAAAGACAATACATTAAATGGTAAAAAGAATGAACAAAAATGCATAGTCTTAAGTTTTACTCTGATTAACAGTATACTTTACCAAGCGATTCTGCCAAGAGTGAGCTACGTGATTCTTCTCGATTGCCACTTGATTCGCACAATATGCACGCTATGCCAGCGCAGCGCTGAGAAATAAGCCCTGCACACAGGAAACCAAACGGAAACTAGTGGCTCTTGAGCACGCGCAAGCTTTAGATGAGGGTGGAGTATGTGCAGGGGTACACACCCGCATGCGCGTGCCCGACTACCCCGGAGACCGTCTCAGATTGGCCCAGACCGTGTTTCTACACAGGTGTTCAGCTAATACTAATTCCGTATGAGCGAGAGGACACGTGTGGGCTTGCAAAGCTTTAATAAATGCGTCACTGCATACATCTTGAAACAAATACATGCCAGTATATGATAGATTATCGTCAGAGGATCAAACACAATCCAATCAAATATGAAAATGTACCTCTGTCAAACAACTCCTTCCAATCACCAGTATATTCTCCAGCAGTCTAACAAATAGTTTTAATATCCACCCAGTGTGCTCAGTGTGTGTTGTATGTATGTGACATATTTTATTTGTATGCTTGTGATCTCCTGGTTTTGTTTACAACAGCACATTGTCTTCCAAAAAGCACTAAAACACCCAATCCCGTTGCGTTGTCTGTCACTGTGCGGAATGTTGCTTTGCCTCACGGAGGGCCTGAAAACACATGAAATAACGCGTTAGTATGCTTGCAGGCATGGGCAGAATACAGACTAGACTGGACTTGACTGAGATATGATAGGTTCGTTAAACCTTGTGAATAGCATCTCTGGCAGGGTCATCCTGGAGAAGCTTGGCTTGATCCAACGCTCTCTCAAAGTGAACAACACTAGACTTGAAGTTCCCAAGCTTCACTGACAGGAGAAAAAAAATCAATTCAATTGACTGACCAAGGCAAAGGGAACTGTACAGAATGAGGAACTGACTGATAAGAATTTTCCTGTACTACAAAGTATCAAATGCAAGGTCAGTCCATGGCTGAATGTGCAACTCTTACACTCAGACTGTGCAACCAACACACAGGCATTCAGTTGCCACTTCTCATCGGCAATCTCATCGGCTGCTAGAAGAGAGCGAACACCATAGTCACGTGCTTCTGTGTAGTGTCTCAGCTCCAGGTGGCAGCGGCCGATCTCATGAAACAGCCAGGTCCTCTCCAAACCAGTTTGAGCCAGAGGGATCTTCTCCTCCCAGCTAAAACGGAGAGGTTTCAAGTTTGGAGACCAAAAAGTTATTTTTACGAACTGCACTTCAAAACAAACGCCTCATTTCTACTGTATGTCATAGAGCTCACTAGATGAGTCCACTTACGCATCAAGAGCTTGATGGAACTTCCCCATCCGGGCATACACTCTGCCAATGTTGTCAAGAGCACGAGACTTTGCGTCTGGGAGCTTGCTGTTGCACAAGAACACCAAGAGGAGAAATATGGATGATCCACATAGTTGTAGAAGTGATATTCTTGACAAAAGGGGATGCTTACCATTGTTTGGCCAACTCCAGGTCCTTCTGATGGTTGTGCAGAGCCTTGTCCATATGCCCCAAGTCAATCAAGGCATTTCCAATGCAGCTGTGCAGGTTGCCAAGCACCTCCTTCTTATTGGGCACCGTTTCTTCAGACCAGCACTGTACTGTCTTTAGAACTTCTCGAGCTTTCTTGAGGCTCCCCTCTGCGTTGCCTGCACTCAAGTCTAAGAGGAAAAACATTGAATGTTCAAAGACAGTTCATTTGTATTTTTTCTTTCTCTCTTACCTGTCAAATCATGTCTCTCTTGTCTGCATCAATCATGTCTCTCTTACCTGCATCAATCATGTCTCTCTTACCTGCATCAATCTCCTCCAGGCTCTTGAGCAGGAAGCGGCTGGCGTCAGAGGTGGATTTCTGACGGCTCTTGTTCCATTTCTGCTGCATGAGTTTGTGATCTCTCTCCCGTGCATAGATGGGCTTCTGCTGGCGCCAGAACTCAGTGCGGGTGTCCAGGTAAGTGATGCAGTTCAGGATGACATCCTGCAGTCTCTCTCCGCCCCGCATCTTACCTTTTACCAAGTCTGGAGACCATTGATAAAAACATGTTTAAAGTGCAGGCGGTGAGAGGTACCATTCTTGCAGGACAGGTAGATAAAACACAGGCTGGACATTTTACACTTATTAGTGTTGATTAGTATGACACACATGAAAAACCATTTGGCCCAACATGGGGAGGCTTACCCTCATCTTTCAGTAACTTCTCAAGGTACTCCTTGTCACTGTATAGCTCCCCAAGTAACTCCTTGGTCGTCTTCTCACTCTTTGGTGTCTTTTGGTTCTGCTGCCTCAGTTCCCTCCTCAGCGGGTGACCAAGAACCTTTTTCCGACCCTTCTTTCCCTGACAATCAGTTGCAGAGTGATCTATGATGCTCACGTGCACGATGGGAAGGTGATGTGTGATGATCGATGTTCATTTTGAACTTGAGCTCACCTCATCAGTCTTGTGGAAGAAGGATAAGTCTCCTTTGTTTTCCAGTTTGACAGAGGGACCTGGAATGGCACAAACAACGGTTTGAAATAAGACAAAAAGACAGCAATCGTGAATTATTAAAATACAGTCTTATAGTCTACAGGAATTCTACAACTTACTGCCTACTGAGTTGTCAATAGCTTCTTGAGCCTTCTGGATTCCCAGTCTGAACTCCTGTAACTCTGGCCGAAGTTTGTGACCCCTGTGGAAAAACACCAGCGCAAACTCGAAGTCTCCCATTGTGTACAAAGCCTCTGCTTTCTGATACAAACCCTGGAACGATAGTGCAAAACCCACATGATCAATTAACATATTTCCAGTTAGAAAAATAATAATCCAACTTTTCATCTTGGGTAAAATAGCACCACCTTGGCTAGGCCTAATTGTATGTGCCAGGCTAGGAATACTGGAGAATAAATGCGCAATCGTTCTTCAAACACAAGACAAATTCTGAGAACATTACAGAATTATATGAATGATAGCGTCTTTACGTTTACTAGAGACCAGAAACTGCTGCACCTTGAAAAATTCCTTGTCCTGTTTGAGGGACGCTTCTGCATCCCGAAGAGCGTTTTCGGAGTCCCCCATCCTTACATAGCATTTTGATCTGGCAACCAGACAGTTTTTGTCGTCCGGCTGAAGAATCAATGCCTGCAACAATGCGTTTTCAACACTACATGGTAACACATTATAGTTTTCTAGCAAGATAGTTTGTGTGTGCGTGTGTAGGGAACTGTAGAGCTAAATTACTGTAGCAGGTGTGTATGGTCGTGAGTTACCGTAGAATAGCTCTCTACAGCTTTGGCATATTCCCCTTTGTGGTACAGTTGGTCTCCCTCTGCCATGTAGGTAGAAAATGTGCTCTTGGGGCCTTGGTCTCCTTCCATGTCAGACATTATGAACAAATATTTCGTAGCGTTAAGCAAATAGGGCCTTCGGTATGTTAGACAGCGACAACGAGGACATCAGCCATGTCCCATCAAGGTATCCTAGCAACCAGTCAAACAAGTCCTCTAATCTTGGAAACATCTGAGTTTGTCCACTTTTACCGAAGGTCATTCAACTTTTATCAACAGCCCATAGTTGCAAAAGATGGACAGAGGTTTTCGATTGTAAAATATCACCGATTCAACATGTAATTTTCAGTCCCATAATGTAATTTTGAATAAAGACACATTAGTCTCAACACTGCCCTCTTAAGCATAGTTCGAGTACACTATAGGATTGGAATAAGTCAGAGCAAGATAAAAATAAAAGGCAGAAAATGCTGCAGTTCCGTTGAAGACAAACAAGATACATTTCATGGGAGAAATCCAGAGAGGCTAACTTTATTTACACGCTTGTGTGGTAGTCAGTGCTGTTCCAACGTATGATTAAAGATGAAAATGCTTTTATTTTCGAAGTACACCAAATGGACAAAACCTTCTACTCAGCATGTTCACTAGATTTGTTCTTCATGTGATCCAGATGACCTTAATATGTATATCAATTCGTCATTTTGATTTGACTAATTTGAGCTATTTATTTCAAATGAATTGCTTGCTGAATGTAGTTGACGGATGTCAAGTTTTTCAGTTGCAGTTTAAGTGCAACAACATTTTCCTGAGTTTGTGCAATTAGGAAGCTATGTCCTTGGTGACATTTTCATAATAGCATTCTCATCTAACGCTTAGATACTCTATGAAACACAACATTTACATATTACATATATATAGATATATAAAAGAAAAGAAAAAATGAAAACAGTTATCAACTATAAACACAAATTAACACTTTACATTCCAGTAAAATGTACAATGCAGCAACCGGTGAACGGCAACATCGAACATAAAACTTGAGGTGAGAAATCCGACCACACAGAAGGTGAATGTGCCAGCTTAACAAGCCAACAAAGCCGTCTCTTCACTGTACATGAACAACAGTTCATGAACCAACTGATTCTCCAGCAGTTGTGGAAAATCAATGCTGAACCTTAACGGTTTCTCTAACATGGGGACAAGTACACAGCTGTCACTAAGCATATTCACAGCTGCTGGATTTAGGTTCTTGAGTGTACTGGTTCAGGAGGGCGGTGTTGGGCTTTAGTAATATTACAAGTTGCTAAGTAACCCATGTAATTTCCTCCTTTGGAATCGACTGGGCAAGAAACAAACTTGCATGCTTTGAATACATCCAGGAGAGCGGTTTGAGAGGCTGTTCATGGCATGCTTACTGTCCTGTAGTGGACAGAGGTTTATCCATGGATCACAGATGCTGTGGTCCTCAACTGGTCAGACTTGTTCGCAACATCATCACTCTTAGTGATTGCATGATTCAGGTTCTTGGTTCGAGCCACCATTCACTTTATACCATCAAGGTTACCAGCTATTAAAGCCTTCTAGACTGTTTTTTTTCCTTCTTTGTTCTTTTCTTTTAAGGAAACCATTTCAAAGCCAGTAATAGGTGTACTTTCAAATTGCTGTACTAACATAAGTGGTTTGTTGCATGGTGTCATTGAGTAGCATTAATTTGGTCAAGGGCATGGACAGTCTGACTGACAAACAGTCAGACATGTTAAAATGAGGGTAGAGTTACAGAGGGTTGAATTTGTTTGTGTCCATGCTGTTGGAACAGTAGAGGTATTGGATGGATTCCCAAATTAACCAAACTGGAAGAAGAAATTTCCTGGTCCAGATGCTATAATAAAAAAAACATAATATATCATCATTAGGGTAAGTTAGGGTTTGTTTGTTTTAATAATCTCAACCTCAATGATATTTATTTGATAAGTTCAAAAGAAAGAAGGGCTGCTTCCTGGTATACATACACGAGTTAGCTTCGAAACTAAAGCCTCCAGGCCCACCGAAGAATGCCTTGAAAATGTTGTTGGCGTCAAAATCTGGGAAAGACACAAACACATGAGCATGTCCCTGACCATAAGATGCAGAACTTCTAACACACTGACACCCCCCCCTCATGCCTGCCTGGGTGCTCACCTCCCATGTTCATGCCATCATCCTCCAGGTCCTGACCGCTGTCATAACGAGATTTCTTCTTGGGGTCGGACAGCACGGTGAAGGCCTCTCCGACCTCCTTGAACTTCTTCTCCTCCTCCTTCTGCACCTCGGCGCTTGCTGAACTGTGCCGGTCTGGCAGAGACACAGTCCAGTCAGTGTGGCGTCATCCTGCGGTTCTGAAACCCATTGATCGGGTATGACCAGTCCGCTAACTCCTACCTGGATGATGCATGAGGGCTCGTTTACGATACGCCTTCTTGATGTCGTCCTCTGTGGCGTTCTTGTCCACGCCCAGCACCTTGTAATAATCTTTCCGCTTGCTTTTCTTCAACTCCAGCTGTGCGTTCTTCAGAAGGTGCTTGTGTTCTAGAAGAATGACACACAGTCAGACCAAGATGGAAAAACCATAAGATTAAAGAGGAGGAGAGGGGGGGGGGAATTTAGCTTGGTGTGAATTTAGCTTGGTGAAATAACTGTGAATAATGAGAGATCGTTTAGGAAAATAGGCCATCTTGTTCCAGGAAAGAAGGGCTGAGTCACCGACAGACACAGCTACCTTTAGTCTTCTCTGTTTGGTAGACCTTCTCATAGTCCCTCACAGCCTCCTCATGTTGCTCCATGTCCATGTAACTGAAGATGCACGCGCACACACACCCAGGAACAATCAACAATATTTCCATATCAGAAAATCTCTTCCACAAGAAAGTGAACATTATTATTATTATTATTACATTATTATTTTCACAGTCCTGGATATCACGCAATGGAATCATGTGTAAGGGGCCATAGTTAAGATAAAAGTGTTGACTAAATGACCTGAACGGTACTGATGCCCTGTCTGATGATCTATTAATTTCACCCGCACTCATACTGAACCGTCCATGCATGTAGCCAGGCTCACAACAGGCAGTGACGTACCACTGCGCTCTCCGTAAGTAGGCCTTGATGTAGGTCTCGTCCAGTTTAATTGCATTTGTGCAGTCTTCGACGGCCTGCTCTAGTTTTTTCAGCTTTCAAAGGAAAAAGAAAAGAAGCGTGAGATGGAGATGCTGGCTCACTTGTAGTGGTTAGATAAAGGGCAACAAAACTAAGAGCAGCGTCAAAGGTATAAAAACACAAAAACACAGGAAATGGGTGCACACTATGAGGCTGAATGTGTATAAATATACAGTTGGTACATGCTGGTTTACTGGCTCAACAGGCCAGCCATTTCCCAGAACAGTAGCTTGTATAGTCTTAAATTAATCTGTGAATTACTTTCGGACTGTGTGACTGCATTTTACAACTGATAAAGATAGGGGACGTTTACATGCATCAAGTACTCAACAGTTCTGTGCAGATAAATACACCAAAACAGTTCACAGTGGCTCCACAGACAGATGAGCTTCACCTTGGATCCAACAGTGCCTCTGTTACAGTAGAGCTTGGCGTTGGTTTTGATGTTGTTGGGGTCTATTGTCAGGGCCTCAGAGTAAAGCTCATAGGCGGCATCATAGTTCCCCTCCTTGAAAGCTTTGTTTCCCTCCTCTTTCTTGGCTTTAAGTGCTTTTGCATTCTGGAGGAGAAAAGCAAATGCATTAGGGACCATTAGAGAGGCACTCTAGGTTATAATCAAGCCGCACAGAGTGGAGATATTTTGTTGTAATAGTTTAATGGCTTTTTGTGGTTTTCTTCAACACAGGAAGACTTACGGCACATATCCCTATAGTTTTTTTTCTCAGGCAAGAAATAGGTTGGAGGAGTGCTGAAGGGCACTTAAATCAAACGCAGGCAAGTAGTTAAACAACATATTCTCAAATAACATAAGCTATTAGCTCATCATTAATGGACATATTCGACTCTGACTGTGGAGTGGCTAGCAAGCTAAAAAAAAGAACGAAAACAGCGCTTTAATTTTTTTTCTCCAAAAATGTCAACTAGAAGAGCTTGGAGCAGCAGCTCTTTTCCTCTAGGCAGCCCATGCACCATCTCCTCATTAGGAACAACTGAAGGAAAAAACTGGTGCTCTGTCTGGACACTCAGCCTTACTCTGCAGGCGAGACGAGCCTTCTCGTGGTCAGGGGCCATTCTCAAGGCCTGGACAAAGAACTGGACAGCCTTGTCAATGCAGTCCTCATAGTAAAGACAGAGCCCTCGTACGTACAGAGCATCCCCATTGGTTGAGTCCATCCTCAGGATATCACTGTGGCCAAACAAACAAGACACGGTTCTCTGAAGGAGAGTCGTGCATAGACACTATTTTTCTAAACTTCCTTCTAAAATCGCAGTCCGGTTGTGATGAGAAGCGGTTACCTGGCTACAGACTGAGCTTCGGGGTAGCGTCCCAGCATGGCTAAACACTCGGCTTTGAGGACTTTGAATCGGTGGCAGGCCGAGGCGGACTCCAAGGCACGGTCCATACAGAAGACAACCTGTGGGAACCAGAGCCAGAAACACAGTCATGTCTACAACCTGCTCATTGGCTTTTTTCACCAGGAACACATGTAATCAAGAAACTGAGAACTACGACTGCTTACCATTCTAAAGTCACGCCTTTCAAATGAAATTTCCGCCATCTTCTCATACTCCAGGATCGAGTCTGCATTCTTCAACTGGATTGGAAACAACACCTCTCCATGAGACATGCTTGATATAATAAATCACTGTCATTTTGGTATTTGCTACTTAATAGAGTGAGCCAGATTGTGAAGGGACAGTTTGCTGAGGGTCATTGGGTAATGCCCAGCTAGTCTGACTCACCTCCTCCTGTGCCGTTCTGTTGTCAGGTTCAAGTTCTAGAACCCTCTGGAAGCAGCGGCTGGCAGCCATGGCGTTGCCAAGCGACAGATGGCACTTTCCTTCCCGTAAATGACCCTGTGGGACAATTGACTCATAGTTCTCATTTGGGGCTGTGATAGATATGAAACACTGAAGAAGTCAAACTCTTCCTAAATGTAATTATTGACATACTATGATTTATCTTTACATCTAATCTACCATGACAACTCTTAGTAGTAATAGCTTTATAGCAAAAACCAGTTGCTTAAACATGAGGGGTCGTCTCCTTGAGTCTACCTTCATAAAAGTTTCATCTAGCCGCACTGCCTGCTGGGAGTCTTCCAGTGCCTCTCTATATCGACTTAGCATCATCAATGTAGCTGCACGGTTTCCGTAGTAACTGGCATTCTTGGGACATATGTCTGTCAAGAGTATACAACAACTTTTAAATGAAATGTAGTTATTCCCAGTTAATCTTGTTTGTCACTTGCCACGGTGCACATGGATGCTAATTTGGACACAAACTGGACAATTTCAATAATACATAAAGAACGGTTGAAAACTTCACAGACTTTACCTATTGCCTTGGTATAGTAGTTAAATGCTTCAGAATAATCCTTTTTAACGTAGTAGGCATTTCCTTGTTCTTTGAAGCCCTCCGCTTCTCTGATAAATACACAAGATAATAAAAGTGTTATGACATAGCGTAAAACATATAAACAGGCCAAAGTTCAAAGGAATTTTGACAGAAACGAACAAGAGGATATCGTTTATGTGAATTCTGCAGAATACTGTCTCTGAATAGATTTGGAGTGTCACTAAACATTAAGCTGATCGAGGCCTGACCTATGAGTTGATAGTATGCTTGCCACCTTGAAAAATTCCAAACACACAGCTGATCTCTCTAAGTGACCAAGATATCCATAAAGTAGTAACAAGGTTGAGGTATGTGTACATCTGCGTCTAAATTTCGCTTCTAAGGCATGGGTGAGTTAAATTTGGGTTGGGACAGGTCTGCCACACCAAACCAGACTATGTATAGAAACAGCCACCACAGCAGCACAGAATGTCAGATCCAAACTCAGTCTCTGAGACGACATAGACGTGCGTAGTTCCCAAGGCCAGAGGAGTGACATGAAACACATGGCACCCTGTCGGACACACTGACACAGCTGGCTTTTTTAGGAAGCCATGCTGATGTAGATCAGATCATTATTTTTGATTGATCACATAGTCAGTGACCCTGTACACAGCTGACAATGACTATCAAAAACATATATTGAAGTTGCTAACGATGTCACTACATATTGGGCCTGCCGATAGTCCAGTGATTGTCAGACAACGGAATAAGGCCAAAAGAAAAGTTAATTCTAACGATATAGCAACGTTAGGTAGCGTGCTGCTTCAGTGCCAGTGATACCTACTGTACCAGCTAGCTGGAAAGCAGGGCAAGCAGTGCTGTTTAACGCATTATGGCTCGTCTAGCTGACCGTATCAAATCACCGTGACAAACTCACACTAGGTATTGGCACTGTTTTGACACATTCAAGGCGCGCGTTGTCAAATGTATTTAGCTATGTTCTTGTGGTTACGCACCTCTCCAATTCTTCGTCACTAAGTAATTCCATCTCTTGGTCCATGTTCACATCATCATAGTCCTCAGTCGCCATTTTGCCGAGACAGGGGGCGGGGCCATATACATGGGCGGGGCTGAAAAAGCGAATTCTGGAATTCTGACAGTTGCTCCGCCTCTTTTCTAAGTGACGTCATAACGACAGTAAACAGGAAGTCAGGGAACAGGCAGTTTCCTAGCCGTTTTCCACCCCCATAACGACACTCGATGGAGCTTTAAACGGCTAATAAAATTGGTTGCACCGACACACTCATCAGAAATCGAGGTGAGGCTTTAGTGTAAACGTTTATTCAGTGTTTACAAATAGATACAGATTACTAACTATCTACCAGAAACTCCTAATGTAAGGCAGCTACAGTACAGACAGTAGCTAGCCCCTTAGCACTGTTGCAGCTATAAACTAGTTTCTTCATTCTTAAAGTAGTATGTTTCTTTTCATATGTCTTAATTTTCATGTGCATTGTACTTTACGTTATCTGTGATATTCTGTTTCCGTTATCTTTTTAAATAATTCATTCTTAATGAATTTACAGATTGACCATGGGCAAAAGTTGTAAAGTGGTAGTGTGCGGTCTGGCTGCTGTTGGCAAAACTGCTGTACTGGAGCAACTGCTGTATGCCAACCACATTGCTGGTAGGTTAGAGGTTATTTTTGCTTTGTTGTTATGCCCAAAAACAAAGGGTGCCATCGTTGTGAATAAACATAGTAATTTGTATCTGCAACGCACTTTTTGGCAGCACCGGTGGTTCAGTGGTAGGATTCTTGCCCACCATGTGCAGAAGGCCTGGGTTTCATTCCCGGTGGGGGTTGGAATCCCGGCCAATGCATTGAATATGTGTGCGCCTGTGAAATTTCCCCACTAGGGGACTAATAAGGGATTATTTTGTCTTCTTATTTCTTTTAGGTTCAGAATCCATGGAGACGTTGGAGGACATCTACATAGGGTCTATCGAAACTGACCGTGGCACACGGGAGCAGGTGCGCTTCTATGACACGCGGGGACTGCGGGATGGTGTCGAGTTCCCTCGCCATTACTACTCATTTGCAGATGGTTTTGTGCTTGTCTATAGTATTGAAAGTAAGGAGTCGTTTAAACGAATGGAGGCCCTCAAGAAAGACATCGACCGTCACAGGGACAAGAAAGAGGTCGGAATCTTAATCCATTTGTATCTAGTCTATTGCGGGAATATATTGACAACATTTGTAAATGTGGTCCTACCAATACAGTTGGAGTCTAATGAAGAACTGTTTGTTCACAGGTGACTATTGTGGTTCTGGGGAACAAGCTGGATATGCAGGATCAGAGGAGGGTGGAGTTAGACATGGCTCAGAACTGGGCCAAGACAGAGAAGGTGCGCCTGTGGGAGGTGTCAGTGGTGGATAGACACACCCTCATCGAGCCTTTTGTCTACCTGGCAAGTAAAATGACCCAGCCTCAAAGCAAGTCCACCTTCCCTTTGAGTCGCAACAAGAACAAGGGGAGTGGGTCTGTTGACAGTTAAGGGACTGTAGGATGAGGGTTTGGGACATTGGTGTCAAACTCGTGCCGTCGAGGGCCAAGAGGGTGCAGGTTTTCAAAACAGAGAAAATCGTTTGTGAAATCAGCTGGTGTAGCGCTTAGTTGACACGAAAACCTGCACCCTCTTGGCCCTCAAGAGTTTGACACCACTGTTTTAGGAGGTCGAATAGGAACAATAAAAGAAGCTGTGGTGGGGGGAAGAGGAGGAGGTTGTGATGAACAGTGAAGGAGAGAAAGGAGGGGTGATTTGGTAGAAAAGGAACAATGAGAGTTGATGATCATATGTACAATCACACACGGTGCACCGATAACGAAGACTTCAAGAATGTACACAGACTGAATCAAAACTGAACACTTGATTTGTGATGGAACTTAACACTGATGTCTGAACTCATATTGATATAGAAGTGTACAGGTCAGGGAGGAAGGAGCATAAGGGATTCATGTACTGGCAATTAATCAGGAGATTTGTTACACTACTGACATGCCCTCTCCTCATACAAGCTGTGGAAGCATGTGCTGTCATTTTTAAATACTTTATTTTTCAAAATGTAAAAAAATACATTCCTCAGTTTTGTACCCCACTTTTGTATATGCCAGAATAAGTATACCAAGGTTTGTTTGGCTGATTAGCTAAAAGAACTAACCCTAGTTCTCACTAGTTTTAGCTTTGTTGATAGTCACAGATAACAGATTTATTTGTGCACCTTTATATCACATTTCAACTGAAGACTGTAGTCTGAAAAAGTGTATACAGTATTTATATTTTATGTGTGTGGAGTACTGACCATTTGTTTGCTTGTTTTGTAAACAAACAAAAAAAGGATTCTCCCCTGTGCCTTAACTTTTGGGTTTTGATGATTTGTTAATTCATTGACGACGAAGTCATCATGATGGCATTTATATAATAACGCTTCATTTAGCAGACGCTTTTATCCAAAGCGACTTACAATTTAAGTACAGGGTCAATCTCCCTGAGACAAGTAGAGTGAAGTGCCTTGCACAAGGACACATCACATAGCCACAGCCGGGGTTCAAACTCACAACCTTATATATTATTACATTCTCAAGTCCCCTCTTTATGCACATGCAACACATGAATGAAAAGATCAAAGCACTGTCACAGAGTGACCATGATTATACATGCAATTCTACTGGTAAAGTTACGGATTATCTTGAGTTACATTGAATTACTATGACCAGCAGAGGTCTCTCCTCTCCCTTAGGATGTAAAGAACCCCTCAACCTTCCTATCAAGGGAGCTAGCAGCACATAGCAATGGAAGGGTGATTTTCGAAGCAACGACATGGAGTAAAGTATTAATACATTTCAGGAGGATAAAACACTACACAGCTCCCTCACCATAGCTCCCATCTGCCACCTTGTCTACACACCCTATATGACCACTTAGATACCTCACATTCATCAGATAATCAGGTTTTGTTGCGTATTAAAAACTGGGATACAGGAGTAAATAGACGTTAAGAACCAAATACCAAGTTATCAAAATATCAATATGTTTAATGAAGCAGATAATGATGCATTCACAATATACAGGCACTATGAACAATCTAAGCAAGTCTTCGAAGGAGAATAAAGGCAGACAACAAACCAACAGGGGTCCTGTCCAGTCTCAATTCTGGCTCTCTGTCCTTGAGAGCTTACTTTAGTATCTCTCCTGACAAGGAGGTGTTTGTTTGGTGATTGGTCAAGACGCAGGGGAGTAAACGTGAGAATGTCCAATGAAAGGTCCAAAGACCTTTAGGGGAGCATCAGGGATGGCCTGGGGTGGAGGAGTGCATCAGGGGAGAGACTGATAAGGAGTCAGGTTGGAAATCAGGTCGAGGAGACAGATTGGAATTAGAGGAGGACAGCGTCTCCTCTAGAGTTAGAGAGGGTAGGGGCAGGGGTCAGGACTGGCGCCACCGAAAAGCATCTGAACCAACAAGGAACGAGGGTCCTTTCTCAGAATTCGTGGGGACAGGGTCAGGGGTTGGGGCTGTGTGAGGGTCTGGATACAGGGTTGGCCAGGGGCGGGGAGTCGGGGCCGTGTGATGGTCTGGATACGGGGTTGGCCATGTGTCGATTTGTGACAGGCCAGGGATCAGAGTGTCCAGTCGGTTGTCCTGTGGGTGCGTAGGGATAGCCTGTGTGCAGAAGAATTACGATGCACCTGACCTTGTATGTTGCAACTGTTTCCACTTTTGCTGCCTACCACATTCCTCCGTCTCGCTTTCTCAGACATTCACTTACATTCTATGCAAGTATAAAGTGAATACACAAATCCATTGACATCTCCATTTGAGTAGCAGTATATTAATAAGAATAATGTTAATAGGACCTGGTTGCTGTTCCTTGCTTTCACGTACAGGTTTGCATGGGATAATTCAATCCTGGCTAACCTCTGACCTCTCTCATGGTACAGAGTTGCATGGAATAATACACTCTGGTAGTTATGACCTTCGACTTCAGCAACTCAGGCCTGCAATAGTGTTAGTGAAGACAGGCACTATGGTGCTTTATTTAGTGTTAGTTATTCATGATACATTAAAAGGTTAAACAAATTGTAAATGATATAGCAGCATTGTCAAGATAGCAGCTTTGTCAGTACTGTACTAGTGTGGCCACATTATCAGTATGATTTTAAATCCTTCACAGTTTTTGGGCTCACAGTTTGTGTTCTGGTAGCCTATTCACCTCAGGTAGCAATATTCAAGTGCAGAGAAACAAGTAGTGAAGCAGACCCATATAGCAAGAAAGTCTGAGAAATTTAAACAGAATAAATTAATCTGTCAGTAGCTCAATGTAGAGTCACTGACCGGAAAGGTTAAAGTAAGCTAATGAGAAAAAGGTAATGAAACGTGTCTGAAATAAATACTTTACTGACCTTCATTTTACCTAAGAATGATCATGTTGTTTTTATGACAGAGTCCTTATTACAAAAATGTATGCCTTGGATCGTTGAGGCAGACCAACACATTAACACCAATGTCACGTCTCCATGTGTCAAGTTCAAACTGAAGTACTGGTGTACAGTATGATGGGACTTCAACTCTTAATAGATGACTTGCTTATGTGTTCCACATGTCTGCACAATAAAGTGTTTCACCTGCTACATTAACCTTCAGATGAAATGTGACACTAACAGTAGCATTTGATGTGCACACCCTGCACACAACAAACCAGAGAGCAGTGACCTGTCCCTGCTATGATTTATGATCCAGTTTACCAGAAAGAGCGCAGAGGCCACAAAATGAGTCATTTCCCCAAGGATGTTGTCTGGAGAAAAAAAAAATCAAAACAATGCCTGTTATCTCTAACCTGACAGTCTTCTTGTGCCGTTTCAAAAACACAAAACCCATACCCATGATTCCATCCAAGGCTCCACCTCTCCCCAGGGACATAAAACTAATGGGATTGCAACCCCCCTACCCAACACCACATGAAGACCATTTATTTTAAAACTGTCAGCTCCCACTGTGACCCTCTAATCGCAGTGTTTCTCCACAACACTAGGTCATCTAGAGGTTCATGATATGAGGATTTATATGGAGTGAAGATAATGTAGCGCTCACTGACCTGTTTCAAATGAATATCCATCCCTCCAGTTGGACAGTTCTTCCAATCCAACCTAAAGTGATTAAAGGTTAGACTACCATGGTTAAAACACACCAACAAATCACTGTGACAGTTTTTTCCTCCACCACCACTTAGATAATAACAATAAGGTTGAAGAGGAAAAATCATGTCGGCATATTGAATATTGTTAATCTGTGTAACTGTGAATGAAAAAAATATTTTCCTGGAAACTGGAATAGACTGCCATTATGAAGTGCGTCACTTTAAATACACTGTGACATTCATGATTCAGTACAGTAATAAATAATGACACAGGAAGTGGAAGTTCTAATTGATTTATTTCACTCTCCAGCTTTTCTTTTTAGTCTCTCTCACATTTTAATATTCAACTTTGAATTATCTATACATATTGAAATAAAAACATTTAAGCAAATAACATCTTATTAAAATATCTTTCCGTCACCTTACAATTCCTATGGTACATCATAAAGTCATGGTGGTAAAATGTACAATGAACATGTGACAAAGGCAATACAATACATATTGGCCATGTCCCTTTATAAGTTATTGTTATTTTCTTCTACATCATCATCACCATACATGTTCTGCCATGTTCTGTTTGCTTTGAATTGAACACAACCGGTCACAGATATTGATAAGTACTGTACAGCTGGACACACACACACACACACACACACACTGAACCCATGTCCTTGTAGAAGGAGAACAGGGAGGAAGGAGTGAGCACGCTGCACAGTGGGTGTCCACACGTCTGTGTCACACAGAGGGGACACATCAATACCACTGTCATTGAAAGAGAAGGTCGGGCCAGGTCATCATGTCTTTCTGCCAGTTCAGACGCTGGTTTTAGTCACAGTTATGGATTATTTGAAGAAACGTTCCCTTGTTTGACACCAGGGGAGATTTTGTGCTTATCTGATGTTTCCACAAGGGGAGCGTTGGCATGAGAACAACACACGGCCCATCGTCATGGGGATGGGCTCACCTTCATACAAACAAGGACGCAGAATGCAAATAAACAAAGCTAATTGAAAAACGCACAGAATGATTGGATGTTACAGCACGTCACAGTCCAAACAGTTGAGTGACAGATGCTCCTTTGATTGGCATTGTCACAGCAAGGGCAGCAGACACACGCCTCAGAGACGACAAAAGAACACGTGAAACCGGAGAGAGAGGGGCTACGTCTGGACACAGGGGACAGAACATGGAAGGGATAGAAGCTAGAAGGTACAGCACGGACATGGGATGTTCCGGAATCCAGTTGGGATTCCATGGCGTTGTTCGGAACCTAATCTCTCTCAAGCGTTTGGATCTGCACCAATCCAAGTGGGATGGTACAGTAAAGCTATCTGTGGAGACAATGCTGCAGATCAGGAGATTATAGGAGGCTCTAAAGTATAACAGCATCTTAAGTGTTCTTGGCACAGAGATCCTCATATGTCAATGATTCAAAAGCACTCTGCTCAGAGGCAACTGTAGAAGATCTCGGCAGTGTGAAGATTCTGACGGCAAAAATGAATAGGAGATAAGCCACTGGTTTCATTTCTCTCACCTACACAGATTTAGGGACGAGGGGATATCAGAGCTACACAGGCAGGCACTTCTGACAGTCCTTCACCCAGCGAGCATTGCGGAACGTCTATGTAGCCATTCAAGAAAAAATTACTGGGCCAGCAGAAATATGCGAATGCTTTCTTGACACACTCCGATTCCTTCACAGAAACTCTAATCGTACACGGTTTTATGTTTTTCATCATAGTAGTATCATTACATATCATTTCTTGCAGTGTATATCCCTTCTTAAGACTCCTTTTGGGGCCACACACACCTTTATTGCTAAAATAACTTCAAAGTATAGCATAGAAGTATGCTGCCACAGGACTTTTCATCTACTGTGCTTTGAGTATGGCTCTCCGACTGGCTTCAAGACAGAGCTGTACTAGTCATCTAGCCCCAACGGCACCTTTAACCGTACACAGTGATCGAATAAAAAGGTGCGATACGCACAAACCCACAACTCAAATATATACTGTCCTAGGAGCCACGTTAAGGATAACCAGTCACAGCCAGTGTCCTGCTGCAGGGCTGCATGGCTGTTATTTGACCATCCGGACTGAGCAGACCTGCAGCTACAGCCGCTATAGGACTTCCTGAATGTACGGTCCTAAAGCTGAACAGTACAGAAATGTTCATGTACTGCTGAAGGTGGAGCCCTGAGATGGCCAGGGACATAACAGAGGTTAGAAATCCCATTTGAGAAGGCCTTCGTATTTCATGACTGTAGTTTAATTGGCTGTTTAATCAACCTTAGCTCAACTCCTGAGACAAAATAAATCACCCAATCACGTAGTTTGAACATTTGTCTCTTGTCAATAAAAATGAGTAAAAAAAACAACAGAAAACAATTGCCAATAAGCAAAGTATCATCCTTTTCCTTTTACAGCATATTCCTACTGTACACGCAGTACAGTACACAAACTATTCTCCCCTAGTATAGCATTTCATCATAATACAGACAGAACAACAGTTGTATCCACTTGAATAAAATCTCTATATTTACTCTATAGATTCTACATATATATGATTTGACTTAAAATGTCTTTATTTCAGAGAATTTGGATGATTAAGAAACAAACGGAGGAGCTCATAAGCTGGTTCACTGAGAGGTGCGACTAGGGAGAATCACAATGCTATGGCAAAAAGGAACTTTGTGGCTTCGTATTCCCAACTAACTAGAAGCTTCTGAGATGTAGAGCAGCACGACTGGATGGCTATTACAAGGTCTTCAAGACAGATGGCACTACTGCATCACACACGATACATTGCACTGAGGGGAATGAACAAAATGCATAGGATTGTTCTTCATTTCAAAGTCGCTAAAGCAGAGAGTAGAGGAAATGGGTTTATGTGTGGTGTTTTGGAAAAGAAAGACTCAGTGTTTGGAAAGCGTAGGAGATATTTGGTGAGACAGCGAGGAAGGACTGAAAATGGTGGGAGGGAGGGCTGTGGTAATGTGTCGATGCAGCACTTCATCCATCCATAAGGTTGTTTTGTCACTTGAATCTATACGAACGTTCTCCCCGGGTCCTCTTCAGAGAGTGAAACACAGCAACGTCAACAGATCAAACTGAAGCATCCTCATCAGCGTACGAGAGCAGCTATTTCTGGAGCAGTTCAGCACAGCTACACACCATGAGATTGTGATTGACCATCAAGGGCAGGACCATCAAAACACATCAACATTGTACATTTCTCTTAAGTTACTTTCCACTGTGTGGGAGTTTTAATGGAGCAAAGATTCAGACGGATCTCAATATTGTTTCACACTGAGAAAATATGAAGATAAACTTATTGGATGTATTGCTTAAAATCGACACAATATAAAACTCATGACTTGTCTGAGTCATGGTACAGATCTGTAATTACAACTCGATTGTTCTGTTGATATCAAAATGCTTTGTCAAATATGTGAAGCATCAAAGCACCCAGAACAGATTAAAAGAAGAGAACAAAAATAACATATATATTTTTTTTCATTGCCTTTTTCTAAATAACTACGCTTTTTTTAAGGTGCTTTTTAATGTGGTTGCCATGCCACTACGCTCAGTCCCCTCCCTGCCTGGTGAGGATATTGACAGGGGATGCCCGTCATACTTTCTGTATCCCAGCCCTCCGTCATCCACATACCCCTCTGAGAGTCTGAACCTCACTGGGGGTGGTGGTGGGGGGTAGGGGGGGGGGGGCGGTGTCAGTCACTTCCTCCCCTTTGTTTTGTGTTGGGGAGAGAAATTGACATCGTTTTCTTCTCATCAATTTCTGCTGAAGACAACAGTGGCAGAGAAAATGAATGGCGAGGATAAAAAAATATTCCGTTTAATCACCAGAGTGGATGGATGCAGTCACGGTGGATTATAGATCTTAATATACCGTGAGACATCTCTTCTTTTAGACTGGCAGGAAGAGAGCAGAGACAGTAGCAGCACACAGGCTGTACATTAGGAATCATACAACACAGCAAAGGTCTTTATCAAGCCACATCTGCAGCTCGAAACAAAATCAAGTTGACAAGATGACCTTTTCAGGACCTTAATGAGTGCTTCATCCAAGGGATGCAGGGTAAAATGAGTTATGAAAGGCCATGTTTGGATGTGAGTCAGAGCGAAAAAGCGAGGGAGAGAGAGAGAAAGGGCTTAATCATCTAATCAGCACATTAATTCAGGGCTCCGAGTAACAAAAGAGCCCAAGCATCGGGGTTGGGAGAACGATGTTGGTGCAATATAACCTTTGTGGCGAAAAGCTGTTGCCTTTTGTGGCAGCAAAGGTTGTACAGTGCGTTCTTGAAGTAATTTAATCACGGCTGTGTGTCTAGAGTTGATGGAGGTGTTTCATGGAGACAATTCGCGAGCGCAAAAGCCTTACCGCCATCAACAGTCCTATGTTGTGACACATTTCTTTTTGTCTGATATATTCACGTATTAGAAATCCCACCACCAGGACCCTGATTGCTTTAAGGATCTGAGGAAGAGTTTGTAAATCCCCCTCGACAAGATGACAGACGTCTTCACAGATAAAGAAATATGATTTGGGCTCACTTGCCCTCTGTGACATTGCTTGTAAAAAAAGGGCTATACAAATAAATTGTGATTTGATTTGACTGGCTTCCATGACCTCGATAATGTCAACCGGTTATAAAAGATAACTTAGAAGCAAAGAAAAGTTGCTTTGCCAGGCGCCAGGCATCAAGTAAAGGGACCTTATTTTGTGGCAACCACACTAAACATACATCTACACTTCTAGATTTTTGTTCGCTAATAAATTACACAATATTATTAATCATCCAAACCATTTCAGCCCATGAAATGGCTGTAAAAGACACTCCCTATACCAGTCACTTCCTGGAGGTGTGTCCTGTTTCTTGGGTCACCACAGAGGGCATCAAGGGGAGGCGGAGCTTTGGCCTTCGGGGGTGTGTCCTCCATGCCAGGAGCCACCAGTCGGTCCCATACCCCTCTGGGGCCCAAGATGAGTGTGCTTACGTGCTCTCTCCATCCTGGCTCTGGCAGACTGCATAGTTTGCGGTGGCCCTTGTCGAGTGGGTCACAGTAATGGAGGCTGGGGGCTGATAGAGGGACAGGGTGGAGTTCAGAGGGACAGAGGCCATGTCATTAGTAAGGAGAGAAGATGATTGGGGTGTGAGTGGCCCTCAGGGGACCCGGGGCAGGCCGGAAGAGGGCTGGGCCTAAGAAAGGTGTCTGGATGAAGGTTGCAGTGCCTGGGTGGCGGAGTGCTAGCGGATTGGTTGTCATTGTGCACAGAGTGGGCGGGTTGAGGGGGCTTGGGAGAAATCCAGTGGTCAGGCTCTTGGCCAATTGCTTCTGCAAGGCTAGTTTGGTCTGGGGGAGAGAGAGATATAGAGAAAATTAGAGAGTGAGAGAGAAAGAGAGAGCATGCAACACATTGAGAGAAAAGTCGATCCACGGAGGCTCATTTTCATTCCACCTCACGTTTGCTCAAGGATGCGTACACATTCACTCGGCAAACATATTTCTGATACTCTGGCTCTTTTTGCACACAGTTACCTGGGATGAACACACTCACGCACACGCTCTCTCAATGAGTATCCCAGGGCACCCCTAAGGTCTGTCTAAAAACCTCCCACACAAACACATGCTCGTAGACACACTGCACAGCACTCTACTACAGCACAGACAACAGGCTCCGACAAATCAAAGACATATTATTTGGATTTCCACTACGAGCCTCTGCCTCTATTTTGTCTTCATTCACGTGAGCCTGACCAGGTCTGCCGGCTCACCAGCCTGGCCCTAGCCCCCTGGCTCTAGCCCCCTGGCCCTACCCCCCTGGCTCAAGCCCCCTGGCCCTAGCCCCCTGGCCCTAGCCCCCTGGCTCTAGCCCCCTGGTTCTAGCCCCCTGGCCCTAGTCCCCTGGCCCTAGCACCCTGGCCCTAGCCCCTTGGCCCTAGCCCCCTGGCTCTAGCTCCCTGGCCCTAGCTCCCTGGCTCTAGCCCCTTCCCCCAGCACTGACCTGAGAGGAGAGGGAGGCCAGGTTGTACTGGCTGAACACTTTCTTCATGGCGGAAACGGCTCCGCCCGCGTAACCACTCCATCTCACGTTCTGCAGGTTTCCCGAAAAAGGACAAAGATGAGGATGAGGAGGACAGGGAGGAAGATGGTTGTTGGGAGGAGGAGAGGGGATTGGGAAATTTGCACATGACAGGAGCAGCAAAGTGATTGGTTGACAGTGCTGATTCAGAGTGCAGTTGTCGGCGCCCGTCAGCGGAGCTAATAGTGGGGCTATTTCAGCCCTGTCTGAGGGGCAGGGGACTCATTCGGCACGACAGAGCAGTGTTTAACCTCTCTGACACACAGGCATGCTGGCTCACCAAGACAGGCAACCCCTTGAGGGGAAAATGGGAGGAGTGTGTGTTTGTGTGTGTATGTGCATGTATGTTATGTGTGAGTGGACGTCACTGTTGGGGTCAATTCAATTTGTTTTCAGTCAATTCTGCAAACGAAAATGAATTTATTTGAGAATATGTGCATTTTTATCAAGTTCAAAATGTGATACTATAATACGTGAGCATATCCATGAGTCTGTATGCCAGCATTCGGCATTTGCAAGTGTGTGTGTGTAGATGTGTGCGTGAAGATGTGTGTAGGTCTGTGTAGATGTGTGTGTGTGTGTCTCACCGCTAAGCTGGAGCTGGGCTGGGTCTTAGTGTGGGGGCTGAATTTGGGTTTTGGGGGCTTGCCTGCCAGCCGGTCCTTGTGTCTCCTGCTATTCATGTGCTGGGGAGAGAGGACTAACATCAGTCTGAGGCACAGGAGGACCACACTGATCAACAACCTTAAGTCATCACTTCCTGTCTGCCTGACTTGAAGTTCTGATGACTAATGGGACTGACCAGGCCGAACATCTAACACGTACAGCTGCACAGAAAAGCATCCTTTTTACATACTCTGACTGTACGTTTCTAAACGACATGTCACTCCTCTTCTAGCTCACACACTGGATCGCTGAAGTCCTGAGATTAGAGAGATTACCAAGAGTCACTGGAATGAACGAAGGCTGTGAGCAGAGCAGTCACATCTTTCCAGACCATTCCACAGCACAGATGCTGGATTCAGTGACCATCGCAAAGATAGCGATTATCATCATGGAAACAGGGTGTCATTAATGGGCATTTGCCAGCCGAATCACATCATAAAACCTTTGACGTCAATATCTTATATTAACGTGTCACAAATAGCCCTGAGAGAGTGAAAGGAACAATCCTTATTAAAATTCATGATACCATCGCACGTCTGTCTAATGTGGCAAATGTAATTACTCTATGAAAGTACGCCATTTTAACATGATCCTTCAAATAGCTCTAAGCTGCAAGTCTATGTCAATCAAACTGGGCCGATTGAAGCGCACACATTTTCATTGCCGGCTCATTTCAAGCACTGCCAGACCCTTACCCTTCATCAGAGCTCTGCAGGAGAACTCAGTGAGATTATTGCTACATTATTCTCCTCATTATGTGGGTTTGGCTGTGTTTTAAAAGGTGAAGAGCAGGAGGAGTGTGACATTAGAGATGAGTCTGTCTTTGTACAAAATGGCGCATGATTAGGCCATGAGGATGTTAAAGACAGAAGGTAGTTGAGGTAATGTTTTTGTCTTTTTCCTCTCAGTGGCAGCAGAATGGCTGGGCATGGAGCCATGTGATTGGAGTCGTCTCAGTTTAACAGTCTCTCCCAGGGGGAAACATCTATAATCTCTAACACACGTTACTACTCACCAACCTTATTTCCAAACTGTTGGCTTCAGACGCAAGACCAGCTTCTATACTACAATGTGACCTCAATGCTTGTCTTTTCGGAAACCATTCACATGGTGTTATTCAGAAAAGGAGCCATAAACCAACCACTATTTAGTGGGCCCACGAGAGACCCTCCCTCTCCCCCTGTGCTCCCAGTCTCCCTCCAGTCCCCCTCCCTCCTCCCCCTCTCTCCTCCCCCTCTTCCTCACCTGGCTGAGCTGGGTTTCAGAGTTGACGTAGATTTCGCAGACCTCACACTGGAAGTTCTTGCTGGGCACCCCCACGCTGCCCTTGCTGCCCAGGCGCTTGGTCTTACAGGCTGAGCGCGTGGCCACCACCTTGCCCCTGCGTCTGGGCTGCACGCTCTGGCCCTCCAGCATGAGCTTGTGCTTCGTACCTGGGGGAGGGAGGATTGGGGGGCAGAGAGGTGTCAATCTGGGTACGAAAGCACAGTTCAGGAGTGTTTTCTCCAGCGGTGACCTGTGGTACGTACCGCTGTTGTGTGCCTCCAGCTGGGAGGTGGAGTTGACGGTGACCTTGCAGACGGGACAGTGAAGGTGGTGCTTGTTCTTCTTGCCATCCTTCTCCTCGTCTGTACGGAGCTCTCCATCTGTGCTTGAGCTGTCGGGCTGGCTGGCTGACTCCAGGGCGGGGCCCGGAGCCTCTGGGAGGCTGGTGTCGGAGGCGGTCTCAGAGATCTGGGAGGATGGGGACACCTGCGGTGGGGACAAGGTGGCCAGCTCCAGGGTGGATACCTCGGAGACAGGCGTCAACAAGATGGAGCCTCCAGGACTGTCCTCCTGCCTCCCCACCGGGCTCCTGGTGGGCTCCTCCAACACTTCCAGCTTGGCCGGCTCCAGCTCAGCCTGCAGGCCTGTGGGAGAGAGGAGACATGGAGGCCATCAGACACACACAATCATATATCTCCCCTCCTCACCAAGCATGAGACAGCTTTTGCATTTTTCGATAATTGACTTTGGGATAAAAAAAAATAAAAAAAATAAAATAATCTAAATAATTATTGTTTTTCAACAACGAATATCTCATGTGACAGCTTTTGGTATTTTCTCCCTGCAATAATTGACTTTGGGATACATTTAAAAAGACCATCTAAATAATTATTGTTTTTCAACAACGAATACCTCACTATATGGCTCTATCTTCATATGTCAGCTTTGTGGCATTTCAGATAAAATATTAGCGTTTGTTTTAAACCATGTGGAACAGACTGAATTAATGTCGCTAGAGTAAATGCCATCCCGGCTCTACCCCCTCCCCCCGAATCCGTTCAAATATCAAGCGAACGTCCCAAGGCACGGTCAATATAAACAAACCCATCAACTGCCTGGCACAGCCGATAACTCACAGGAGCTCCATTACCCCCATCCTGGCTCCCCCCTCCACAACACACCATGTCCCCCACCTCCATGGGAGTTACATCCTTTCAGCTTCACCCCACAGCCACGATGGATCCATTCCATTTGCTCCCCCCACCTCTCTCTCTCTCTCTCTCTCTCTCTCTCTCTCTCTCTCTCTCTCTCTCTCCAAACCCTCCACAATCCTACTAGGTCGATTGATTTTCTCCTTTAAGCCCCAGAGTAAGTTCATCATGGAGATAAGAGTCTTCCTTTCTCAATTCTGGTGGAGAGAAGGGGGCCTTATATGAGATTGAGATTAGACAGTCCTGTCTCTGTAATGATAGTGACCCCCTTACGGGTTCAGGCACCCCCAGCAAGGAGTTGGTACGATCCGGAGCTTACGTAAAAGACAAAGATCAGGCCACCTGAGAAGACTCTGGAGGGGAGGGATGTTAATCCATGGAACTAGCAGGAGTCCTACCTAAAGACTTGTCCCACTGGCAGGCCAGAGGTCTTAGAGCATGAAGGCCTGTGCAGGACTTTTTCTTTGGCAAATCAAAACCAAAGCAGGGTGCGGTAAAGGCTCTCTGAATTCCACTAAACACGCTGAAAAAATCGAGTCACGCAAAGGTGTGTGGATCCAGGCAGAGCCATATGAGATGATAATGCTGTTGACAGATAGTGGCCTGGCATTATGACACAGACAGTCTTTGATAAGCACCAGGATTTCTCTCAGACAACACCTCCATTCTCCGTGCTTGTCACTCAACCGAGATTCTCCCTGACTGGGTGAAGGGAATGGCTGCCACTATGACTGGCAGCCTGTCAGCTCACAGGACAGAGTCTCTGCAGAAGACAGCACCCCCTGTCTGAGAAGTTGAACTGTTCTCCTCCTCCCAAGCAAAGCATCAATGTTCAGATCGATTGTTTTGTTGCGAGTCATTAGCTTAATTTTACTATGAAAAGCACTTGATCAAAGTCTTGAAAGTCCAATTAAAACAGTTAGGCTTAGACTGTAAACGTAGCAGTATTTGGAACGGCTGGGGTAAACAGAGTATATTGATCGAGTTACTGATTCAGCATAGGCTACTGTTAGGCTATGTAATGCATTCATACGTTCCTGCTGGAAGACTTTTGAAAATGCACGTTCTCCTAAGAGTAAAGAGATTCGTGTTAATCAAGCCACATATACCACAACTCACACACTAGCTTGAGCTAAATGAATGGTCCATGGTAAAAGCTTTCTTCCTTGAAGAATATTCAGACAATAACTGACTGCTACAGGTCAATCACAGCAGGAGGTTGTCGGATGATGGTTGTCACTGATGATACAGGATCAATGTGGACCCCCTCCCCCATCCCAAAGGGATTGTTTTGGTTTCCTTTCCTCAGTGAAGTCAACACCGATCCGCCAATCAGTTTCCGTTCGATTTCAGACACAGTAAGTACTGTTGACTAGGGAGCTGGTCCTTTTTTCACGCTCGACTGCAACAATGTAAGAAAGCTGGCTTGGTGAGGTAAACAGACTGACCTTGCGACACCAGAGCAATCCTATCACGCTCCCAGTCTTCGAAAGGAAGTCTGGTATTGATGTTTTCTAGGTCTTTCCAGGCTTTCGCTGGCGTTTTAACATGGTGCAGCTGTCTGCCATCAGTCAGTTTCATGGCAGACACAGCTAATTTCATAGTGTTCATTTGGAACACTCTTCCATCACGGTTTGGCATTGTGATGTGCGCCACCACTGGCTCGCTCTGCTGCCTTTCAATTTCACATCAGGCCAATCACACAATTGGGCTTATTAAAGAGCGTTCCTCCTCGCAAAATTGCCTCGGAACTGTAAAATTATTCACAACATAAAAACCAGCTACGGCTTATCTACTCTCTCTTTCTACCCATCTCCCTTTTTCTCTATCCACTTTATGTCTCTCTCTCTCTCTCTCTCTCACTCTCACTTTCTCTCTCTCTCACTCTCACTTTCTCTCTCGCTCGCTCTCTTTCATTCATTTAATCTTATCTCTTATTTTTCAACTCATCATTTCTATTCCTTTCCACTGCTTGTTCCCCCCCTTTCAGACTTTGCTTTGCGGCGACGGAATATTAAAATGAGATTTGATGAGAGCGTTATCTGCCTCCGGTCTTTTGTCCAGTCCCCTCTCGGAGAGGAAGGGAGGCAGTTAGTGTTGAGGATGGGGAGGTGGTAAAGTATAGACTTTCTCTATCCACTACCTTCATATCTATCCTCTAATATTCCCTCCAGCATCACAGGGCCTTTTGAAATTCCAGTCGGATAACTGCTTCTCTGGGCAGAGGAGCTGAAGAGAGAGAGAAAGAGAGAGAGAAAGAGAGAGGCAGACAGTGTAGGGGAGAGCGGATAGAAGAGGGTTGAGAAGGGAAATCTGGCTCCCATCCTTTAGCCAATCATTGAGTAAATGAGACCAGGCAATCTGAATGTGGAACAGGGATATAGAAGTTCTCCATTGGCATCATATAAAAGCAAGTGCTTTGATGATTCCTTCAGTGTTTGTAAGTCTTGTTCAAAAGACACAACCCTTCCATTTAACCAAAGCATTCAGATCAAGGAGGTGGTGGTGGGGAGAGTGAGGGAGGGGGTAGGTAGGAGGAAATTAAGAGGTTAGGGGCAGAAGGAACCAACCCAGTGAGAAGCTGGATCGATCAGGCCCGGTCTGTGTGTAAACAGAGTGCTGCCGCCCCAAGATGTCACCCGATCCCCCGGCCATACAGCTTCCATGCATCAACGCCACCACAGAGCACAGAGCCAGACAGGAGGGGCCTAGGGACCACAGGGGTTACGACTGGATATGTCGGGGCAGTGCCATCACTTCCTCCCACCGTGCTCCTGATAACTGTGTGTGCGTGTTTGTGTGTGTGGAGGGGGAAGCTCCTATAGCTTCACTTTCTCTTTGAACACCAGACATCAAAAACATAAAGACACATTGTAGCAGAGGGGCGGTGTATGTGTGTGCGTGCTTGTGGGTGTGAATGTGAGAGTGAGACAGAGAGCGAGAGAGAAAGGGAGAGAGATGAAGCAACAAACTCCAGTGATATGACACAGCTCTGGAGGGAGAAGTAATGGAGGGAGGAGAGAGAAGAGGCCAGGTGGGGGAGAAAATGGAAGGGCAGGAGACAGATGGGAGGGGATTAGATGGATGTGGGATAACTGGAGAAAAGTAATGAGGAAAAGAGACGGATGAATGGTGGGACTGCGAGGAGGGATGGGATGGGAGAGAGGGTTACCGGTGGCTAGATCAAAGAGTGTAGCGCTGTGAGGGCGGTAATCAGAAATAGGATGAGAAGAAGATTAACGCCAGAGAGATGGATGGAGTGATGTGACTGAGCAAGGCTCATGTCACCGCTCCACTCCAATCCTCATCAGTTCACTCACTTGTTCCTTCCATCAGGCTGGTGTCCATGAGAGCAGGCAGACAGTCTACGGCTCCAGCCTTGCTCCGGTCCCGATCCCTCTCCCTGCCTGCGGAAGAACCTTCCACAGCCCTCCGCTGTCGGTTCTTCTGCGCCTCCATAGCCTTGAGCTTGCGAGCGTGTTTGTGTCCCTTGTAGTGGGCCTCTGCCTGGTTCTGGAGAGGTAGACAGAGTAGAAACCCAGACATGTGAGACCCTCCACTCAGACCCATCATTCAGCCCCAGAAGTGGCTGTTCTTTCCTACATGAGACATTGCTGATGAATGAGCAGACACGCAGGAACGTAAATGACGGCCGCGCGTGTGCGTGTGCGCGCGCACACAGCCACTGTGGAGGAGAATCTGTTTTCACCTGATAAGAGCGTTGGCACACTGGGAGGCCACGCGTATAATTGCATGTGTAATATACAGCAAGCTAAAGCATCCCATCGCTACAACTAGCTTATTAATGTGCGCTGCGGTGTGAATAACAGGCGCATATGGTAAATCATAGAAAATACGCTCATTCATACACACACTTGGGCCAAAACACACATCCATACACAGAACATGCATTCACACACACATACGTACACAAATACGTACACACACACTCACAATGACATACAGTAGTGGTACTTTGAATAAAAAACAACCCTGCTTTTCTCTGCAGTGGAATTACATTTGCCTTGCCATTCTATGATTCTCACCGTCCTGCAGTCACGACAGGTGAGAACAAATAGACATAGCTAGAGGAATCAATACAGAGGGTTCTCATTAAGACCTGAAACAGGCTTCGAGGAGAACCACCTCGCCATCAGAAAGCTTTCTGTTTCCAAATACAGGGGCAGGGCCTCGCTGAAATGATGGATGGAGGAGGAGAGGGAAATGATCTTCTCCTTCTAACCAGAATTACATGCTCTTAACCATAAACATAGGCTGCATAGCCCCCCCCCCCCCCCCTTCTACACACACACACACCTCACACACGAGCGCATCGTGTTACTCCTAATTATGTTTCTTTCACACAACCTGAAAAAGAAGAGGGTGACAGAGGTTCAGGAGTTCAATCAAGGCATGAATTTTTCATCTCAGTCACCAGATGATGCTTGTTAAGCACAAGGCCAGAGGCAGAGTGGACTGACATCATATCGTCTCACGGTAACTACCTCACCACTGATCTGAGGAGACCCTCGCTCACCATTTAAATGCAAATACTTCACGAAACAACTCGGCTGCACGCGTACCACAAACGAGAGCGTAATCGGTGAGGAGGGAGAGAGAAACAAAAGGCGCCGTGTTAACTTGCCTTGCAGGTTGTTTTCGGCGAAAAATAAAAAACACATTTCCAATTGTCATTACATTTGTGGAGACCTCGAGTGTTCCAATTACTACCATTAGTGTGCCTCATCCCATGTACAGAGAGAGAGGGAGAGAGAGAGAGAGAGATGGAAAGAGAGAGAGACACAGAGAAACGGAGAGACAGGCAGAGAGAGAGGAGAGAGAGAGAGAGAGAGAGAGAGAGAGAGAGAGAGAGAGAGAGAGAGAGAGAGAGAGAGGGAGAGAGAGAGAGAGAGAGAGAGAGATGGAGAGAGAGAGTGACAGAGAAACGGAGAGACAGGCAGAGAGAGAGAGAGAGAGAGAGAGAGAGAGAGAGAGGGAGAGAGATAGATAGATAGATAGATAGAGAGAGAGAGAGAGAGAGAGAGAGAGAGAGAGACACCAGTAGATAAAGTTTTCTTAGGGCCCCTAAAGAGGCGTTAAGCCCCCAGCCCTGACGCTGGCTGATGTGTGTGTGAAGGCTGGAAATGGGATTTGCTCTGCTGTGAGGGGAGCAGGCCTGTCTCCTCCCTCCTCCTCCCTCCTCCTCCTCCTCTCTCCCCCTCAGCTCAGCTGCTTTGTGTCTCTGCTCCTCTTTGAAGTTAGTGTGTATGTGTGTGTGTGTACGTGTGTGTGTGTACGTGTTTGTTTCTAGATGTGCCTTTTCCCAATCCTTAGGTGCAGTATGTGCTTTAAGATTTTTGATCCCATTGTATGTTTGCTTATGTGGATGTTGCCTTGGGTTTCTGATAGTGTGTACAGCAGTTGTGTGCGTGTGTTTTGTAGCATGTGTGTGTGTTTGAGGTGACAGGCGTGGAAGAAATCAACAGAAGAGCAGAGCATGCTGCTTCCTGCAGCGGCTGGTGATTGTTTCTGCTCTTTGCTGATAAACGGCAGCTCTCCCTGCTGTCTAATCCCTCACACCAAAACAACCGCTATGTTTCTCTCCCGCTCTCTCTCCCTTCCTTCCCCTCTCTCTCTCTCTCTCTCTCTCTCTCTCTCCTTCTCTCTCTCCTTCTCTCTCTTCCCATCTCTCTCTCTCTCTCTCTCTCTCTCTTTCTCTCTCTCTCTCTCTCCTTCTCTCTCTTCCCATCTCTCTCTCACGCACACACATACACACAAATATACAGTAGGTAAACAAACAGACATCAACATTCACACCATAGGAAACACATTAGGAGAAAAAAACATGCATAGAAATATCAAAACAAATAGGAACATTCGGATTCCAAAATAAGAATCACACCATCACAAATACACACAAACAGATAGGAAAGGAGAGAGACTAAAAGCCCGGCTGGCTTCCCTATCACTCTGATAAGAGCTCAGGTCATTTTGGAGCAGACATATTTTCTAAAACAACAGAGAAAAAAATAAATATCAGAGGGGCAAAGAAACATCATGTTGTTCACGCACACTAGAACCACTCCAAAACATCTCAGCTGAGTGCTGTCTCACCGTGGAGTTGAAGCGCAGGTGGCAGATGTTACACGAGATAATCTGTTTCTTCTTGAGAGGCTGAGGGACTCCAAATGTGTGGTTGATGACAGCCTTCTGGACCGGATCCATCTGCAGAAGACACACACAACTCCATTAGCATTCAATCTGTCCCCTCTGACCCTGCCGTCTCCCAGTGGGTCTGGACCAGCAGGTGTGACACGGTACCATCAAACATGACCTGAACTCAGACACGGTCGTAACTCCAGTAGTCTGGCAAGTTCGGGAGAACCAAACAGAAAGTTTTCTGATCTTCATCTGGATGTTTCCACGCAGTTAAGACACTTCTAGAGTCAGAGCGTCTGAGGGAGAAGGTCATGTGGCAGGGTGTGGATATTTATGAGACAGTATCGGTTTAAGAGGGCACAGCCTTGATATTACCCATGGTACAGCAAGGAAATAGTAAATAACTGCTGTTTGGATGGAATGAATTCCTTTTCTAAGCGTAGGCAATAACAATGATGGAACACTATTACACACATCATTTATTGAAATGGTATCAAATACAGGATGAACCGTACCTAAAGGATATGTCATAGGTTCAGTGGCACAAACCCAAAGAAACATATCCTTTATACATCCATCTTCTTTATATGCAAAATACGGATCACTAGTTTTTATTATTTTACCATCAGCTAGAGACCAAGCTTGACTGACACAGCCTTACGGCAAGGAAATTCCATTATAACATTAAATTCAATCAACGCAGTATGAAAAGACAGGCACGCACGGTCACACATCAGCTCCTTTTATCCTCATGTTCACATGGCAGTGCGCTCCACTCATGTCCAGAGAGCCTGGTCTGTGGAACGCTCCTTTGTCTTGGGTTTCCCTCCAAAACCGAGGAGGCAGGAGTCGACAAATGCAGATTTGGGATACCTGGGAGGCCATTTGGTCTGATGTGGGGTGACCCTCCCTCCCTCCCTCCCCCCCCCCCAGTCTATTCTTGCTAAATGGAGGTGGGCCCTTGCAGGTGTGAACATGACAAGCTGGCACCATGGTTACTGGTTTGCAACACTGCTTAGGCTGATTAGAATGGCTTGATTTCATAATGACGGTTGATTTCACCGCAGTCCTCATCAGGACAGTATCAAATATGACAATCACCCGGAATTCCTCTTCAGTGTGGCAGACGACCTCCGCTCCTCCCCACACCTCCCCCCCCACATCCCCCCCACGCCTCCTCCCCCCCACCACACCTCCCCCCCACACCTCCTCTCCCCCCCACACCTCCTCTCCTTCCCATACTTCCCCCCCCCACCTCCTCTCCCCCCCCCACGCCTCCTCTCCTTCACATACCCACCCCCCCCCCCCCTCCACACACCTCCTCTCCTCCCCCACCTCCTTTCCTCCCCCCCCCGGGGCTGGGCACACCCAGCCTGGCACACTCAGTGTAACCAGACCTGTCCCAGAGGGTACCCACCCTCACCAGGGGCATGTGGTGTCGGGGCTGTGGACGTCTGGATGTCCACGGTCACTCTCTGAAACACAAGAGTGTCGGGTCTCTCCTCCCTGAGGGGAACACCTGGGGCCTTGTGTATTTTGGCTTCTTCAACAAAGCAGTGCAGAGCTGTGCCTCTGGGAACAGACAACCTTTCCCTGAGAAGCCAGGCCAGCGCCATGGTAACCCGGCTCCTCTGCTCCCTGCCCTCTGGCCACCTTAGCGGGCCAGGCTGCACACGGATATTTGTTTTAGGACCTAAAGAATGTGTCTATTGTCTGCCGGCAGCCATCCCAAACAGACCAGCACAAACGCACCTATTGTCCGTTCCTCCTTTCCAAGCCCTCCCACAGCCCTGGTCTGCAGACAGCCCCTGTCTACCACCGTGCTGCCCAGATGATGATGGAGTTTCAGGGGAGGTGCAGAGAGAGAGAGGGGGGGGGGGCGTTTGTGGGGCTGGTGGGAGGGAAACTAGGGGCTATTTAGTTACTGAGACAGGTGCATTCATCTTTTCCCTGCACACGCCCCGAACAAACGCAAGCCTCCAGGAGACCGAGGGAACAGAAGCTTGGAGCTGAAGAAATGGAGGCAGGGAGAGAGACAAAGAAGGTGGGGAAGGAAGGGTGGCAGCCCGCTGATTAATGGCTCAGCTGCACAGGCTCGGGCCTGTGGAGGCTCGGGCACGCAGCATACTCTGCACTAATCATAAATAATACGAATGTAATGCTACTCATGCTAGTTTAATGTGTGCTACAATTCACACAGAACGACTGCTTCTGTGCTACCTGGTGGAGAGCGATAAGCCCTGGTGCAGTAGTAGCTGTATGCTAATTCGCACTGATCCCAGCCTACACTGGGTGCCATCTTAATGCAAAACGTTTTCTTTTTTTCATACAGTAAACATCGTTATTATGTATCTTTCACACGGCTACAGATAACACTGCATCCACTCCTATACATCTTTGAAGACTAATTGGCTGGCTTCCTACGTGGTGTGTTGGACTGTGTAGGCAGGATTTCCCACAGGGCTGTGAGGGGGACCCATAGATCTGTGGGTGGGAAATGGCCATGCACACACACACACACCCACACACACACACAGTGGAGCTTGTTACCCCCCACATGATACAGGACATGTGTTGACTCATGCCTCCTCTGTGCTCCTGTGTGGATCAGATCCATGTCTCTGTGTGGCTTCACTCTACAGATCAGCTCAACTTCCTCACCCAGCATGAAAGTGCAACCCGGAGCGCGATCAGGCTTATGTTTCATTTAGCGGCTGTGGAACTGGAGACGGTTTCACAGGGAGTGGGGAACAGGACCGGACCCAGAGGGGACACACACACACCACATACACACACACCACAAACACACACACACACCACACACACACACACACACACACACACACACACACACACACACACACACACACACACACACACACACACACACACACACACACACACACACACACACACACACACACACACACACACACACACACACACACACACACACACACACACACACACACACACACACACGGTTCACTCATTGAGCGTGCACGAAAGATCAAAGGGACACACACACACATTCAGGCGAATCACACACCCATAAACACGCACAGGTCCACTGTCTATGTGAGAGGGATCAAAGCAAAGCAAGTTTTTAATTCCCGGCACAGGAGCAAGGTCCGCATCACACAGACGGTGCACTAAAGCTGCATGGCTTACAGAGAGGTGGAAAAGGAGAGAAAATGGTTGCTGTGTGGGAATGAACAGAGCTCCAAGGCCAAAGCCTGAATATCCAAGCCTGGACATTGTGAACATCGGATTACCGGTGTGGACTTGCTTTGCTTGTCAAAATAAGTATACAGACCAAATACACTTGAATACCTGGATTTGAAGTGGTGGGTTTTGAAATACGACATCAGACGTTTTTAAACTCAGCAGTTGGCACAGCACCTCTGGACTGTTGGAGGTCTATAAGGGTCAGGTTGATCCGCTAGTCTGCTCCTACGCTCTGTGACACCAGTGCTTCAGAGTATTCTTAGAAATCCAACGAGCAGTTGCCCTAGTGACTGAGGACCATTTCCGTTTACCAAGGCGTGCTGATGTCACCAGGCAACACGTGGCCAGCGGTTGTCGTGGCGACTGACTCACCGTGTTGAAGTTGGGGAAGAGGCTGAGAGGGGAGGAGCCGTTGAGCCTGAAGGGCAGGAAGTGCTTGAGGTCGATCTGCGGCTGCAGAGCCCGTCCTGGGAGGGGCAGGGAGGCCAGGAGGGGGCTGCCCTGGGCCGAGGTACCTGGACAACACAACAAAAAACACCAGGGTGAGAAAACTCTGAACCGGAGAGCAGGTGTTTCTCCGTCTCAATCCCCCTCCCCTCCCCTCCCCTCCCCTCCCCTCCCCTCCCCTCCCCTCTCTCTCTCTCTCTTGTCTGTTTCTGTCTGCTGGTTCTGTGAGGTCGGGCGCTGCGCTCAGCGGTGTCTGGAAAGTCTGACTTTGATTTATGTGATACCAACCGTGATACCAGAGGCACCTGCATGCCTCTCTCTGGCCCTCTGCAGCCGGCCCGAGGCTGCTCGGCCTCGCGCGGTCGACAGCAGAATTTGCGGGACGCTCACCCCCGCTAACCCGGCACTTCACCCAACAGCCTGGCGCTAATCCGTCAAGGACACGCACCTGGCCCTCATGTATACACACACATCATTTAATTACTGATTTATTGGCTGAGAGGGGAGTGACTGTGCGAGTGGAGAGATGGGAGATATCGGATTTCAAATGGACCAGGGATGAAGAGATTTCTAATTTTCCGCCTGGCTGCCTTTCAGTGGCCCGGTGTGCGCGCCGGTGCACGGCCACTTATCCCAGCAGCAGGATCAATCATAGGTGTCATCTGTGGGTCGCCAAAGCCTACCAAGAGCATGCCTACCCCAAGCACAGCCACAATGGTAGAGAGGGTATCAGGGTGCAATAACACACCCTTCAGAGAAAAGAGAGTGACCCCATTTTAACACAGACACTTTAGAAGGGAGCCTGGTCTCATCATAACAGCTCCTTGTGAAACAGCAGAGATGAGACCACATTAGAGCACACGGGGAGAGACGAGTCGTTCAGAGAGACCGCTGAACCGCGCCAAAGACGACCGCAACCAGCGAGACCCACCTGTTTCATTCCGCCGTGTAAAAACACGGTCATACGCGGTCAACGCCTCCCGAACCGCGCTTCCGCAAAGCAGCTTTTACTCAGCAATGGAAGTCACGTTCCCTCCGCCTCCGCTCTGCCCCAGAACACGTGTGCTGACTGGCCCCAGAAGCAGAGGGACCAGGGGGCCAAGGTGGCCCCCCGACATATGCTCGCCGTGCTGGGCTCAAGCCTGGCCCTGCCCTGCCGTGTGCGGACAGCCCACCGACCTCTCTGCCTCACACCCACAGACGTCCACAGTCACACTGGGGGCCCTGGGCGGCAGGAGAGACAACACACGCACGTACGCATAACATGCGCAAACACACTATACACAACAACGCACAGGCACCCTGAAGGTGGGTGAGGTTTCTCTTGGCGGTGCTATCGGAGAGCTGCGCTCGCAGCGAGGGACAGTCATCAGCTGATAGCGAGGCCCTGCGTCTCTGGGCCTCCCTCGGCAGCTTATTAAATCAGTGGCTGGCTGTTTGGCTGTTTGGCTGGGCGGATGATAAGGCTGCCACGGCGCCGCAGCCAGGATCAAGAAAGAGATGACAGGCAGTGTGAGATGAGTGGACCTGTACCGTGTGCAGGAGAAGCACATGCGCTAGGCGGCTATCGCACACCATCATCCGTACAAACACGCTGCCGCCCACACACACCTCCCCTGCAACAAATAGAGCCCGAAAGGAGGTGGGCGCACACACTTCTTTGCGCGAGCCCGCTCGCAAACCTACACACACGAACCACGGTCGCCGCGTGGCTTTCGAGACCAAGAAACGCGCAAGTGTGCAATAAATATGTGATTTGTACACGCGCTCACACTCACAAACGGCATGCAGCATCAGCAACACTGGGATTCTCCGCAGGAGAAACAGTCAAGGTTTGAGCGTGCGAGCGTGTCATTGTGTACGTGGGGGCATGTGTTAAGAAGGGGGCTGGGCTGTTTGGCCCCCGAAGCCACAAATAACCTCCTTCTATCAAACCGCGTCATTCTCCACTTGTTTACTGCAGCGTGTGTGTGTGTGTGTAAACATGTGCTTTGTCTGTACTGGGACGTACCTTCATCGAGGCTCGGATTTGTTTGTGCTTCACCAGCGATTCCGATCACAGCCTGGCTGTGGAAAAGAGCCGTCCTGCGACTTATCTCACTCCGCCTCACTTCCTCCAGCGCTTCCTGTCTGTCCTGCAACGCTCGCAACTACTCGGCTCATCCAGCGACTCGGCCGGTTACACAACACCGAGCGCTATGTTCACTTGTGCTTAGTGGTTCACACAGCACAGCACTTAAGTCAAAGATAAATGCGAAGAATCTCATGTTACATACTGTGTGTGACCCTTTGCTACGGGGTTAGTTGGTTTAAGAAAGGCCAAAGTCATTTTCCCTTCGCTTCTTCGCTTAAACTAACAAATCTGAGCTTTATTATTCATTCAAGGTCTTCGCTCAGGCCTCATTCAATGTTAAAGAATCAGCTGCGGTCCCTCTCATGTCCTTATAACGCTCCTGTCATCTCACCAGGGCTCCCTCAGGTGTCTGACAAATTGCCTCGCTCACTTCTAAACACCTCCACCCCCCTTCTCCAACTCATCCCCCTCCCTCAAACCCCTGTTGAGCGGTGAGAGAGGGTAGGAGAGGATCACGGAGGAGAGGAAAAAAAAAAACTGAATTTCTATTTGCAGCTCTATGTAATTATCTGGGATGGCTGGCACAGCAGGCCTTCTTCAGCACTGGGTGATTGGATCTCTACCCTATCCTCTCTGCCCGCTCAGCTTAGCGTCAGCAGCCGTCCAGCCCACAGCCTCCAGCCTCGGTCCGAGCTCCAGCCCCAGCCTTAGGGATCTGGGGCCTCTGGAGCCGGCCTTGGCCTCGCTCCGGCGCCGCCACAGAGAGAAGCAGCAGGCTGCAGGACAACACAAGGACAACGCGGGGCTCTTAGAGCGCTCCGAGCGACAGGAGACCTTAATGTGGCTGTGGTGGGGTGAGGACAGGTGTGGTGGAGGGAGGGTGGAGAGGTGGATGGGCCCGGTGGATATGAACGCTACTGCTGTGTCCTTCACCGAGGTCAACAAGAAGTGGACATTCAAAGCCGTGACTTTCAGTCCACTTTGATGTTTGACTGGCAGGGAATAGTAGGAAACACAAATCCATGACAAAGCTAAATGTTTTAATCCTTCGATCCAGTTATCAAAATACCGTGGAAAAAATGTTGTTTTGAAAATGGACGTCATGCTATATTAAGGGAATGATCCCAGTGAAGAGCTAGCGTGATCGAGTTGTGCGTTTGAGCGCACGCTAGGTGTCGTTCTGTGTTAACAGCAACACCAGCAGCGAGGCGAAACGCACGGTCGTGCCGCGGCTTTTCTCGTGAGATATTTACCCATCCCATGATGCCCGGCGGAGATGTTCATCATCGCAAACCAAAAGCGCACACACACAACGTCTTGACATGCAGAATCACAGTCACAACATGTCGCCCGCTCACGCCATCCTCCCCGGAGCCACAGCCAGCAGCCTCGGCCTGCCGCCGAACGCTGATTGATGGGACAGGAGGTGACAGCGCAGGAAGGAAGACCTCCTCAGAACTACAAATCCCAAGATGAATACAGAACCCCCCCCCCGAGCAGAGGAAGCCTCGACTTGGAAGCTGAGGCCCAACGTGTGAGAGGCGGAAGAGCTGGGAGGTGGCAAAATTAGGGTTGGTAGTGAAACGCACCTTAGCTTGTCGCGCTAAACTATTCTGAGATGTTTTTAGATTCCAACCTTGTGGGTTTCACAGGCAAGGCTGAGCGAGATAGTGCCAGTGTGTAGCCCAGGGTCCTCCGCTTTGAGAGAGGGAGAGAAGGAGAGGGGGGGAGGTGTACAGGAGGAGAAGAAAGGGAGGCTTAACAGCCAATTAACTTGTGCTTGATCCCGAGGTTGCGTGAGGACTACCAGGGGGACCATTACAGCCTGGACGGAGAACATTAACCACAATCAGCTTTAATTAAAGACGGCCACACTATCTCTGCCTTCCACCGCTCTCTCCCTCTATCTCCATCCCCCCTTTCTTGTTTTTCTCTCCCTTCATATCTCTCTCTCCCTCGACGACTCCGTCGTCCTCTCTAAAAGTCAGAATTAAAAACCCTCTGATGTTGATTAGATGCAACAGGGCATGGATAATGAAGAGGATTTAATAGGAACGGCCGGCCAATTGATTACTGTCTGAGCGTGAAATGAACAGAATTACATTTGCTTCTGTTTTGATAGTGAGACAATATCACCTTGGTTACGCTGGAACACAGCAGGAGTCCTGGTGGTTTTTGTTGGTGTCTAACCCACAGCCTGGCCCAGCGGAGGCAGCGTGGAGAGCACAGCTCTCTGAACGACAGGCAATTTGAACTGCCTTTGGAGCACAAGAGGAAAAAAGTCAAGGAGTTTCTGTGTCTCTCTCCAGAAGACACTCCTGCTGTCTAATTGTATTGAGCAAGCTGCTCTCGTCTCCCACTAGAGCCGTTTGTAAAGATTTCATTTTCCTCTGCTTTTCTGGGTCACTTGTCGCGTCGTGTTTGCGACGCAATCGAAGCCCGACAAGATGGCTTTGCGTAAGATCCCGTGCAGGTCTGTGACTGTGTGCGGCGGGTTCAGAGGAGTGTTTTTTTAAGAGTCGGTTTCGTCTGTTCTGAGTGACAGCATGCGCTCGGAATGTCGGAGCACAATTGATTTCCTTTTGCCTTTAATTTGAAAGCCGTTTAATGAAGTGTCACTCCGGCCCTCCACAGAAACCTCGACGCTGTAAGGAGCCTCTCTTTTAGTCTGTCAAACTGGCAAAGACAACAACCCTCCAGATCGGTGTACACAGGATGGGGATCGCCTGGGGAGCATGGGAGACGTTTTCATGACATGCAGGCATATGCCATATGTCCACAATGACCTGTATGCCCACGATCAAATCTGCAGTACGACATGAGTGGTAAGAGGGAGGGGGGGTTTAGAGAAAGAGAGGGGGGGGGTGTTGTTCGGTACATTGACGGTATGCTTACTACCTCCCACTAGACTACTCCACTGCTGGTGAGGTGGTAGAGTATGTACTTTTTAATCTCCATGAGGAATCGTTCTCGCTGGCTGGTAACAGCTGCTAGCATCCTCTGAGGTGAGAAGGAGAAAACAGCTTCTCTTGTGGAGTTCTGCCCTCCTTTCCCCGTCCTTTAGGATAACTTATTTTCCTGCTCACAGGAGGTGACAGAACGCCTGATTTAACACTTGGCTAAGCACAGTTTGACCTACGACAGCAAAAATAGGGCACACACAGGAGGGGTGAACACACCCCCCTTTGTCACCGGGTCTTTGAGACTATTTAAACAAAGTCATCTGAATCCACCTGGGTCTGAATGTTAGTAGTAATAATGTGGATAGTCTCTCTCTATTCAGTTGTTTATTGCCCTCTACCTGTCATTGTTAAAGCAAAGGGGATTGTGGGAATAGCCACACTCGCTCGTACTACATCAGAAAATATCCCAACATGCATCAGCATATAACCAGCTGAAGGATGGAAGGAGCGAGGAGTGCTTTGTGTGCCGTCCGCATCATTAAAGGCAGCGGTGTCAGCCAGGAGAACAGATTATCATCAACATGAATGCTGTGTAAACACACATTACACTGAGCCCCATTTATAATCTCTGCACTAGAGCCAAACACTAGAGTGGGATATAAGAGCGTCGAAGTGAAGATTTAGAGCGAGACAAGGCCTCGGGCAGCTCCGTCACTCCGTGGATAAAAGGTGCATAACAAAATTTACAGCCGATGAATAAAATATGAACTGAGACAGCAGTTTAATTAGGATCAATACACAGCCTCTGGCCTGAGATAGTGCGCTAGTGGTATCGCGCGGACCGATCAGACTTGCCCGTGTTACTGGAATTGACAAATCACAAGGTTACGGCTCAAATTCAATTACGGGAGGCGAAAAGACAGGAGCAAGCAGGACTCCCTCCTCATCACTCCGAACGTCCGAGCATGATTTTGATCAAAGCCGTCTTAAATGGGTCAACGTCGCCATCGGAAATTTGATTTATGCGAATAGGAGAGATGAAGTATTGCCGTGGTTCAAACTGCCTGCTTGGAAAGTGATCCTGCTGACCGTATCTTGGTCCTGCAGCTCTGGATCATCTCTGTCACTGAGGTGTCGCTGCAGCTCCAGGAGTCGTAAGCTTGTGGGTCCACCGCTGAGGGCTCCAGCCAAGGCTAAGAAAATTGATTTAAAGTGTGGGTCTCCTGTTCTTAAATCGACGGTGAGGAGTGGCGGTTAGTCGTTGGTGCCAGAACCTCAGAGACGTTCGCTCTCCTGGGGAGAGGCTGTAATGAGTTCTGTCAGGAACCCGGAGAGCAACGCGTCCAACCCAACGTGCGGCGAACCAAACTTTAGGGGAAGCATAGCCCATCTGTCGAGCGGAAACGATAAGCCCGGAGCCTTCTAGAAACAAATTACCCCCGTTCCCCCCTGCGAGGAACACAGGGCAGGGCTATAGAGATGCTCTTGATTTCCAGCACTAGACAAGAAAGTGCAGGAGGAGGAGGAGGAGGGAAAATTCAAACACATTCATCTATGTAGATGGTGCCGGCGGCTGGCTACTTCTCTGCCGCTGAAACTCAGCGTGTCCATAAACAGAAAAACAGTTCCGGGAAAAAAAAGATCTTATTTCGTGCTGCAGGGCAACAAACTGAGTAAACGCTATATCCTTTACTTCCTTATCTTTCCTCTCCTCGTAAAATGATAGAAAACGTCTTCATCTCCAGGCAAGCCCAGATGATCTTGTGAAATATTTAAACTCTTTTTAAGAGCCTGTAAAATGATCTAAGGTAAGGTTGTTCTGTATTTACAGACTTCAGCCTTGCTGAGAGGTATGAGAGGTATGACTGGTTGCATCCTCCTAACCATCACACAAGGCTGTACACTGACAACCATCTCACACTATATTGACATATCAACATTCAGAAACAAACTCAAAGTTTCATCATGATGGATTAAGTCAAGTAGGAGTTGATTAAATGACCCATGACTGGATTTCTTATCTAAATGCTCTGGCAGGGCTCCGTGCCTTAGAAACCACAGGGGACTGACAGGAACTCAGATGAGGTTAATTTCACCAG
This sequence comes from Neosalanx taihuensis, assembly GCA_030340665.1. Taxonomy (NCBI): domain Eukaryota; kingdom Metazoa; phylum Chordata; class Actinopteri; order Osmeriformes; family Salangidae; genus Neosalanx; species Neosalanx taihuensis. The sequence goes on from CM059298.1 coordinate 5,802,197, forward strand.
CAAATTGAGCCATTTGCGGAAGTGACATTAGCAGCTACAACGCTTTTTAGATGAATAAATATCAGGCTGATCGACCAACCGTCAAACCGCCTTTATGCCGACTGTGACACCTCATTATGAGCTGATTGGCTGCGTTGGGCCAGTGGGTGAGAATGAACCAAGGGAGGGCCTTGTGTGTTTGGGAAAAATAAGCATCTGTCAGAGGTTAGCTGGCTAATTTGATCTCAGGCTCCATATGAGGAAATACGTTCTCAAAGTTATGTAAATGCACACGTTATGTGCATACATGATACACACGCAAACAGGCACACAAAAAAACACACCTTTGCACAAAAGCAGGCAACGTTTGGGCCGAGAGTAGACAATGAATAAGGGATGTGCAATAATAACCATTTAGGCAGATATTTGCACTCAAACTCATAACCAAGCAATTCTGATGAATACAGTCAGAAGAAAAAGGTCATTATTGAACATTCGTCCAGTGTATTAGAATGCAGAGCCCCCACAGAAGCACTGTGTGTTACACAATAATGACAAGCCTTTCCCTTAAATACCAGCTTGCAAACAGAATGGACATCATAAACATAATCATTAGAGAAATCGTTTCTGGTACAACGCACATTTTGAAATTGTCTAAGGGAACGGATTTGTGATCAAATTATCCCTTGTATGAAGGCATTCTACACACGGCTGTCTCCCTGCTCTCCATTAAATCCCATTTACACCCCTTTTTGTTTCCCCCCCATCCGGTTAACACTCTCAATTTACAATTCCTCTCTTGGGCGTATGTATGTCTGTGGCCAATTACAACCCTTAATGGAAATGTGTACTCACTAAGAAAAAGCTTTGTTCAGTTTAAGTCATACTACTCTAGCTGCAGGCAAAGTTGGTTTTTCCCCATTTTCTGAACTCAGCAGGAAGCTGGCATGTGGAAGATTCTAGTCCTCGTGTTCCTCATGCAGACCAACCCTGTGAATGGCTGGTGATCCTAAACGATATGTGCTACTATCAGTCCCGCGGCAATAATCAAGCATAGCGTTGTCAATAAATACATAAATTGGCTATTAATTCAACATTTCTGTCGGGGAAACGGTTTGAGGGTAGAGGGTTATATGACTGGGAAATGGACCATGTAAATATCAGGCTCACACCGCACTATTAGGTTGATTATAGCTTGTATATTGTCTAATATAGTGTGAAAGACATTCTGTGGTTGTAAACCAATTATCTGACTGTAACCTGGCTGCTTTGCTTAAAAGGACTTCATTCTCAATCAACACCGGAGTGGAGAAAAAAACGAAGCTAATTCTCACCAACCTGGGACGTAATGGTAGGTGAATTGCCTCGGCATCGGCGGGAAAATAATTGCTCGTGAGCGCTGAGATTAATCTACAGACACACATCTGTGGGACATAATTGATGGCTACTGGCTGGAGGAGCGGTGTTTTACAGCCACCATATCGTTTCATTAGTTTCATTGGATTTTTCACCTCGCAAAGCATATGCGGCAAAACAAAGACGAGACACTGTGTCTCTGTGGTCAAATGGACGGAGGGAGCCATGGAGAACACTATTGTGCGCACAGAGGGCCAGAGTTATTCAGTCGTTTTCTGCTGCTGAAGTCCCATCCTGTTCAGACCAGGTGGTGTTCCACAGCTGGAAGGAAGCCAGATCCTCTGGTTTCCTGGTCCTGCTTTATCACGTTCCTGTCTGAACACCTGCTGACTAAGCTGAACACCGCTCAGGTCAGTCAGACAAAAGCCGCCCCGATAAAGGAGAAGTGTGGTCTTCTGCCAAACGCTGGCCCTCCAATCAGTCCTGAGCGAAACTCGCAGCCTGGACAGTGAGACTCTCTTCAGAGGACAGGACATCCACACTCCTGGAAGAGAAACAGCTGCAAGCCTCAAATTGGCCCAGCGCCTCTGTGAGCAGCGTTACAGCTCTTTGTTGTCTTTGTCTCCCCTTTCCTCAAAGCCTTGGCATTCCTACCTCACCTCTCATTCCTTGTGTGTAATTACAAAGACAGGAGAGGAGAGGATAAAAAGACACGATTCTACACGCTGGCTAGGCAGCCATCTTTGTTGTGGGTTCAACAGAACGGTTTTCGACGTGATGTAGGGATTTCTGTCTGGTCCTGCCGTTCCTGGGCCCCTCTTGTTCCATCTGGGTGCAGAGTGGAGACACGAAGCTGGCAGGCAAGGATTGTTATCAGGGACTGTGCAGGTGTCTGTGCACAGGGAGCCACTGGCCAGTGAGGTCACTGCTCCACGGAAGGGTTCTGTTAGTGTGTGTGTGTGTGTGTGTTTGGGGGTGGTGGGGGCGGTAGGGAAGGTTGGGGTGTGGGGGTGGGGTGGGAGGTGGAGGGGGGGGCATGGTGCTGTAATTGTGAATCCTCTCAGAGCGTGGAGTGGGACTCAGCACCTGCTGGAATGGCGATAAGGAGAGCCCAATCACTTGAACAGCGGGAAAACTACCCAGCAGCCTCTACTGGCATCCAACTACTTCTCACAATCATGCTCAGGTGTCTAACACACATTCACACACACACAAAAACACACACGCATACACTTCAGTGCAGGTGTTCTTCAGAGAGGTCCATGTTTTAGCATCATTATGAAGGCGCAGCACTTGAAGAAGAGGAACAAATAACAAGACGAGAGGAACCGCAGTCTCAATCCTCTGGACTCACACTAAGGCACTCGGCGCAGCTCAAATAGGAGTTGGTGGGGGAAAGGCGGAAATAGATTTCTAATGTCCACCCAGACTTTAGAGGTCAAAGACACCCAATGGGTGGACCCAGACACTTTGGAGGCCGGGGTATTTCTCATTAGTCCAATGTGATGGGAGGATTACAGTGTGAATCCTCAGGATGAATCTCTGTTCATCACAGAGGACATCAGCTGTTCCAGTCAACACAGCCCCGCCTTTGAATTATTCATTTCCTGTTTACATGAGGCGACAGGTGCGTGACCTCTCCGATGGTAGCTGGAGGTGTCGATGGAAGCGGAGACGGGGGGGGGGGGGGGGGGGGGGGGGGGGGGGGGGGGGGGGGGCTGGCTCACAGAGATCATGCGGGGCTGGGAGTGTGCGGAGGGGGGGTGAGGTGGCCTTGGGGTGAGGAGATGCATCACGCCAGAGGGGTGCAGAGAGAGAATCACTGAAGCATGACTCTTGTCAGAACTGGTTGTGTGCCCTGAAGGGGTGGAGTTGGGGTGAAGGTGTGTGTGTGTGTGTGGACAGGGCGGTGCTGCATGGAGGATCGGCAGCCAGGTTGAATGATGGTAGAGGGTGTACCACGCTGCTCATCAGTCCAACACTGAGTGGCATTTCCTGTAACCTTTCCCCTGGCTCTTACCGGTTGCCGCAGACAAAGCAGAAACTCGGATTGCAGGGACTTGGAGCAGAGAAGCAGGAATTACAAACACTTCTCACAGCCCTGGTGAACACAGATAAACACTCCAAGTTCCGTATGAAGTCAAGCACTTCATTAATTCGCAGGGCGCCCTGGCAACTGTCTGTGTCAACGGGAGAAAACTTCAATATCTGTATAAGGAGGCAGAGCCGGCTCATGTGAGATGAAAGATCACAGAGATAAGAGGGGGAGGAGGGGGAAAGGAGTGAGACATAAAGAAGGATACTGGGTGAAAGGAACTAGAGTTGAAAATAACTGATGTCTTTTACTTCTTTAAGTCTAGTTAAACATGTCGTCACCCGGAGAGGTTAGTTTAATTCCACGCGGTGGAATACCAAAATGAATCACAGGATTTCAATCGGCTCCACTCTGCCTGAACAATGGGCCCTGACACCTGATAGCTCTGGACACAGACATACAGACACACACACACACAGACACACACACAGACATACAGACACCACAATCACACACACACAGACACACGCACAGACACACGCACAGACACACACACACACACAGACATACAGACACCACAATCACACACACACAGACACACGCACAGACACACAGACACACAGACACACACAGACACACACACACACACACAGACAGACACCACACAAACACAAACTCACACACCAACACTGAGACACACACACACACACAGTGATGCATGGTTTTCACCTTCAGGCAGTGGAGGAGGGGACAGAGACACTCTCTCTTCTGTCTCCTGATTCAGACACAATAACAAACGGCTGAGTGATATAGTTCAGACTGAGAGTGAGCAGAGAAGACACACACTCTGCAAATACACTGCTTCTGATCCTCGCTCTTTCCCCTCTCTCTCCGTCTTACTTTCTGCCTCTCTTTCCGCTCTCTCTCTTTCTCTTGCTCTCTCTCTGTCCTGTGCATTCGTAGAGGCCTTGGCAGATTTCAAAAGGAGATAAATCCCAATTGAAAGTCACTGGAGTGTTCTCAACCGTCAAAACGTACCACTTACCAGTAGACCAAGGGGACGACAATCTAATAAAAAGATAAAGTGAGCTCGGGGGGGGGGGGGGGGGGGGGGGGGAGGAACACTCCAGAACAAGATGGAGGCTTTTAACCATGACTGCTTTCTACAAGGCATCTAATGTAGGGGTGCTAATCTCTCACACAGTAGCATGGTAGACTGGAAGGCCAGCTCAGACCTTTGACCCGCTCGTAACATATGCCATTGCAACTCAGCCGGACCACTCTTAACCTGATCTGTCTGTCCCCCCTGGCCCCCCCAAGACAAAGAGCATTAAGGCTTATCCTGGGCTAGACAACAGCAGGACTGAGTGGCTGGAGGTTGGAGAGGAAAGATGGATAAAGATGTCTGCTTTGTTCATGACACTAAGTAAGGAATGAACCAGCGTGGTTACAACGCCAGTAAAGCTTCTGTTTTTGCAATGGAACATACACACGCATGCATTCACTGACATGAACACACACACACAAACAAACAAAGACATTGAGATACAGTTGATTGGAAGACAGAATTGATTTGAATGTAATGAAAAAACAAACCTCGGATCTGATTGTGGTAATTAGCTAATGATTTGAACAGGTGGGAGACATACGTGTTCACAATCACCTCTCATTAGAAATGCTGCAAATTCACTCTCCTCACTATGCTGAAGGCCTCAGACATTTTTCATTTCAACATGGCAGCCTAAAAAGAGACTGTCTAATTTCCTTAGATCGCCCTGAACAGAAGCATCAGCCTCACCATGGGAACCAAGTACCGGGGGGGAAACGATAACACTGGCTGCAACAGCTTTGCTACCAAGCCCCCTGGAATGAGCCTCAGTAATGTGACTGTGCTTTAAGGCCATGCCTGGGGCAAGGGACGGGCTGTTTAACGACAGGGAGGGGGAGCGGTTGGGGGGGAGGGGGAGGCAGACTCAGAGGGGGCGATAGGACGAGGCGCACAGTTAAAAGCCAGAGCAGGCTGTGCATCTCAATTCCCCTGCACCTCAGAGAGGGAAATGATCTGGAACGGTCTCCTGTGGCCCTGAGAAGTCCAACTACAGCAGCACTACAGCACCATGACCAGGGTCTGTCAGGCCTGCAGGACACAGCCGTTTGGCCCCAGCACTGCGACAGAGGCAGGGGACGCCATTGGCCACGCTCCACTGAGGGGGCGGGACTCAGGGGAAAGTTGACCAATCGACAGGCAAACCTCACAGGTTGTAGAAATTGTTGACGTTATTTCAACAGTGTTTTTGAATGGGGGACACTTTGTGAACAAACCAATGCGATTTGTTCAGCTGTAGCTAATGATTGACATTAAGCCCTAACGCTTCACCGAAAGAATTGAATTTCTGAAAATGTATTTTCAGGATGGGCAAACGGGCAGTTCAAGTCAATAACAAACACAAATGAGTCACTGTCTCAGGTCCCTCTGCGACCACAATCCCACGCTTGGTGACATTTGCTGAATCAAAGGCCAGTCAATATAGTAGCAGAGGGGAGGAGAAGCCAGAGGGGGCTGAGGCGTCTCGGTACAGGCAGGGCACACAGCTACACAGGCAGAGCCTCTGTCAGTACAGGCAGGGCACACAGCTACACAGGCAGAGCCTCTGTCAGTACAGGCAGAGCACACAGTTACACAGGCAGAGCCTCTGTCAGTACAGGCAGGGCACACAGCTACACAGGCAGAGCCTCTGTCAGTACAGGCAGGGCACACAGCTACACAGGCAGAGCCTCTGTCAGTACAGGCAGAGCACACAGCTACACAGGCAGAGCCTCTGTCAGTACAGGCAGGGAACACAGTTACACAGGCAGAGCCTCTGTCAGTACAGGCAGGGCACACAGCTACACAGGCAGAGCCTCTGTCAGTACAGGCAGAGCACACAGCTACACAGGCAGAGCCTCTGTCAGTACAGGCAGAGCACACAGGTACACAGGCAGAGCCTCTGTCAGTACAGGCAGAGCACACAGTTACACAGGCAGAGCCTCTGTCAGTACAGGCAGGGAACACAGTTACACAGGCAGAGCCTCTGTCAGTACAGGCAGGGAACACAGTTACACAGGCAGAGCCTCTGTCAGTACAGGCAGGGAACACAGTTACACAGGCAGAGCCTCTGTCAGTACAGGCAGGACACACAGCTACACAGGCAGTCACACAGACAACACTAATCTTCATCAGTCCACAGACTCCACAAATCCACTCGTCTTAATCAATTCCTTTGAGGATTCTTAATTCTCTAGAACAGGCACATGCACACACAGTTTAAACACTACAGGCAGGCACACGCACGCACACACACACCCACAACCCCCCCCCCCCCCCCCCCCCCACACACACACACACAAACACACATGCACACACACAGACACACACACAGTGTGGCTGAGATGATTAGCTTGTCCTAGTTAATCACTCCACATTAGAGGCACCTGGACCATTCCGGCATCCTTATGCAATGAAGTGTAATCATTAAAATGCCACATCTAAATGATTGTCAGCATAAGACAGTTAGGCTCAGGCAGGTTTGAAGTCTTCTGTACGCCACGCAGCAAACACAATCACACACCACTGCAATTACATCTTCAGTCCTCAAACTGGTACACACACACATCCACCCACCTACACGCACGCGCACACACACAGCACAGCACAGCCGAGGGGGGAAAGCCTATCTGCTTTGAATAAAAACAAGTTTCCTTATCAGCATCCTCATGGAGGAACGAAGGCAGAAAGGAGGCATTTACTAAAATGAAAAAGGAGCTTCAGGAGATAAACAGAGAGACCAGGTCTAAACTAAATCCCCAGAAAGGACTGCTCCCATACAGAAAGAGTAGAGGGAGTGGAGCAGAGAAAAAAGAGAGTGATGGATGGATGGATGGATGATAGAGGTGTTGATGGATGGTAGTGCCTGCCTCTTATCTAGGCCAGAGTCCCCATGTTTTAGCGCAGCCCTGTATAATGTGGAGGATGAATGGAATAGGAGAGAGGAGTGCACACTGCTCGTTGCGTGTGGAAGGTACGTACTAACACAATGTTGGTTCTGTGGGAGATGTATGCGATTGTTTGAGTGCTAACACAATGCTGACGTTGCAAAAATGTGTGAGTCTGAATGTCTGTGCGTGTGAACAAGTAACTGGTTATGTGTGTGTGTGTGTGAACAGGTAACTGGTTATGTGTGTGTGAACAGGTAACTGGGTATGTGTGTGTGTGTGAACAGGTAACTGGGTATGTGTGTGTGTGCTTGTCTTCTTCCCAGGCTCACAGCTGGCCCTGTCTACACTGGGAGCTGGCACATGGCTGCTGTACCACTGGGCTGAGCCCCGGCAAGGATAACCCACTTCAAAGAGGCCCATTGTCACACACTAATGTGAGAGAATGGCAGCCAACACACAGAAATCAGCACACACAGCCTGGATATTCCCTGTGAGCCCTGAGAGAGAGAGAGACAGAGAGAGAGAGAGAGGAGAGAGAGAGAGAGAGAGAGAGAGAGGACCCTCCCTGAATGTGCTTATAGACTGCTGGGAGTGATGGATGTAGATACAAACACTGAAGGAGAAACAGAGAGAGAGAGAGACAGAGTCAGAGAGAGAGAATGAGAGAGGGGGAGGGGGATTGGGTGAGAGGGGTGGTGGGAGTGATGGAGGGAAGAGATGAGAAACAGAAAAGAAAGATAAAGAGGTAGAGAGATGTAAAGAGAGGTAAAGAGATATAGTGCCAATGCTCATCATGTGATCTCTTGTCCAGTCATTAGGCCGGCTCCTTGCTGAGGAGTAAGAGATGCTCTCTAGGTCCGGCAGAGCAGAAGACTCTTACTGCTGGATCCACAAACACCTGCAACTCCAGCTTAATACTAGACCCACCATCCATATTTCAGTACACCTCCACTGCAACTACCAAACAAGGCTGAATTACACACAAAACTGTATACAAGGGCAAAGAGTGAGTGTGTGCACATGTTTGTGTGTGTGTGTGTTGGGGATGGGTAGGCATTTAATTTTCTCTCCGTATAATTAATCTAGAGAGCAGTGGGCTGTTAAATGAATGCTCCGGAGATGATGGAGCAGCATAGGCAGGCCGAGGTAAGCAGCCAAACAGCTAACAAAGCCTGGAACACAGACAGCTATTAGACCTGGATCACTGTGTCTTTGTTTACTGTTACCAGCACTTACACACGCTGCTCTCCATTGTGTGCATTGGACCCTGGAGGGTTTTAGGGTCAGGGCCCGGAGCCTGACGTTTTGATGGCTGGATTTGACTGTTAAATCAATTCTGTTTACTGTTCTGGGAGCCGTAGTCCACGCTACAAGAGTCGGAGTTCTTATAGATTGCCGGGAGTGATGGATGTAGATAGAAACACTGAAGGAGAAACAGGAACGGGATTTCTATCACCCTCGCTTCTTTATTTGTTTATCTCTATTGTCATTTATTTGTGGCTGTCGTTTGCCCTCTCTCCCTTCGTCTCTCTGCCTCTGGCTCTGTTTCTCTGTCATGACCCCGGTTCTTTGTTCCTCCTGCTCTCTATTTCAAGGTCACATGGTCAAGGTCACGTGGTCAAACGGAGAAGTGGTCACCTCTACACTTAAAAGAGCAGCCTTGGAGACTGAGCTAAGTGGACAGGACATCACACACAGCCAAGTCAGCACAAACACACATACACCCTAGTAAGAGCTGAATACACACACACGCTGGCAAGAACTGCACAAATGCACACACCCTGGCTAAGATAGCACACACACACACACACACACACACACACACACACACACACACACAAACACACACACACACACTAGTAAGAACTGCAAACACACACACACACCCTGGCTAAGATAGCACACGCACACACACACACACACACACACACACACACACACACACACACACACACACACACACACTAGTAAGAACTGCAAACACACACACGCAGGCAAAAAATGCACAAACGCACACACACCCATACCCTGTCCATGACAACACACACAAGCACACTCATCAGCCCCTGCAGGCATTGAAGACCCTAGCAGGCTTCCCTGTCTCCAGCCTCAGCCTAGCATCGGAGGCTAAGTAGAGAGGCTTCTGAGACTTGTGCAGGGCCATTTCTCATGTTGTCTGAAGTCCTGCTGGGCCTCATAAGCCCACAGCTCCCAGCATCCAGCCATCACATCGGCAGGCCGACCAATCAAGCCCACGCTGCCACTTCACTGTAATGACTCGGCCTGTCGCTCACACACTGTGGCGTAACCCCCTCAGGAGACTGCGGCCGGAGAGGCCTGACACACACACACACACGTGCACGCGCTCACACGCACACACTGGCGTTTACACGCTCGCCCCTCATGCTCCGTGTGCAAACAAGCATACGTTCATACATGATCACGCGCTGTTGCACATGCACAAACAAATGAAATGGGCCAAACACATACAGTATGCAGTAAAATGGTACACAGGCATACAAGCGTATTTCTAAAATATATATATAAATATATATATATATATATATAATATTAATCTGGGAACAGAGAAAATGCACAAAGAATGAACACAACATGGACACAAAGTGACTGAGGCTGGCACGAGAAGTTGAGGAGGATGTTTCAGTGAACCTCATTGGCCAGTGGAGCCGCGCTGATCTTTGACCTTTCCGAAAACCCCTTCAGATACATGTGGACAGGTCTAATCATTACAGGGACTTCCATCACAGCCCCCCCCCCCCACCCTGCCCACACACACCCGCAAGTACACACACTCCTCTAACTCCCTTAAAGCCCTAACCATCTCCACAACACTAATCAGCTCCATCAGACCTATGGCAAGGACATCAGCCGGGATCAGAGAGGGGTGAGGTGCAGGAGCAGGGCAGAGGACTGACAGAGAGACAGACACAGCCAGTAGATTAAAAAAAGCCGGCATCACTCGCCGTTCACTCCCAGGCTGGATAAAGGGATTAGAGGCCAGCCCTGTCTCTCTCTCTCTCTCTCCAGCCACGAGAGGCAGGCAAACATGGCAGGTGGGGAGGACAGGGAACGGATCTGCTCACAGCACAGGGGCTGGACCAGACTGAGGAGAAACACTACTGATCTGTCCGAAAAATGTCGTTTTGTGCAGGCACCATGTTGTTTTTGTTCTTCTTCTTTCGACTGAATGTGGAAAAATGACAGGATACCAGCAGCTCTGCAACCCAAACACTGGCGATCATCAGAAAGAGTGAGTCGGAGGTAGAGGGGAAAAGACAGCCGCAGACTAGTGCTGAGATGAGAGGAGGGTAGCAGATGTACAGACTGAGTTAGGATGTGTGCTGAGGGGAGATAGCAGGCAGGGCTGCCTTTCTGTCTCTGCCAGACGTCTGGGACCTCCAGGTGGAGCTAGGTTCACTAGGAGCTGGAGGGTTGCCAGCACCACCACCACCTCCTCCACCACCACCACCACCGCCGCTGCAGCAGTCAGCCAGCGTAACGGGTGGAGGAGGAGACAGAAGAACCACAGAAAATCCATCCATCACACCCGTCTCTGTCTTTACCCCTGGGCTCCTGACAAAATATCACTGCTGCACTACAGACACACAGGAAGGCAGGCACACTAACACACAGGCAGACACATATAGGCAAGGAGCACATATACATGCGAATATCCCGACATAAACGCTCAGAGACACACAGACAGACAACTGAAACACACACAGGCACTCAAAGAGACTCAAAGAGAGGTTTCACACCCACCCATAGAGTGCATTTACCAACTACTAACTGGGATTGTGAGACGGTAATGTGTGGGTGCGCGTGAAGATGTCAGTTTGTGGTGGGAAATGCACCGAGGCTCTTTAACGCAACACCAAAGCCTTTCAATTAGAGCCTCTGTTACACCCACCACACCTGGGGACTTCAAACAGCTGTGCAATTACAGGGCCCTATCCCCACCCCACCCCCTGTGTGGGAACAAACCAGGCCCCAACCAACCTCCGAGATGGACCATGGAGCAGGTGGACGTGGAAGCAGACGTACGTCCTTCACAAGCGACGCAGGAAGGGCGGCACACTGACATCCTGCTACCGTCTAATGACGGTAATAACACGGGAGAGACCTAGGTGAGACCAGCATTTACACTCTCATCAGTCGGTAGCTCAGGGTTGGGGATTGGTGTCACCGTCCGTTGGGGCCTGAATATGCACGCTGTGCTGCTGCCCAGCCTCCAGGCTCCGGCCTCCCCCCTTCAGGGTGGAGCCTCCATCTCTCATCGGCCGCCCCTGTAATCACCATGATCTGGCCTGGTCTGGATGGGGCCCCTGTTCTGAAGAGATTAACCCTTTCATTCATTCTGTTTTCTCACAGGACTGATCCCACAGATAAGAGGACTGGGGAGAAGAATAGACTGTTGTCCCCATGGGAACGGTCTATAATATAGAATCAATCACCCTGCGCCCCTTAGGTGTTGTTTGCTTGTGCGTGTGCGTGTGTGTGTGTGTGTGTGTGGGGTGAGTCACTACCTCCCCTACTGAGCTTCAAATAACAGCAGATCCAACCAATTTGCGTTTCTTGTACAACTGAGCAAATCTGCCTGTAGATGAATTAGAGGCCACAGGCACCAAGGAACTACCCAATAATGCAGCTTTTAACGCGGAACAATGAGGTGACATCAGTGGAGGATGGAGGATTTTCACAGGTTTGACAGTCGGGTTATTCTCTCTCTGTGAGCTAAGGAATAAAGAGAAGAAGAGAGAGAGGGAGAGAGAGAGTGAGAGAGAGAAGGTGAGAGAGAGGATAAAGGAGAGTGAGAAAGTGAGACGAGAACGATAAAGACCCCTCCAGGAAGCGCTCCAGCCTTGGGCTCCGTCTCAGGCTCCTGGTGCAAAGCAACACATTCATCTCCACTAGCCAGCCAATGAGGAAAGCATTACAAGGAGAATAAATATCTGGAGAAATGCTAATGGCTTCCATTTGCACAAGTCATCCACGCGTGCACTGAAGCCATTTTAAGAGTGTCGGCATCTCTAAGCACCCCGCAATCCATGCTAAAGAGAGATCCATCATTCTTGGATGCGCACGTGCTTGTTTGTGTAGTACGTGTGTGCCATATGCGCACATGCATGCGTGTTGTATTGTGACGCAGTTAACCAGTGTCAGTGCCAGTGTTGACTTGTTTTAGGATTCCAATCATCATCACCTTTGCTTTCACTTGGTCTCTGTCCTTCTCTGCTTTTGACTTTTTCCTCTCTCCCCTTCTCTCTTTCCCTCACTCCTTTTCTCCTTCACTTTCTTGGGACGATGGGCTCAAGGCCTGACACATGCTGAGATGATGTCATGTAGGACACACACACACATTCCAGTAGGCAGTCTGTCTGTAAAATGGAGAGTGGAGATTCGGAGGCTGTCCTTCTAAACCAGTGTACGTTAGCACTGCAGAGAAGACAGGAATCTGCTCTCCCTGTGTGTCTGTCTTTTCTAGCTCATGGATTAGTACGCAACCAGACTAACACAAAAAGACAAAGCTTGGAGATTTAGTGCATCTCACCATACACTGCAGAGTGGAATGAAAGGGTCGTAAATCTTTGTTTAATTTCTCATAGGCAACTAGGACTGGATCTAGAAGACCGCTTCAAAAACACTGGCCAAGGTTGTTGCAATGTTCTTCTAACCTTGTATGAGGGAAAACGTCGGTGTAGGCCAAAGTTATTATGCTACTATTCTTTAATGGTACAATGTTTCTATTATAATATGCACAGAAGGGTAAGCGTTACAGGCTCGTTTTCATGTGCAATTTGTGCAAATAGGTAATTCTGCATCAATCAATAAACCAAGCTTTATGGGCTGTAAGGCTACTTGAAATGAACATTTGAAATCCTGGTAATACCAGAAAGGGCCTCCTCACATCAGTTCAGAGAGGTGTGTTTTCCTTTTAGCATTTTTGTCAATTCATTTTAGTTGATTTACAGCCTACATTATTAATTGCGGGCTAAACTATGGAAGCCAGACTTGTAAATTAGGCAATCCTTCATTTTTAGATTTCGTTTATCCAATCTCATGTGAATAATGGCATTATTAGAGTTTACCAACACGGGGCACCATGACATTGATAATGAATTAGACGGGCAATTTCCGTAACCCAAGTATTTATAAGACACATTCAGAAATAGAGCGATTCAATTTATAAGCGAATCGCTTTAATTCGAAATGCATACAATTTGAATTTATTTTTAGCAAAAGTTAGAAACATGCTCACAATTTATGACAAATCGGAAATTAGTAGCCTCCAAATGTTGATTGTTATCGCAATATTCTCTCTCTCGTGGGGAACTTTACTGCAGCTTTCTATTCTTTTACCAAATCAGTATTATGCTTTAGATGAAATGATGATTGTTCTTCATGACCGTTGTGATCCAAAACTTAAAACTTATTGCAGCCGCTCCGCGGACGATAACCATATTCATAAATCCCACTGATAAATCTGGAAGCCTTCAAATACAACATTTAAATAGTTTCACACCAACTAATCTCTCATTTGCAGCATCTTATATAATGAAGCAAAATTATATATTAGACCTCCAACTTCACCTATACTTGCGTATTTCCACATTCAATTAACACAGTTAAATCCTCATGGACACATTTACTCCAACAAAGGAAATATTTTCTAATGAAGGAAAAATGCACATGAATAAGAGAGTCCACATCTGAACATGCTTTTGCCGTCTTATTCCAGCCGCACGCCAGTTTCTTGCCTCTAGATCAGCCTACAGGCAGCGGGGTTTTGCAGCCACATCATCAGCATCGTCTCCCGGACTCACCGATCAGCATCGTGCGTCCCGGACAGAAGAGGCTTCGCTCCAGCTCGGCGTTTCAACACTGCGTAATATTTACGCAGTATCCCCCAGAGGAAAGAAGTGCATTCAACGATGCACTGAAATTGTGTTTCCGATCAACAAACTGCGAGGAAAACTGCTTTCTTATCCCGTTCTCTCTCTCTCTCTCTCTCTCTCTCTCTCTCTCCAGTTGTCAGGTGCTGATTTTTTTGCAATTCCTTGTGCGTAACAATTCCCGGCAGTTCACTTTGCTTCAACTCGGGGGAAAAAAATGATACACGTGCTCCTCGTTTAAACCCGCATCGCTCTGCTTCTTGCCGTGGCCTGAAGCATGGATGGTTTGGAGAGGAGAGGGTGCGATTGTCGCCTCTCTCTCTCTCTCTCTCTCTCTCTCTCTCTCTCTCTCGCTCTCTCTCTCTCTCTCTCTCCCCCCCCTCCCCCCCCCCCCTCTCTCTCTCTCTCTCTCTCTCTCTCTCTCTCTCTCTCAGCTGGCCCACGATTAACCTGAACGGACAGCACAGATGGGAAAATGAACTGGTGTTATACCAAGTCTACATCCTCCATACACTGCGATATATCGGCACAGCGCGAGCCTTGACGGGCATGTGCAGCGACAAAACGGCCCCCACGCTGGCTTCTCAGGTCAAGATGACATTTTACCAGAATATTGTTTATCACCCATTTTCAGCTATTCATGCTTGCCAGCAAAATGTAGTTACTTGGTTGCAGAGCCTAAAATGAACTGTGCCACTTGCTATCAACAGGAAGTTCTTGTGTGTTGGGTGAAGCAGTTGAATACTTGAGTCTGTTCTAAAAAGCAAAGAATAAGAAATATATATCAAAGAGTAAATGTGCCACAGTGCTGAATGGATGCAAGACAATATCCCAAGGGAGGGAGAGACGGGCAGGTGTGTATCTGAATGGTGCATGCGCTTGTTTTCAAGTGTGCAGGCATGCCTCTGCCTCTCATAAAAGATATGTGTGTGTGTGTGTGTATCAGTGCAGCTGCTCGTCTGTGTGCGCGCGTGCCTGATCCTACTGACAGTTGCTCGCTGTCATTCTGCGCTCCTCTCTCCTTTGTCTCTTCGATTTCCGTGATATGGTGGCGCTCTGACTCAAATTCTGGGCCATGTTGGGGAAAGTGTACAGGGCTGAAAGTATGAATTTTGTGTGCGTGTGCGTGTTTGTATCGTATAAGAGTTTGTACATTTCTATTCCGTCAAATGCATCAGCGGTGTGTGTGTGGGTGTGTTTCTCTCTTTGTGTGTGTGTTCACTTAAAGGAAGGAGTGAGGAGTGCATGCTGAAGAGCATTGGCACAACTGTCCTGGAGCCTGGCCAAAGTGCATCTCCCAGGGTGCTATCAGGAACTTAATTACACCGTCAAATTGCTCCTCTTCTCGCCGCTCGCTTCCCTCCCTCTTCCTGTCGTTTCTTCTCCATTGTCAGCCCATCTGATCTAGCGCTCGCTTCGCTCTACCTCCCTCCCAGTTGGCTCGTTCCTCTTGTCCCTGTGTACCGGACATGGCTGCTGGGGGGGAGAAGGGGGGGCGGGTGGTGTTGGTGGAGGTGGTAGGGTAGGGCTGGACCTAGACACCCAGGATCCTTTCCAGCTAAAAGCCTGTTTCCCTGGCCTGGATGGGGACCAGCGGAGCTGCAGCCAGCTTCACGGCAGAGAGACAGCAGCTGTGCCACCCTGCTGTCTCCAATCCGACCAACAACAGTTCACTATCCTGAGAGAGACAGCAGATATGTGAGGCAGAGGGAGGGACAGAGGGAGGAGGACAGAGAGAAACATGTAGAGGGTGAGAGGGAGAGATGCAGAGAGGGAGAGAATGAGAAAGAGGGGGTAAGGGGAGGGAGTGAGAGAGAGAGAGAGAAGGAGAGAAAAATATCTGCTAGCCTCAATACAGCACATTCAGCCTTGAACAGAAACTTCATACAGCACATTCAACGTGGCCACTAACCGAAGGCCAGAGGTTTAAAGGTCCGTCCTCCAGCTTACAGACTTCAATATTACCGCCATGTGGGCCTTTTTTATTTTAAACAAACGCCCCAAATTGCTTCAAACCTGATTGTTCCATGTGGCAAGGGGCAGCTAATATGAAACCTATTGGCTGGGTTCCTGGGCAGCAGGTATCTATGGTGATGAGCACGAGGCCCCGGTGAGTGGCGAAGGTCAGACTGTCACACACCACTCCAGAGAAATTACATCCTCCACTTCGCTTTGCAGCCTAGTGCCCCTCTAACCCCACCCCCACCCCCTCCCCACACACATACTGATAAATAGGCTCTACTGAGGGTGGGTGGGGGGCTGTACTTCTGGACGGAATTGGGGGGGGGGGGGGGGGACAGAAGGAGAAACCGTGCAGAGAGGAAAAAGGGGGCTGGGGTGGCAGGGGTGGGGGGGTGGGTTATGATGGCTGGCACAGGCGTGGGTAGGCCGACGCTAATTGGCATGCAGGACCTGTCTGGTTGCATGCTGGTGCTGTCAGAGAGAGCTGTGGGCAAGGCTGGTGAGGGGGAGCGTGCAGTGGGGCCCGTGTGACAGGAAGGGCAGGCTGAAGTGGAGGCGGAGGATGGAGGGAATATTGAGATATCCGTCACCTGAGGTGTACAGCAAGTGGTATTCCTGAGACAATGATGACAATGATCCGGGCTGATCACACAGTCTGCAGATTAACGACTCCAGTCAACATGACGCTGACACCCACCCATTCCTCAAACACAGTCAAGATATTTTCAAACACACCCGCAAATCTACTCCCTCCACCCTGGGGAGTTCCTCCCTCCGGCTCCCTCCGGCGCGTACTCTACTGATCAATACCCGTCATGGCGTGACTAGTCTTTTAATGTCCCCCTTTACTTTCCAATCTGTCGTGATTTGTGTGTGTCTTCCCAAACAGATGCATGCAGTGTTGTAGGGTTTCCCTCCAGGCCTGATGGATGGGGACGCGTCTCTCTTTCATTTTCTCTTTGGTTCTCCCGGTGGCTGTCCTCCCTCCGCAGCAGCTGTGTCTGGGGACAGCTCCATTATCGTGTGCACGCTCTGTCTCTCCCTCGCAGCCCGGCCACGCGACACGCTCACCATGCCAACGTCCCTGCGTGGCACCAGGAAGTGCCAGGGCGCACTACACACACACACGCACGCACACACACACACACACTGGATGATTCCTGGCACTGCTGGTCAGTTTTCTAGCTGTGCGGAAACACATCCGACGTCTAAATGCTCCTCGTTGCGCCACGTTATGGAGGTGGGATGATTGACAGGTGGTTTTCTGGAAGCAGGGGAGAAGCGGGCCTCTCTCTTCCTGCAGCCGTTCCAGGCCACCACACTAATCACAGCAGCACTGCCTGGCCAAGAGAAGGCTCCAGCCCAGGTAATGACTGCTAGCCACTCAGGAGGAAACTACAAACACAGCCACTTCTCTCTGTCTCTCTCTGCTTTTCTCGCTCTCCGTCTGCCAAACAAACTAATGAATGGAAGACAGAACTCTCTCTGAGCAAAACGGACAGGCAGGCTGGAGGAGAAACTCAGAGATAGATACAAACAGGACTGTAGGCAGACAGACAGAGACAGAGCGGCAGACAGGCAGAGCGGCAGGCAGACAGGCAGAGCAGCAGGCAGACAGGCAGAGCAGCAGGCAGACAGACAGAGACAGAGCGGCAGACAGACAGAGCGGCAGACAGGCAGAGCGGCAGGCAGAGCAGCAGGCAGACAGACAGAGCGGCAGACAGACAGCATGACAGACAGGCAGAGCAGCAGGCACACAGACAGGATGGCAGACAGACCATGCCAACCACACGTACCAGGTGAACACGCACAGACGTGCTGGTAGAAGGACTGGGAGAAAGGAAGGATGATTGATCCTCGATGAGAGAAGTGGGGAGGTGTGTGTGTGTGGGGGGGGGGGGGGGGGGGGGAGGTTGACGCTGTTAGACATGCACTGCCACTCCCGCCCTCCTCCCCACCTCCATTTTGTCACATGCCGTTTCACCTCGACACAGACGGCTCCAAAGAAGAGTAGGGCTGGAGAGGACGAGAAGACACCGATGGAGGAGTGAGCTGTGTACTCCAGACATAAATAAAACATTGGTGTCCACGTTTCATCCCCAAAGCTAACTTGTAGACAAGGAGAGATGTTAGCTGGTTTGCCTCCCTGATGATGAGCGAGCAGGTTCGATCCCTTAGTGTCCGTCTCTGTTCAGTTCTCACCTATACACCTCGTTCAGCTCCACCTATCCCTGAATATCCCTCCCTCCCTCCCTCCCTCCCTCCCTCCCTCCCTCCCTCCCTCCCTCCCTCCCTCCCTCCCTCCCTCCCTCCCTCCCTCCCTCCCTCCCTCCCTCCCTCCCTCCCTCCCTCGCTCTCTGACCCTGTCTTCCCCTGTTCCCTACAGGTTTGTCACTTAACAGCCCTCACCATGGAATCTCTCCGTGAATAATGCAGTGATTAACGCTCTCCAGAGAATCTGTGCTAATATACCTTATTAGTGGTCTGACTACATTATGTTAGAGGCCATAATGACATTGTACTCTATGGCAGGTCTATAGTTTAGTTTACAGTTGAATGCTTTACTTCAGGACTTTTCCTCAAGTCTCTTTTATATAGTTCCTAAGAAGTTCTTGGTTACTTCATGAATAGATGAATATCTACAGTAAACCAATTGTGTCACTGTGCAGTAGACTGTATATAGTATTGACCAGTTGTTAATCAGCTGGTTGCTGAGTGTCTGGTATTGGAGGATCCAGCTCCTAGTCTCTGGAGTCTTTGCAACTAACGACAGATGCAGAAATTGAACTGTAACATTTGTGTGGTTTCCAATGTCAAATAATAATGAAGTGAACTATCATTAATCAAACGGCCTTACTAGAACAGTACAGTATCAGTGAGGAGGCAATCCTATGGAAGAGAGAGAGATGGAACCAAGACAGGGAACTAAGAAAGAGATGATCAATCCATGGGAAGAAGAGAAGAGAGGAGTTTGACAAGAGTGGGGGGCAGTTTCCACGCCTGGATGGAGGCAGGGGAGAAGCTGGTGGAAACGGGTGTGGTTCTGGTCTGGAAATGTGACCTGTTCTGACACACCTGGAAAAGACTGGAAAATCTGTAAAAAAAGAGACCATAAACCTGAGAGAGCGTGAGGTCGAGCCTTGGAAAGGAAACACCCACACATACTTTCTCAGAGCACAGGTCTCTTGCTCTAGTATTCTGCTGCCCCTGACCTCTTACCTCTAACCTCTAACCTCTCACTTATAAACTGCTGCCTTGTGGCCACTGAGAAGAGCTCCTTACCTGACTGGGCCAATGAGAGCCACTGTATTTAGTCTGGACCTGGACTAGCCTCAGTCCAGAGATATATGGTGTGTGTGTGTGTGTGTGTGTGTGTGTGTTGAAGCTCAGGGTTGTGGAGTGAGCAGATAATGGCACAGTTCTGGAGATTGCCAGACATGCAGGGAATTCATTTCCAAATTAAGCATATCAGTAGCCTGGGCCTGTGTGATTGGTGTGTGTGAGGATACGTGTGTGTGACAGTCTTTGCCATGCCAGGCAGGACTACGGTTTCCGCTTCTGTGATTCTTAGGGCACATCGCCTCGCTGGCCTCGCTGGCCTCAGTATCCTCACTCAAACTCCCTCCCCTTCCCCTCCGACCACCCCGGGTCACATGGGTGCTCTGGGCGGCTTCGCGACGCATCATTTCCTGTGGCTGGCTGTCGGCAGCAATCAGGGAGGCGCAGGCTTCTAATGCTGACGAGCTGAGACAGCTCCACTCTGACTGGGGGCCATTGGACTGAACCCAATCTGCCCGTACACACACACACACACACACACACACACACACACACACACACACACACACACACACACACACACACACACACACACACACACACACACACACACACACACACACACACACACACAATCTGCATAGCAACAGTGTAGGCCCAGCTGCACAACTCTGCATGAGCAGTCTCCTTAAAAGGATGCTTATAAGAGGATTTGTTTTTTGTGACAGAAAAACTGCAAAGACAGAACGTTACCAGGGAGCGTTAGCCTCATGCCAAGTACCAACCATATCTGAGTACAGTTTTCTGAATGTGTCTTTGTGTGTGAACGTGTGTGTGCGTGACCTCCATGCTGGCTGTCTTGTCTGCTTTACAGCATGCATCCCAGTTGGACTATGTCCTCGGCTGAGACTGAGAGCGATTCAATCTGACTCACCCATGCCAGGGCTAGTGACAGATACAGAAAAAGAGACACAGGAAGTGGTCAATGACGCAGGAAGTGGGAGTGGTCGAGGACACGGGGAGAGGAAGCGGTCAAGGACACAGGAAGAAGTCAAGGACACAGGAAGAAGTCAAGGACACAGGAAGAAGTCAAGGACACAGGAATAGGAAGGGGTTAAGGTCACAAGAAGAAATCAAGGACACAGGAGGACGGAGTGGTCAAGGACACAGGAAGAGGAAGAGGAGGACAACACGACACGCAGCAGCAGTGAAGAGGAAAAACAGTGTTGGAATGCTGAAACAAGGGGGAAACGGGTCTGTCGGCTGGACTAGGTCACATCCTACAGATGGACACCATCTGCACTGTGCGCGTGTGTGGAGACTGCCTCCAACGTGTGGTCTGTGCAGAGAGACAGATGCTGTTCTATCATAAAATGTCTGCTGACCGGAGAGAGTCTGTGTGAGGACGAGAGACAAAAAGGGGGGGGGGGAGAGAAAGGAAGAGCGAAACAGAGAAGAGACAGAGCAGAGTGACAGACAGGTTGAGGGTAATGAGCGGGAAGGAGAGACACAGAATCAGTGTGACAGAAAGAATAGGGACGGAGGCTGAGGTCTGGATGCATATTCCGGTCCATTCTACAGGATTCTACTATTCTACTATTCTTTTTACACGTGGGTTTAGAGAGGTGAGGGTTCCGGACCCGGTTCATTTGTATTTTGCGGTGACTGACACTGCAGGGTCTGAGCAGCCAGTGCTGTCATAGTCATAATATAATTCAAATTATTATAATTATGATATAATTTCAGTATAGAAATATTAGGCATTACTCAGTGTGTGAGGGCATCATAAAGGAACTATGCTCAGGGCACCGTGAACACACTGTGGAAAGTCTTAAGCAAATGGAAATGAATCAAACGATTAGACAAGTAAAGTTCACACTGTAAGAAGCTGCGTGCTTGGCTGGTCACTCTGCCCTCTCCACACTTTTCGCTTCACTAGAGAAGAGAAGAACGCTTCGTCGTTCCTCGATAATGTCAAGCCCCTTTTGTCAGCGAAAGGATATGCTCCCCTGTCTATTCAAGAGAACCAAGTGAGGTCACATGACATGTGTCTGCGCATGTGCATGTATGTTTGGTGTGCGAATGTGCGCAACCCAACACGTGCATATTTGTTTAGCGTCCTGTACGTTTGTGTACATTTCAGTGTCGGCAGGAATGGGAATCAGTGTGAAGAGCAAATGTGTGTCAATGTGTGTGTGTGTGTGTGTGTGCGTGTGTGTGTGGGAGACCTAGGCTTGAGGATGTGGAGAGGATTAATACTGAAGACTGTCAGCTCTATCATACAGCCAGTTCCTCACTCAATTTCCTACCAATCCTAGTAGCGTTATCAAGCCCTACAGATTAGGATTTGCACTAGTGGGAAGACTATTGTGTGTGTGTGCGCGCGCTGGTGTGTGTGTGTGGTCTTGTCTGACAAGCATCTCATTAATCCAGAGCAGGAGAGCTGAGTGGTGCAGGCTGACAAGTCGCAGCGAGACTGTAGTTCAGAGGAAGGCACATGCTCCAATCAGGACAAAGCGCCAGCAGTCTTGCATCAGGACTGACTGGGACACTGTCTGCCATCTGAAACACTCCCAGTGTCGGCCCTGGACAGGCAGGGATGTGCAGAAAAGGCTTTGCACGAATAGCTGGAATATTTCATGGAGATGCACATGTCAGCAGAGCAGTAGGGGGGCGAGGAGAGGGAGTTGGGGAGAATGTCATGACATCTTCAAGAAACAATATGCACAGCTTTCTCCCAGCAGGCACCGGTCTCCGATCCCCCCTGAGAGGAGATCAAGGAGGGGGATCAGGGGAGGGGTGGGGTGAGGGGGGGGGGGGGGGGGTGTTCTCGAGGTAACGCCAATGTATTTTCATTTCCTGTGTGATCCAGTAATCAACGATGTGGATCTAGTCTAGACTCTACCGACACACAACGAGTACGCACACATGCATGAGCACACAACCGGGTCACACATGTACAGACGAATCCTATCCTGTCAAATTAATCCAGACACTCGCTAAATTCCAAAGCAACATGGTGCTCCAAGTATTGGTTGGGCTCAGGAATGTCACAGCAGTATGGCCGCTTCCTCCAGGCTGTTCCTTGGAGACGTCCGCAGGGAGAAGGAGATCGCCGTGTCTTGGCCTGAGAAACGGTCTGTCATGCTACTGTGAGATTCTCTCAGTTCTAATGAGGAACGGCTGCTTTCATGGTCTCTTATATTTCAGTGTTCCTGGGAAATTCTATACATATATTTACACAAGGAGTGTGTATGTGTGGGTTTATCTAATGGAGTGCGCTACATTCTTTAAAAGAATAATTGTGAATTGTGTTTTAATATTTATTATATTTTTTATTATTTTTTTATATTGAATTGATGAATCAATGCAGGAATCGCGTGTTTACCTCGCTTAACTCGACTTACAGCAAGCCTCTAATCAGGAAGGATGATTTTGCTGCTAGAGGGAGGACACATGAAGACATGCAGTATTCATGAAAAAATCTACTGTAACCTTGATGTCACCTTGAGTCAGATGGACCGGACCTCTTCACCTGACTGGCACCGTGATAAGGAAAGAGCCTTAAGCAGGACGCTCTGAGGTCCAGACCGGTCAGATCCAGCTCTGAGGTCCAGACCGGTCAGATCCAGCTCTGAGAATGGGAGCTGTCTGTTGCCAAAACACAAATGGACAGCAGAGGGGTTGGGGGGAAAAGGCAGCGTCATCTTGAGGCTGTGCCTCCTAGAATAGATCCCTCTGAAAGGATCTTCTCTCATGTTGTGGACCAGGTCCTTGGATAGGTCAGAGAGAAACATGCTCTGGGTTATAATTACCCTACTTGCACACACACAAACATTAACACACAAAAACACACACACACAAACCCACACAGACCTCCTTAATCCAGCCTAACTCCAGCAGGCCTGTGGGGGTCTGGTCTAATCCCTTTATCAGGCCCAACAGATGCTGTTGACAGAACAATAAGCGGAGGGCCAATATGGCCGCTTGGGCCAAAACAGGTCATGAGCCAGACTCATCACAGCAGCATGCAGATCACTGCACGAGTGCCTCATTATCCCTCTCCTCCAGAAACACTAACCCCCACTTCCACACACACTAACCCCCACTTCCACACACATTAACCCCCACTTCCACACACATTAACCCCCACTTCCACACACATTAACCCCCACTTCCACACACATTAACCCCCACCTCTACACACACTAACCCCCACCTCCACAAACACTAACCCCCACCTCCACACACACTAACCCCCACCTCCACACACACTTACCCCCACCTCCACACGCACTAACCCCCACCTCCACACACACTAACCCCCACTTCCACACACACTAACCCCCACCTCCACACACACTTACCCCCACCTCCACACGCACTTACCCCCACCTCCACACGCACTAACCCCCACCTCCACACGCACTAACCCCCACCTCCACACGCATTAACCCCCACTTCCACACACACTAACCCCCACCTCCACACACACTAACCCCCACCTCCACACGCACTAACCCCCACCTCCACACGCACTAACCCCCACCTCCACATGCACTAACCCCCACCTCCACACGCACTAACCCCCACCTCCACACCAACACTCACTGAGGCCCCCTCAAAATTGAACTACAGCTGTACAACATCATCACTCCTCAGTGAAAACATTAGTGCATTTCAGGACCACACACTCGTGTTATTAGTTTGTGAGACAGCGTTCCGTATATTCCATGTTTTATTTTGTTTCACGTTTGACGTCACTGAGACACAGAGCATTTCTGTCTGGACCAGGCCAGGCTCCCGTAGCTCCGAGGGGCCGTCTGGTTTGCTCCAGATCTCAAATGAAGCAGTTCACTCCTGCTTGTACCAGGGCTGTGTTCCATCACACCCACCCTCCTGGGTCTATTACACCCAGAACTACTGCACACACACACACACACACACACACACACACACACACACACACACACACACACACACACACACACACACACACACACACACACACACACACACACACACACACACACACACACACACACACACACACACACACACACACACACTGTGCTATTCAAGAGTGGGAACGGAAGCAGGAGAGAAAGACAATCACAAGGAAGATAATGAAGATGATGATGGCAATAGGAACGAATAGCGCGATGCTGACGTTGACATTGAGGATGACAGCAACATATTTTCCCGTCCTCCCTGGAATCTGTCCCAGTTTCAATCCCATTAAAATGGCTTTCATCTTGGTGTACTTCATTACAGGAATAAAAGCTGTGGCTCACCCCAGAGAGAAGCAAGGATTAGAGACGCTCACTCATCTAAACGCTCAGATGGAAAGCAGCTTTGGAAAAGAAGGAACTCACTTAAAGAGTCCATATTGGATTAGCCAAACCAACTCTCCAAAAATGGATGGAGATTGATGTTGGGTCATGTTTATGTTAATATCTTCTAATACATATGGATGTTCTTCCTTCTGGACCATCTCTTGCTATTTCAGCTCTTTCTCTCTCACATGGACACACCCGTTTAAGGCAGCCGTACAGTGTGCATGAGTGTCTGTGAAAGAGACTGAGAGAGCAGAGACAGCGCGCTGGAGGATGAAAGAGAGACAGTGTGCGAAAGGGTCAAAGGCTCTCGCACGAGTGCATGAATGCTTATTTCCAGCCGAGCTCAAACCCCGTCTACGCTTTACTTCTTGCCTGAATGAGAGCGCTGATTAAAACCTAATTATACGCTACAGATTTGGCCTCCAGCGAAGCCTTGCTGATCTGCCGCAGCTTGGAGCAAGGTCCGGGAACATGCCTGGAGTTCCAGCACGGCCAGTGTGTTTGGCCCTGCTTTGGAGGACATGTGACCCTGACACGCACTGTGTCCAGCTAACGAGCGGCCGGGCCCCTTGCTTTCTCCATACAGTCAGTGCATCTCACTCTCTCTTCATCCCCTTCATGTTTCCTCTTCTCTCCCACCTGAAAATTGCACCCACTTTCAAATCCTTTTCCTTCCCCCCCACCCCCTGCTCTTTGATCTGCTTCCACTACCCCCCTGCCTCCCCTTTTAGTATTTTTTCTGCCTTGCAGAAAGGAGGGGGTCGACACCTTATCTCACCTGGCTTGGGGGGGTTGGAGGGGGCTATGGCTATGGCTGACCAGTCCCTAGCCGGAGCCCCTCCAGAGCTGACACAGGCGGGGCCACACTCCCGCTGATGCTGGCATGTCCTTGTCATTTTAACGTCACCCCACCAACAGCGCCTCTAACCCCGGGCCGTCACGGCCAGCTTCTCCAGGTGAGTTGGTTTGGCCCTCCGCTCTTCCTGCTGCCCTGCAGGGGGCTGAACAGGGTCCTGCCGCCTCATCAGCGCTCGACACGCACTCGGCGTCCTGTCCAGGACAAGGTCACCGGCAGCATGGCCGCACCTGGTCACTATCTGTCCAACGCCAATCTGTGGCCGATATGTGTGTGTGTGTGTGTGGGGGGGGGGTGTGGTAGCGGGCTGGCACATGCCCAGAGGCATCCTGTTTTCTGACAAGTTGCCCCCCCTCCCCCTCCTCCCCGTGCCTCTCTTCTCCTCCCCCTGCCTCCCTCCCTGCCTCCCTCCCTGCCTCCCTCCCTGCCTCCTCCAGCCTGCTTCTCTTTATTATTAGTGGCAGCTACAGGGGCAGTGGACCGGAAAATTCCCATCCAGAAACAAACCCACATCTACATATTACAGGCCCATTTCATGACTGCCATGAGTGAATAAATTAATACATGAATAACAATGAGAGTCAACGGTGAGACGCCTCTCTGCCTCTCTAAACGGCAACCAGCACCTGCTTGCCAGCCAGCCTACCTGCCAGTCTAACTGTGTCAGTCGGTTGGTCTGCCTGTCTGTCTGTCTGCAGTGAAGGCATCACAGGCTGTGGCAGGAGAGAGTGGATATGAACTCCTAGTTACTATGAGCCTACGAGTGAATGTGGGGACAGTGGGGGGAGAAAGAAGAGAGAGATCTGCCATGTGCGTCCTCTCCAGAGGGCCTATTGACAGAGCACTGCTGTCATTCTGCCTAATTGCCAGAGAGATCTCTATTTCTGGGTTTGTTTTTGACTCCGTACACAACAGAGCCTGTCTGTCTCTCCATCTCTGCCTCTTTTCATCCTCCTCCTACATGTTGTGTTCACTACTAGATCACTTCATAACAAGCTGAGTGCACAACAAACACCTAAACACTTACACATTGCATGTCTAATTTATATTCACATGAAGTTACTTTAGCAGACACTCGTATCCAGAGCGACTTACAGCAAGTACAGGGAAATTCCCCCACGAGGCAAGTAGGTACCTTACCCAAGGACACAACATCATCTTGGCACAGCCGGGGTTCGAACCAGGGACCTTCTGATTATTAAACCAACGCCCTCACCGCTCAGTCACCTGACTCCCTACTTACCGTGAAGCTTGAAATGTAAACACTGGCATCAATTAAAGCACAACCCAAGTCATGGCATCACACAGAACATACTGTATATCCATATGTGTGCAGTATATAATTTTCTAGGTTGCAGACCATATCCCACAATGCACTGCTTTCATTTGACAGGGCACCAGCCATGAGGGATATAAGGTATGTGTGAACTTTGTCAACTTTGAGAGAGTGCAAACTTCCTGTGACCATCCATCATGTGTCCATTACTGGGCAGTCCTGCTTGCTTGGGTAAATGACAGTGTTTATCTAGGCCTGCTGCCCCCTCTCTCTTTATTTCTCTCCTGCTTTCCAATCGCTCCTCGCTAGCTCTCCTTTTTTCACCCCTCCCCCCGGTCTCTCCACCTCTCTTCCTTATCAGGTCCTCTCTCCTTCTCCTTGCCTCCCTCCCTTTTCTTGTTGCCTCCATTTCTACCTCTTTCTTCCAAACCTCTTCATCATCCCCCTATCTGCCCCTCTCTCTACCCAGCTTCTCTCGTCCACTTCCCAGCTCCCTATCTCAGGTAATAAGTCACTCTGGTGTAATCAAGCCTTCTGAGGGGCCATAATGACGGGCCACGGTGGATGGATAATGTGCTGGGGGAAGAGGGGTCTAGCGAGTCAAAGCAGCCTAACAGCACAGCCTCTCTGGGGGCTGGCTGACTAGGAGGCCTGGGGGCCAGGGGGGTGGACACTTGGAGAGACAAAGACCAACTAGAAAAACAAGGCTGTTTTGAAAAGTGGGCTCTATGTTGAACAAAGCATGAGCTGGTGTTGCATTAAGGGAAGGAGAGGACGGAGGGATGGAAAATAAAGATTTCAAAAGATAATTGTGACGTAAAGAAATTGACAGTCAGGAGCATTGTCCACACCGGGGGAAGCACAATGTGTTTCAGTCGTTCTCCTCCTCCATTCTCCTCCCTCCCTCCCCCTCCTCTTCCTCCTGCAGGTGTTCTTGTTCCTCCTGGCCTCACTAGCCTCGCCCCGCAGGCCGACTTGGATCATCACATGGCCTTTTCACAGATTCAAAACAGGAAGGGCAACAGTCCGCGGCTGCGAGAGGGACAGAGGACAGCAGGGGGGGAGGGGGGAGAGCCGGTCTCCACAGCCAACCCAGATTTCTGGAGGTGTGTCCGAGAGTGTTGGCCAGCCTGGGGGCCAGGGGTCGTGCCGAGGCTCCTGGAGGACCGTAGTCCACATAATGTTCATACACAAACCACTCCGTCAGCACTGATGAACAGAAAATAAAACCTCAAAGATGTGACAGGCTATAAGATGTCTAAAAGTTACCACGCATACAGAATGACTCCTTCACCTGCACATGACACACACATCCATCCACACACACACACACACACACACACACACACACACACACACACACACACACACACACACACACACACACACACACACACACACACACACACACACACACACACACACACACACACACACACACACACACACACACACAGGCAAACGCACAGCCATGTCTAAAGGCACAAGGAGAGAGGAAAGTAATTTTACTCCACAGGGAATATATAAAATAGGAAAACGGCAAGCAGGCACAAAAATAAAACGCAGATGCGCAAATGCAGTCATGCAGAAAATCCTTGCCTTTAATCCAAATCTTCACGCTTTATTAAAACAGAGCCAAAGCGATAGAGACAGAGGAACCACAAAAAAACGGACACGCATTTACACACACACACATCACAACAATAGGCCTTTATCAAAGGCATGGAGATACGGGAGACCATGGGAGACCATGACAGACACAAAGGCCAACTCCTTCTGTCTTCCGATGACACGTGCATCACAACAACACGCCCCATCAAAGGGAGTGGAGAAGGCTGAGCCGTATCAGACAACAGAGAGGCAGCATCCAGAATCACAACAAAACTGTCACTGCTTAACTCGTCACATTTCAGAATGGTCAAACTAGGACACGCTGCCGTCAACTGCCCACCTTCCTCTCTCTATACACCCCATCCCCTCTCTCAATACACCCTCCCTCTCTCCCTTCCTCTGCCCCCCACCCCCTCACCCCCAAAAATGCCATCACAATGAACAGGATGATACTTCCCATCATGCATCTCAGCCGTGTGTGTTCGTAAGCCCCTTGGGGTAGACCTTCCGTCAGTGGCCCGGTATGCCCCGCTCTTAATAGGCAGGGTAAATATTTGGGGAGGCTGGTGTCATTGGCAGGACTGGCCTGACAGTGATCCTAATTAAGAAGGCTTAAGGGTCGTCTGCCTCGGTCCAGGACTGCTAGCTTCTTTCTGGGCCGCGGAGGGGTCCACTGACCCTGGCCTGGAGACACAATCTGGAGAACACACGTATACACACACGCACTCATGCAGACACACGCAAGCGTGCACACACGCACATACATGACTGCACACACACGCCGGCATGCACATGGCTAGACTGAGGGTTAAACAATCAATTTCACGCCGACCGATTTGGAATGGGGGGGGGATATTTCACTTTAGATGTGAATGCATACATTCCTTTCCAGTGCATGCACACACAACTAGGTGCATGCACACACACACACACACACACACACACAGACAGACAGACAGACAGACAGACAGACAGACAGACATGACAGACATGTCCACCAATCCCCTTTAGATCCCTGGCACGTGATATGAAACAAGCAAGAGGCACATATGCTTCTCGCATGTGACATGAAACGCACATACCTGAAGAGAGAGAGAGAGAGAGAGAGAGAGAGAGAGAGAGAGACCATGGGAAAAAGAGGGGCGGTCGAGTGAGACTGTATTGGATGTGGTTTTGCCTTCTGGAATGACGTAGCAGCAAACACACGTCAACTATAACATCAACCTTTTTTGCAGCTCAGTTTGTCGGCCATTTGTAACTGCATATAGACACTGAAAGCATTAGCATGGACAAACAGGACAGCGTGGGGGTGAGGAGGTGGGGTGAGAGAGTGTAGGGGTAGGCTGAGGAAGAGAGGGAGAGAGAGAGAGAGAGAGAGAGAGAGAGAGATTGTGGAAAACCCTGGACCCACTGTCGGCTCGCTGAAGCAGAGAGGAAAGGTAACTTGAGCCGACATGGAGAGGATTTGCTTGGAGACAAACACACACAACACACAGGCCACACATTTACATATTGTGATACACAAATGCACACAACAAACTGCAGTCACCCAAATAAACTCCAACCTTAAACACCTATACACATCGACACAAAGACACACACATTGCTGACTGTATGTGTGAGTGTGTGTGTGTGTGTGTGGGGGGGGGGGATTGGGGGGTAGGACACAGAGCTGCCTGGGGGAGCCAGCAGAAGGTGAGCAGAGATAAGGCTGCGTGATTGTGACTGTGTGTCAAAGAGAATCTACACACCATGCTGCACTCTCGCCTCTTTCCCTCTTCCCTCCTCTCCTCTCTCCTCATCTATTTCCCTCTCCCCTTCCCTCCTCTCCTCTCTCCTCATCTATTTCCCTCTCCTCTCTCCTTATCTCTTTTCCTCTCCTCTCCCCTTCCCTTTCTTTCCTCATCTCTTTCCTCTCCCCTCCCCTCCCCTCCCTTCCTCTCCCCTCATCTCTTTCCCTCTCCTCTCCCCTTCCCTTTCTCTCCTCTCTCCTCATCTCTTTTTCTCTCCCCTCTTATCACTGTTCTCCTTTTCTTCCCTTCCCCTCACCTGACCTCTCTCTCTCTCTCTCTCTCTCTCTCTCTCTCTCTCTCTCACTGTTCCAGAATGTCTGTCTGCCCCTTTATCCGAGAATAGAAGTCAATTCTTCAATTCTAGAATGGAATGGCTATCTGCTTGGGTGTTCCAGAGTGTTTGTGTTCCCCTTCTGCAGAGCATGTGAAGCAGTGGGTCCGAGGCAAGGTCCACCATGGCGACAGTCTTTTTGCTCAGACACACACACAAACAGATACACACACAAACCACACACGCAAAAATACAGGAACACACGCAAGCACATATGAATACGCGCTGACGCATACGACCATGCACACACACGCCGACACACACAGGCGTACACACACGCTAAAAGACAAAGGGCATGCTCGTCTGAGAGATTGTGTTCATTAAACCACTGTTGTCGCTACGCAGTCTTCAAACAAACATGTTCAGATTTTCAAACCTTCGCTCAGATGATTGGCTTTTTGTTTGTTACGTGGACGTGGGGGAGGTTGTTCCAGTCTCCCCACATAGCTGCCCCCTACTGGGCTGGAGGAGAGTCTGCCAACTCTCACCAGGCTCCAATCAGCCAATCAGGGGCAGAAGAACTGAGCCTTGGTGAGCGTTACCGTGGCGCAGGCACCGTTGCTATGTAATTATGAGCAATTTGTTTGAGAGTCTGTACCTGAAGTAGGTCAAACTATGTATGTGTGGTGTGTGTGTGTGGGTGTGTGTGTGTGTGTAAGATTGAGGGACATTGAAGGACCCAAACCAGAAAAACCCTACTGCACCAGCAAGCCAACATGGACCAGAGCAATCAGAACCAAGTGGCAGTTCATTGTGACACGTATCTTAAGAACTTGCTCACCGTCAGAGAGAGGGAGAGAGAGAGAGAGAGAGAGAGAGAGAGAGAGAGAGAGAGAGAGAGAGAGAGGGAGGGACAGAGAGAGAGAGAGAGAGAGGGACAGAGAGAGAGAGAGGGACAGAGAGAGAGGGACAGAGAGAGAGAGAGAGAGGGACAGAGAGAGAGAGAGAGAGAGGGACAGAGAGAGAGAGAGAGAGAGCAACAAGAGAGCAGCAAACACACGTCAACTATAGCATCAACCTTTTTTGCAGCTCAGTTTGTTGGCCATTTGTAACTGCATATAGACACTGGAAGCATTAGCATGGACAAACAGGACAGCGTGGGAGTGAGGAGGTGGGGTGAGAGAGTGTAAGGGTAGACAGAGAAAGAGGGTGAGAGAGGTGGGTAAAATGGGAGAGAGAGAGAGAGACATAGAGGGACAGAGAGAGGGACAGAGAGAGACAGAGCAGTCTGCTGCAGCTGCACCGAGGCAGAAGGCGTCTGCTCTTACCTGTGGTGCCGGGGATCTTGCCGTTGCACATCTGCTTCAGTCTCTTCTGGTGGGATTTGCCGTTGTAGTGGATCTGGGCCTGGGCGGCCGAGTTCAGCTGGATGTTGCACACCTCGCACAGCGTGTAGCTGCGCTGCCTCCTCTCCCGCTTGGCCCTGTGCTCCGAGGACAGGGCGCCCCCTGCTGCCGGCCTCCCCGGCACTGCGCCCTCTTCCTGCTGGGGTTCGGGGCTCGCCCCACCCTCCGCCCCTGGCCCCTTCCTCTCCACTTCCATTTCCAGCAGAGTCGATGGGCTGAAGGGCCGCTTCATCCCTGATGGACAGAGGAGAGAGGGAGCGCTGTCAGAGGTCAGAGTTTGGGGGGCTTAGGGGGCAACGCCCGGGGCTTAGGGGCAACGCCAGGGGATGAGGGGCCATGCAGGCCTGAGCTGCATCCAGGCCTGAGTGGCCCTCTGGGAAACAATGGAGTCACGACCATGTCCTGCCTGCACTCAGGGCCTCGCTGTTAAACCTGATCATGATGCGGATGCAAAAATATCCCCGATTCAACAGGCTTTGTGGGAGAGTGTGGAGAATCTGATCCGAGCCTGTTGGACATAAGCCTTGTCTGTCAGCACCACACACACACAAACACACACACACACACACACACACACACACACACAGCCACACACAGCCACACACTAACTCCTCTGAATAGAGACACTCGGGCACAGACACAAACACACTATAACACACTCTCAGAGGAACGTGAGCACGCGCACTCACACCTGCTATTGCACTCACACACAAAAAACACAATGTGCTTAACACACGCAACTACATAGTATAGGCTACACAACCCCAAAATAAAAACCCTGTAAGTGTTTCAGTGGTGATCCAGCACAGCTCACAGTGGCCTTGTGAGAACCGTCTTGTTCCTCCACCACTGGGGGGAGACAGAGTGCCATGCTGGCAGTTCTCTGAGGACCCTCTCGCATGTGCGAGTCAAGCTGTTCCGCTCAGGGTGAACGCCTGCTTGCTGTGCTTGAGCAGTTTGATGTTGCAGTGCAGGGTGGGGGTCATTACTGGTTAAACCCTCAGAGAAGGTCATGTTCCCAAACATGGGTGAGGGGAAAAAGGCTCAGATCAATCATTTCTGAGGGAGGAGGTTTCACGATCTGAATGGTATTTTTTTGTGTGTTTTTCGGTTTCTATCACAGGAGGGAGAAGTAAACTGAGGTCTGATTTGCGCGGAAGTGGGGTTCAAACAGGCCCACAGGCCCAAGTACCTCAGCTCCACTGAAAAAGCGGGTTCACGTGGAACAGCAGAAGCCCTGCTTGTTTCATCTCTCGTCTCTCTCTCTCTTGAAAAGGCAGCTCTGAAAAACCAACGATGAGCAATCAGATCAAGACGTCAAACATTTGCGCAGAGCCCTTGACATCCACCCAGATGGGCATTTCAGCTTCTGTCTTCTGCTTCCATCGAGTGTTATTTACGTACACAAACCTCTCACAGACAGGCGTGTACACACACACACACAAACACCCCTGACCCCCCTCACATACACACGTACTAGTCAAACACACATTAGAGCCTTTATGAAAGCTGCTATTCACACAGCCAATCTGGGAGCACTCAGGGGCTCCATCTGATGTTTTCTCAAAAGCATTCGGGGTTGCCGTTTTCTGGCAGCGCATGAAAAAAGCTTCTCAATCAGTTGACCCATCTCTGGTTTACTGGGCAGCTGAAATTGTTGCAAAGTTCTGAAGGAACAGTTCTAGAGCCAAAGGCGCCACATTACAACCTCACAGAGCTCCTTCTCTTTCTGGATTTCCTGTCCCCCGGAAACACAATTGACTGTTTGTGTTCATCAGCGCTGAGCACTACTTCACGGTCGAATAGGACGTCTATGAGACGGCGTGGGAGTTGAGAGGAAAGCTGCTGTACGGTGGCCTCTGAGGGTCAAAGTTCCAGAGCTGGAAGGTCAGAGAGCTGAGTGGCAGCTTCCTCCAATGGTGTGCTGCTGGTCTGGGCGCTGTGGCTAGGGGAGAGCGCTAGCGGAGCGAGACAGCAGACTGGCAGAGGGCTTTGCGGGCCGTGCCAGCCTTGCCATGTCCTCTGCTTCCGCTCTCCGACATGCCCCCCTCTGCCCCCTCCCCCTGGGGGGGACCATTAATCACTGCGGTGATCCTACGCTGAAAAGACTGCTGCTCGCCCTGCATAGCAGCTCAGCAATAAAACCACTATTTACGAGCCTGTCTCTGCTGTCTACTGAGCCTAAAATACAGCCTCCCTGGAACAACCCCCCCCCCTCAAACACAACCCCCCCCCCCCCTTCCCCCTCAGGGCCAGTGGGTCCTCCAGAAGCAGGCCCCCCAAATATCCCCACACCTGCATATATGGGTGTCGACACCTCTTAAATCACCCTGAGGAGCTGAGTGGAGCGCGCTGACAAGAGCATCCCTGGATTCACCCGTTCATTCACAGACACACAGTCAGACACCGCCTCATAAACACTCTCTAAAAACACACACGGAAAGACACACACACACACAAAAAAAAACCTTTAAAAACTTATTTTTACCACAAATGCCTGCACAAACTGTGTTTCTCCACAGAAACACCTCCACACAGAGTCCAGAATACAACCCTCAGGGTGACCTGGTACCACAAACACATTGATCCTGTCCTCCCAGTGGGCAGCATGTTCATCCAGAGTCAAACCATTCACCAACACAAAACCCCTCGCTGACACCGGGTCCTCCACACCTGCCTGCCTTTCTCTCAGGCTGACATAGTGCTTGTGGTTGGGGTGTCATTCGTGGAGCATTCCTGACCACTTAAAGTCTCCAGTTCCATTCGACAGGCTTATCAAAACCTTCACGTACAGTATCAAGGCCATTGCTTAACTTTTCGTATTGTATGCGGTTGACAAGAGCACTTCAGTGCTGTTCTTGTTGCGTTTTCCAGCAATATCTGACAGACAAAAATAACTTACAGAGAGTGAGGCACTAAGAAAGAGATATCAGACAGTTAGAGAGACACGACTATACAGACCAACAGGAAGGCACATGGGAGAAGAACGAGATAGAAAGAAGAAGATAGGGTAATAGTTCTGAAGGGAGCACAATGGCCTGACCATAATAACCATCATCAGAGGGCGATTACTGTCATCATTAGCTTGTTGTGATTATACCAGCTCCCGGGCAGCAGGACTAAGGCCTGCCTGCCTCCTGTCTTTGAGCTCCATGCCTCAGTGTTGACAATGCAAAGCCAAGCAGACGCTTGTCTAATGAGCCTAATGAAACACACTGTAACCCAGTCCCACCCTGAACCACAGAGAAGCCTCGCCCAGGCTGCTGAATGAAAGGCAACCCCACAAACACAATCACTGCTTCTGTCATCCCCGGCTAGCAAAACAAAGTCCATAAAAAAAATAACTAGCGACACGTTGAATTGATGTTTTTTTTCTAATCTATATTTGCAGCGGTGGTTTGGGTGAACGAGGGGCAGGCGTTTGCTCAGGCAGCAGAGTGTGTGTACTTGTGTGTGTGTGTGTTTGTGTAAAGGCTTGCAAGCCAAGCATTACACCAGTGGAAATTCAAACAGTATCGCTGATTTTATCTAACTGTGGTTGCGTCTACATTTGAGTGTGTGTGTGTGGGGGAAAAGAATTGAATCAAATCAAATCGTGTTTTATTTGTAAATATTATTATTTTTTACAAGCAATCCCATGGAACGGCACCTAGACCAATTTTAGATCCTCAAAGAAGGAAAAAACTGAGAAACAGGAACATTTCAGTACCTTTCTGGATTGATGAACCATGCAAGCTGCAGGCTATATGAATACAGACTATATGAATACAGACTATATGTATCCAGACTGTATGAATACAGACTATATGAATACAGACTATATGAATACAGACTATATGAATACAGACTATATGTATCCTGACTATATGAATACAGACTATATGAATACAGACTATATGAATACAGGTTATATGAATAAAGACTACTTGAATACGATTATTATGCAGCATGAGCATTGAGTCCTTTTTTACTTGTACTGTATGAACGGATGGTGAATGAATGTGAGAGACCCAACTGTGGAGATCACAAGACACACAGAAAACATGTTTGTTTTCAAATCAACGTTTATTTGTATAGCCCTTTTAGCTCATAGCTTCACATATGACCATATAACTGCATTTCAACCAACCTAAACCCTCAAGGAAGACAAGGAAAAACCCCCTGAATAAAAACTCATTCAGAGGAGAAAAAAATGGAAGAAACCTTGGGAGGAGCAACTCAGTGATGGATCCCCTCCTCCACAGACGGTTGGTGAAGAGAGGAGCAGAACACAGGCTAAACATAGTCTTACAGCAAGAAAGAATTAATTGGTTGTTGAAACATCAAAATCCAATGAAATGTTTTGCTTGACAAGCTAGCAACCAAGCTGTCTCATTAGTCTGAGCCAAAGTTCATTGATCAACCAATAGCATCCAGCCCTCACAGACAACCTTTCAACCTCCCCCCCAGGGGAGGTCCCTGAGACAGACCCAGGGCCAGTGGCTCTGGCTGGGCCAGACAACAGGCCTCTCTCCCCTGAGGCTGCTGCTGCCTGCACCTCAGCAGCCAAGATCTATGGCTCCATTACCCGTGCTCCCCTCACACTCAGTTAGCGCTCTCTCTCTTTCTGTCCACTTTCCTCTCTCTCTCCCTGTTTCAGACTGCTGCATGTTTGTGTCCTCAGAGAAACAAGGCCCCAGCGAGACACTGCTGATGCGGTTGAGTTCTGACACCTGTGCAGGTGTTCATACACATGTTCTGTGTGTGTGTGGATGTTTCTGATAGGGCTGTGTGTTTTTGTTTAGGAATAGGACCACACTGGTAGGGCCAGGACACCAGTACCCAGCAGTCACCTCTTCACAACCCTGTCACACATTCCATATTAACATCGACAATTGTTTGTTGGTAACTCAGAATACAGATGAGACTCACTCAAATTTAAATTAAACACACAACATTTTCCTGACATAAACAGGATGTTTACAACATATAGTTCAGGTGATTGAAGGCTCAGACCCTTACTACTCTTAGTACCTAGCTTACTAGCCCAGGTTGGGCCTGATGTTCCCACACTAAAGGGCCTCCTTGTCTGGACTAGCATGTCCACCACCATCTTGGCCCTGGTCCTACTAGCCGTGCTAAAGTTAGCCCAGCAGATCACGCCAAAAATTCCCTTCATTCTGCTCTAACCACCGGCTCACCAAACTGAGGACCCGGCCACAGGGACTGACCACGAAGGCTGGGAGGGGCTCCATCCAACATGAAGATCCAAATAGCCCCACCCTGCCTCTGACACAGCCACAAACACACGGACGCCCACACACAGGGTCGGGCTCAGCGGGAGCAGCAGAAGCAGCCGTCTCGCTGCACGGGAGAGGCGGTGAGAAGGGCAGAGGGCCATGGTAGGATGCCTTAGCCCATCTGAGAGGCGTTTATTTGATGTTCAGAGTGCGGGTGAAGTGTTTCAGCTCCAGTTTCACTCCCTCTGCCCTCCGTGCCACTACATCAACATGGAGCACGTTCCTTAGGAGACTATAGCGAGACATCCCTCCGCCCCGCCTCCCGCTTGCACCCTGCCTCCCCCTCACCCCCTCACCCCAAGAGGAGCGAACCGCCCACACTGATCCTAGCTCGACTGGACATTGACTCTGCTGATAGCGTGGGTTGAAGAGGTCCTCATCCGAAGAGGAGTTCAGCTCGATGCCCTCTCTCCCTCTCTTCTCTGTTCCTTCTTCACATAGCGGAGCACAAGCCAGCTCACTTGCGGCATCCTGACTGTGTTCACACTCCCTCACACAAGATGATAGCGCAATATGTTTCCTCTTACAGTGTGTGCCCAACACAGACTCAACACAGTTGGGGGGGCCTGGACCAGAAGGGGCCTGTCTGTGATGACGTGTCTGTAGCGGAGATGAAGTGGAAGGGAAGGATGGCCTCAGGGCAGGACGAGAGGCCGAGCTGGACTGGAGGCCGAGCACAGGTGCATCACTGTTTTTACGGCTCAGCTGAAAGAATGCTGAGACAAAACAGCACACATTCCACACACAATGTCCCAATAACTGGCTCTCACACACATAAAAAAACACATTAAAACAGCATTGCTGTATCTTCCTGAGTCCGTCTGTGATTCTCTAAATAAAACAAACACAACTGTGAGTGGCTATCAGTCGCTAGTGGTAACCATTGTCCACCTCCACATGTCCAGCTGGTGTCCAACCAGAGAGGAGATGAGGAAAGCAGGCATTCTCTCTCTTTCTCGCTCTCTCTCTCTCTCTCGCTCCCCCCCCCCCTCTCAAACACAGACACAGCCAGTTATAGACCATGCATAATGGAGGGATCCACAGGGCTTTAGTTCCGCTGTGACAGGAGTCCCAGACAGCCTCAGCACAGCTGGCTGAACGGGGAGCTGATGAGCCTCCATGACCACCCATCCCAGAGCCGACCTGGGCCGAGCTCTCAGCTCCACCACAGAGCTCCAGGAAGAGGTGAGTGACAAGACGCTGGTCCACAGGTGAGGGGGCTGCAGGGCCCCACTTACCATCGGCTTCTCAGCGCCCCTCCCATGAACACATGGAACACCAAGCAGGCCAGGCTGTCAGTAACCCAGCCACGGGGCCAGCCCATGGGTCAGGGAGCAGCTAGGATACCTAACCTCCCCTCCTTCTTTCTCCTCCCTGTCTCAGACCTCTCAGATCTCCCTTCCCCTGGACATGCTCTGCTGACGCACAGGACCGCGTCCCAGCCCTGCCCTGTCCCTATCAGCGGCATTCTAGACGCAGTCATAAGACCTCCTGATTGGGTGACGCTTGTGATAATCCCCCTGAATGTGCTGTCACTCAAATCAGGGCCAGAAAGAGAAGACAGGACATGTAACCTACACCCAAAGCAGTAAAAACAGAACCTTAACCTTTAGGTGTCAGATGTTCACCTGTTTCCACGGTTATCTCCCAGGCTTCAAGCAGGCCATCACCAAGATGTGCTCAAGTATAGGCTGTCATATCATTTACAGCATCTGCCTCACTGTCTCTGTGTTGTAAATTAAATCAGGGAGTTGTAATTGCAGCGGTGATCCAATTGCATAAGCCCTTCCCTCCTCTTTAAAGGCATTTGGCTTCGTAGGAGGAAATTCATCATGGAACAGGAAGTGTTACACCAGGAAGTGTGATGAGCTTCTAAATTTGCAGTAATAACAAGATCCAGCCTACATCTGAACAGTCACATCTCCGGCAACACAGTGACAAACACACACACACACACACACACACACACACACACATACATACATACATACATACATACACACAGATACACTAACACACACTTAACAGAGGGCACAAAGGAGCTCTCCAAGAAGAACTACTCTACTAAGAAGGCAGAGGAGCACATCCAGACCAGAGGGAGAGAGGGAGGGATTGAGGGATGGAAAGGAGGAGAGGAGGAGGAACAGGGCAGTCACATACACACAGAGAGAGCGAGCTGATCAGCACAAATAAAAGAGGGATTAAGGGAAAGACAAAGATAGATCCGTTTGAGATTAGAGAGATAGAAAGACAACAAGAAATAGTGGAGAAAGAGACAGACTATAAATAAACTAGCAGCAAGTACAGTATATTACAGAGCTGAAATATCAGAATCCTCAGTTTATTTCAACAGGGCCAATAAACACATTAACACCAATGTTGTGTGCCATGACATATGGCCCAGCAGGGGCTACCAGCCTGCTGATCTATCACGTAGCAGCATGCAGGAACTTCACTCCTCTGCTTGTTTCCTACAGGCTCATTCAGAAACACCAAGCGACAGCTGATCATCCTGTCACTCAGCAACACATCATCAATCTGGACCAAATTGCATCCATGCTGATGTATCGCAGATCGACTTATGCTTTTAGGAGCTCAAGCTGATTTCGTCCCGCCCTGTCCGCCACTGACAGCCGATTGTATTTCAGAAGTTGCAGTAGGCCGTATTAGAAAGGCCCGGTGTGGAAACGGAGTGGAGGGCTGTGGTATTGTGCGAGGAAGGCTTGGGCCGCAGGGTCGCTGCGCAAAGATACAGCAGAGCAATCAGAGCCAAGGCCTCGCTCTCCTCACTCTGCAATCAGCCTCTGCAGAGACAGAGAGACGGGGGGGCAAAGAGAGAACAGGAGGGAGAGAGGTAAAGAGAGAGAGAGAGGTAGAGAGAGAGAGAGAGAGAGAGGTAGAGAGAGAGAGAGAGAGGTAGAGAGAGAGAGATAGTGGAGAGAGAGAGGTAGAGAGGTAGAGAGGGAGAGGTAGAGAGAGAGAGAGAGAGAGAGAGAGAGAGAGAAAGACAGAGAGAAAGAGAGAGAGGTAGAGAGAGAGGTAGAGAGAGAGAGATAGTGGAGAGAGAGAGGTAGAGAGGTAGAGAGGTGGAGAGAGAGAGAGAGAGAGAGAGAGAGAGAGAGAGAGAGAAAGAGAGAGAGAAGGAAACTGATGGGGAGATGGAACGAAAGTAAAATCCAAAGAGAGAAAGTAAACCTGTCCTGTTATGCAGCACTGGCGCTCAGTCTGCTGGGCACGCTGGCTACACCAAACGCTGCTAAGGCTTCAGGCTTCAACAGCTGCACACTGATTAGGCAGTGTGCTAAGCTAAGATGCTACTGTTAATTTAAAACTACGGTACTGTATTTCCTTTTGTTCACAATTAAGATATTAGTTCTGTGTGACACGTTCCTCAGACCAGAACCACACATTCTGTTGACTGGAGACTGATCTCAGGGCCATGGGGTCAGAGGTTAGATCTCACCGTACCTCAGCTCACCCCCTCCACCTCACAAGTCGTTGCGTAGCGTCAACGCAGCACCGTGTTAGATGGTGGTCTGTGCAATCGACAGAACACCAGTCCGGTAAACTAACAAGCGACCTAATGAGGTGGGTGTGACTTTCCTCACAAGGAATGTTGCTAAGTACGAGGGGAAGTTCAGCTGTAGAGTGTTGACAAAAACGACACACACACAAAATGGTACCAGCACGACAAAAACAACACACACACACACAAAATGGAACTCGCAAGAAATCACAAACTAGCTGGCACATGGTTTTAGAACAAATCAATCAACTTGCTCCTCCCAATTATGGAGTTATTAATAACAAATGCCTCGGACTACCACTACGGCACCAGCAGTCAAACTGTTTTATCACAATATCAATAATGCATACCAGAAGAAGGCTGCAGTATATTGGTATTATCTACATGTCTGTGTAAAGTGTGTGCATTTGTTCCATAGAATATTCTGGGAGTCCCATTCATCACTGTCTCAATAGTAGTGACAGGGCCAACTGGAACTCATCGATCGGAATGGTGGCCTCACTATGTCAGTCAGGGAAACACACACACACACACATACACACAGCCTGTTCCGTGGGCATGCCATAAGAAACCATCATCACAGAACAGGACATCACTGAGGTGCCTCTAGCACAGATACTGGAGTCACTGTGAGGGACAGCAGTGACCAAGAGCTGCGACACACAGACGCACAAGCAGACAGACAGAGCGACATACAGGTAGGTACAGACAAATAAGCAGACACAGGCATAGAGAAAAACAGACAGAGAGACAGACAGGCAGGCATGCAGGCAGACATAGACATTCAGATAGACGTAGACAGGCAGGTAGACAGACAGGCAGGCCGGAAGGCAGGGCAGGACAGTCTTCCCTCTCTGCCCCAGAGAGAACACATGTTGGAGGGGTAGAGCTCACCTGACTCCCCCTTCACCCTCCCAGGAGCAGCATCTCCCTGGAGCATTCCCCCCATCCCTCCCACCCTCCCAACACAGCCAGAGCGTCAGCACACTGCACAAGACAGACGGAGGACAAGCTGGAGGAAGAGGCAGCGAGTCACCAGATGACTAATGATGACGGCTGAGACGTCAGAAGAATACACACACCTCGTTCAAGGATGGAATTTCCCCTCACAACCACATCAGTGGCACAAACACACAACCGTTATTTAGACAGTCTGGTGGCTGGCAGTCTTAGCAGGCAGTTCCTAACAACCCC
The DNA here is from genome assembly GCA_030340665.1 of Neosalanx taihuensis. NCBI lineage: Eukaryota > Metazoa > Chordata > Actinopteri > Osmeriformes > Salangidae > Neosalanx > Neosalanx taihuensis. Next base: position 5,844,248 of record CM059298.1, read on the forward strand.
ATCATTGCCCCTCGCATTCAATCATTACGTTGTCGAGTCATTAGAGAGCGAAGTAAGAGAACGACAAAAGGGTCCTAATGATCTGGTGAAAAACAAAGCTGGGGGAGAGGAGGGAGAGGGGAGAGAGGTGAGGTGAGAGAGGTGGGGGGAGAGAGGAGAGAGTAGGAGGAGAGAGGAGGAAGAGAGGAGAGAGAAAGGGCAGAGGAGAGAGGAAGGGGAGAGGAGAGAGAAGGGGGAGAGAAGGGGGAGAGGAGAGAGGGGAGGTGAGAGAGGAGGGGGAGAGGAGAGAGGGCGGGCAGAGGAGAAAGGAGGGGGACAGGAAAGAAAGGGTAGAGGAGGGGAGAGAAGAGAGAGGCGAGAGAGAGGTGAGGGAGAAAGCAAGGAGACTGGGACAGTCTGAGAGAGAGACCTACAGCATACAGGCAGACAGACAGACCCTCAAGCAGACAGACAGGCAGAGAGAGACAGACAGAGACAGACAGACAGACAGACAGGCAGAGACAGACAGACAGGCAGACAGACAGACCCTCAAGCAGACAGGCAGGCAGAGAGACAGACAGACAGACAGAGAGAGACAGACAGACAGAGACAGACAGGCAGAGAAAGACAGACAGGCAGACAGAGAGACCCTCAAGCAGACAGACAGGTAGAGAGAGACAGACAGGCAGAGACAGACAGATGACCGAGCAGACATGGTCTCAGATGGATGGTTGGTGGAGCGTCCCGGTGCTGATGAGCAAGTCTGATTGGCTGGCTGTGCTGTTGAAGACACACAGGGGAGGCATGAGGAGATGAGGAGGTGTAATGATGCGTGAAAGAGAATTACCCTCGCCTCCACAGAGGGCAGTCACTGGGCTGCAGCATGACCGCTGCCACCGCTGCAAATAGCCTCCATGTCTATTCATGATCTATCTGTCTGCGAGTATGTATGGGGTGGTGGTAGGGGTGGGCGGTTATGTGTCTGTGTATGGAGGTGGAGGTATATGTGGGTGTGCACGTATATGTGGGTGTGCACGTGCCTGTGTGCGTGTTGAGATTCTGCTTGTTTGGCCCTTCTTCCATTATCTGAAAGGATTTGGGTGGATTTAGCCAGGCCAGCTTACCTCTGACACAACGCATCAATGGTTTCCCACTTTAATAACTTGCTGCTAAAGGGTGGATGTGCTTCCTCTGTGGATGCCGGCCATGAGAGAGAGAACGAGGGTTAACAGAGAGGCTGACTGACAGAGATGGAGTCAAAACAACTGGCCCTAACCTGCTGCTGTCACAGTATTTACTGAGGGGGGATTGGGGGGGGTGTAAAGGGGGGGGGGGGTGACTGTCCTTGAGAGATACTAATCTAAACCGCTGAGGAATGAAAGCGGTCTCTTTCTGTGTCTGTTCTCTCGCTCTCCCTCCCCTCCCCCTTGCATTGACTGTTCCCTCTCTCTGTCTCTCTCTCTCTCTCTCTCTGTTTCTCTCCTTCTCCCTCTCTGTTTCTCTCCCTCTCTCTGTTTCTCTCCCTCTCCATCTCTCTGCTCCCCCTCCCTCCCCCTCTCGCTTTGTCTGTTCCCTCTCTGTCATCTCTCTCTCTTCACCGTGGCTCGGTGGGACAAACACGTTGATTAGATGTCACTCAAAAGAACAAGGCATGCCGGCATGCCTCCTCCCCCCCTCTCCCTCACTCCATCCCTCCATACCACAGCCATGTTCCTCCCCTTGTTAACTAATGTGTGTATTTAGCAGATCTTCAGGAAGCAAATGATGTCACTGCAAGGGCAAGACCTTGTCTGAGAGTGGATACGTGTGTGAGGGGAACACATTGTGACTAAGGCCAGGGGTCTGGACCAGGGGTGAGGTGCGTGCGTAAACACACACACACACTCACACACTTCGGTCTGTGGATGACATTTGCAAGAGAAGGGCAGTGGATTAGACGGCATGGGGGGGGGGGCTTAGCATGAAATTCAAACCGTTTTCCATCACATTTGTACTCACTTGAGTCTTAATCCTACCTGATTAACATGCCAGTCAATGGGGAAGGCACCTGCTGTACTGGCTGGGCAGAGTCGCACACGCACACGCACACGCACACGCACACGCACACGCACACGCACACGCACACGCACACACACACACACACACACACACACACACACACACACACACACAGTGCTCAACGAGCACACATTAAAACATAGGAGCACAGCAGAGGCATTTGAGAAATACGATCACACAATGCCAGATGTGAACAATCCAAACCCCTTTCAGGAGAGTATTTCTCACAAGATGTCTAGACATGTGTGGTCCTCTGTGCGTCCTGACATGGGAGTCGCCGAGAGGCCTTGGTGTCACTGCCACCTTCACTCACAAGAGAAAACCCCAGGACAAGGACGCCCGACACACAGACCTCCTCCCACAGGTCAGTGACCGTGTCTGTGACGGATTGATACTAACGCTTCAACGCTGCCAAGCAACAGCCAGGCCTGTGCTCAGGGAGGATTATTATAGGTGGATTAGACACACGCAGACACACACGTATCTATATACACACACACACACATCTAGAAACACACAAAAACAACACGTACAGAGGCACACACGCGCACACACATCAGAATAAAATATGAAAGGATTAAATAAATCACTATTCATTCCAATCATTTTCTGGGTTCTACATGTCAACACTGAGCATGTGGGCTGAATCAGACTAGTGCACAATCAGCCTATAAAACCTGACTGTCTCAGCCTGCCTCCATATTCTGAGACGATCTTTACTGGTTTTAGTTTATGAATAGTCTAAATATACATCGGTAGTCCACAGCTCTTCTTCAGGGATTAGTATAGTTTCCAAATGAGACCAGTCAGAACAATAGGTCTACAAAGATAAGTTCACCACATAAACTAGCTCTGATCTTCTACATGGAGTCTTATAGCTCTTTATGACCGGGGTCAGGTAATGGTGCTCTCAAACAGAAGACCAGGGCTCTAAATGCCCAAGCATAAAAGGTTTGATATAGGAATCTGATATAGGAGAGCATTAATGGTGTGGTTATGAGGTCCAGTGCATGCCAAACGCCTGTGGAATGCATTGGTCAACACTTTTTAAAAGCGGAATAAGGAAAAACAAACATCTAAACAGCAGCTAGTGTTGAAAGAGGACTAGTGCAGAGGGTCGGCAAAGGAGGGGTCACACACACAGATGGCTTTTTGTGAGCCGTTTTTCCAGTGTTTACATTTGTATTTCTCTCCAGAAAACTGATCAGGTAGCAGGCTATGTCAACACATCAATGCCGACAAGTGTCATGACAGCGGGTTGCTGTTGCTATGCAGGTTTTGTACACAACGCTTTTAAAGACGGACATGCAGGCATATTCTTGAAAATGCGTTTTCAAAACATCCCCTCTCGCCTCACTTACAAAAGGTGTTGAAATAAAGTTTCAAAAGGTTTGAAAAAAAGTTAGAAAAAATAAATGTTAGGTTGAAGGGTTGAAAACCTTTGATGAGACCTGTCTACAGGATACATAATGTCAGCAATTGCTGACATAAAAAAAAAAAAAAAAAAACAAAAAAACTATTTATATTGTTGTGGTTTATCGTCCTTCCCAAAGTCTGTGTTGAACTGTACCTGACATATTTTTCAATGGGACGTCGTTAATTTCGAGCCCAGTGTGTGACTGCGGCCTATTTCCTTCCCTCCTCCCCTCATTCCTTCCCACCTCCCCTCTTTCCTTCCCTCCTCCCCTCATTCCTTCCTCCCATTCCTCCCCCGGCAGTGGGGTGCAGGAGTGGGTACACAAGAGGGGTGAATGAATGCCTCATGTGTTCATGTAATACTTTCATTTTTCAAGCCATAATATTGATCCACCTGACATGATGGTGCCATGGTATGCTTGGATCACACAGCTATCTTAGAACTAGCATGGCCACAGCCAAAAACAACATGGCTGCCAGTCCAATAAAAACCTGAATGACTGTAGGATACACAGGGAAAATGTCAACATGGACTTCATTTCCGCCTGCATTAATTCACGGTCATCCAGTCGTGACCCAGAGTGGCGATGTAAACAATACCAATCAAGGCCCATGACTACTTTGAGGTCTAGAACGTTCTGTTCGACACTGTAACCTGTTGCCGAAACACCTCACATAGCTACACACTGGTGAGCCTGAAAAACAAGGGGCTCCCTCCCCACTGTACTCTCGATCAACACAAAGCTTTAATGATCCCTTTGGTCACAGTGATAGGATATTGAGCTGTTATTCATGAGCTTAATATCCGTACATGACGCAGCGCAACGCACAGAAACCCAACATTAACATGCAGCTTTAAAGACCCATGACAGCGATGACATTAAAACGCTCGTTTCCTTTTCCCTGACTGCAGCGAGGCGACTCCTCTAAGGGAGAGTCGTTAGCGGGAACGAATCAACATAAACAGACAAGAGTTCGAGAAATATAACACTCACTATCGCGCTTTAGGGGTTGTACAATGTGTCTTGAGAGTGTAAAAGTGCAGTGCTAACTTGAATACAGTGACAAAAGGGCCCGTTCTTGCTGTTAGGCTGTGTGTCTTACGGTGCTGCCCAGATTAACAGTAGCTGACTAACAGCACTGCCTGGCTCGTGCAGAAATGAGACACACTACAAGCACAGCAGACGTCTGACACGGCGTCCATTTCGACAGCATGCAGTTGGACATACGTTGGTCAACGTTATTTATGTCTGGTCGCCATCAGTGCCATGGAGATGAGTACTGAAGGAAACAGACTTGGACGTGGTGTCGTGTCTACCCAGCTCTCCCTGTGATTCGGTAGGGAGAGGAGGGTGGAGATGAGGGTGGAGATGAGGGGCGTCCAGCTGACGTCACCTGAGACGGAGGGGGTGACGGTTCTCCCCTGAGTAGGACCCGGAGCGAGGCTGGATGCTCCCAGGGCCCACACACCTCCCACTACCCTCCCCCCTCCTGTTCTGCCACCCACACAGCCTCTCTGCAGAACCTTGCTCCTGCACAAATTAGTCAGACACACTTGACTATCACAGCTAACTGTGCTCAACACGACGCCAGGCAGGCTCCAGGCAACACTTAGCAGGCACGGCAGGGAGGATGGAGATAGACGCTCCAGCTAAGCCCCCAGTCCTCCACAGACAGCATCAACGCAGGTCTCATACGACTTGGAGAGAAAATGCAGACAAAACCCTAACAGTCATTACTCCACCTATACACTGGGCCAATATGCAGACAACAGAGCTCACTGTAGAAGCGAAAATGCATTTAGCATTTCAACATATTAGCCGTGTCTCATTTGAAGTAGACCATGTCAAAAATCCAAATTGTTCTTCACGTCATTAAAGCACTGCAACCAAATATTATAACGAGATCAATATTTTACACGTACACAAACACACACACCAAAAGGGTAATTCAGGCCCATAGACAGGATAGAATCATTTACAGGGATTGAAATCCAATCAAGCCAAGTAAACAAACTAGAATTTCTCTCAGTAAAGAGGAGCATTTCAAATAGCATCAAACTTAGCCTCATTAAACAGCAAGTAATAAAAGCACACCGTTTTATACAACCCTGCTGCACACAGCAGTAGACACACACACACACACACAAAATCGATCAATCAATCAAATTCTCATTTAAAAATAACAGTGCTGTACAATTAAATGTTTGCAAGAGCATCAACATAACACTATGAAATAACTATGCCATACAGGTGACAAGACAACTGTAATGGTTCTGCATTCTGCAGATTCATAGGTCAAACTAAAAAAAAGAGAGTCACAATCACGCACGATAATAAAGTGTGGTTTAGAATGTGTGAGTAGTAGCCAGTAAAGTACTGATTCTAAATCACCTCACTACAAAACAAATGAAGACAACCCTCTATCGACATACACACACAAACTAATGCACATTTTTCAGATTTGGATACACTGATACCCACTGCCTGTTGCGTTTTCTTGCTGGAGGTGTATGTTGTTGTTTAGAGAGCAGTGGAGCATTCAGGAGCGGTCTGCTGTCATATAAAGACACTAATAAACTGGGCCAGGCTGTTTTCAGGGGGGCTGCATTTTAACAGGCACAGGACTCTGTGAAGACACAGGAAATACATCCAACAAATATGGAAACAAAACAAAGGTTGCCAACAATCCAATTTCAGGGAGAAGGACCTTTTAGGACGCAGCTGCTGGGCATCAAACTAAACCACAAAATATGGTTCAAATATGTATGTATCTAGAACAGTCCTAACATGTGACCCCCCTGAGCCCTCACAACAGGACTGGACAGACAGAGAGAGAGAGAGAGAGAGAGAGAGAGAGAGATGACCAGCTATCCCCCTGATTCAGCAGCCATCAAACAAGTGACTGAAAAGCAGTTTTACTGTTATACATGGAGGTCCAACTCCTGCAGTTCGCTGGTAATTGGTCCCTATGTGGCTCACACACACACACACACACACACACACACACACAATCAAACACAGTGTTTTGTCCAGTGGCTGGGCAGTAAGGTAAATGCTATAATATTTGTACAGCTCTGGATTACCTTAAAAAAATAAAATGTGACAATCCTTTTCTACCTTTAGCTTTCTTAGCACAAGTCCCTCCTGGAAATAGATACTTCAGTAAATCTTTACTTTATAGGCAAAAACATTGTCAGCAGTTGTGAAAATATTTATATGACAAACAACCCCATCTGTGACTGTACAGTTTAGTATTGTGTCTGTTTGGTAGTCATGTCCTTATCCTGGTTCTGTACCAAGAGACGTGAAGGTAAGGGGTCTCCAAGACCCTCCCAGGGGCTCAAGGCCCCCAGTGGACTTTGTAATAGTGATGAATCTCTTCATCACAAGTCCCTGGACTAATTAGCCCCCAGTCAGTCAGGAGCACACCGGGCACAGCCTGCAATCAAAACGCACACCTAATATTAGCTCAACCAGCGAGGGAGAAGGAGAGACAGAGAGGAAGACCAAGAAGGAAAAGAGAGAGAGCGAGCATGAGCTAGAGAATATGGGCGGGAGACCTTGAGAGAGAACAAGGGGGGAAAGAGACAGCCAAAATAATGAGAGAGAGAGAAAGAGAGAGAGAGAGAGAGAGAGAGAGAGAGAGAGAGAGAGAGAGAGAGAGAGAGAGAGAGAGAGAGAGAGAGAGAGAGAGAGAAAGGTTACTGATTCTCAAGGTGCCATCTACTTCTACTGAAGTGTCATGGACAGTCAAGCTGTAGACAAAGTGTGCTGCATTCCCTTACACAACACACACATCAAGACAGTCGGCGTCCCTTGAGACCCTGCAGGAGAAAGAAAAACTTTTTTCACCCCCAACAGATAATCGGGATCCTCTCAGTACAGAAGTACAGAAGAAGAGTCCAGCCCCGGCACACACAAGGCAAGGGAAAAGGCAGAGAGAGAGCTGGATGATGAAGGGTGAGGCTTTACCACTGCATGACTTCCCACAAACACACAGCCGGTTCCTACTCTGATTATACTGTACATACTGTGTATATTCTGAGTATACAATTACAATGATATTCTGTTGTAATAACTGTTTTGCACTTCTGGTTGGATGCTAACTGCATTTCGTTACCCTGTAGTTGTACATGTGTAATGACAATAAAGTTGAATCTAATCTAATCTACTCCAGTATGGCCTGCGACAGTGGTGGTGGTGGGCAGAGGTGACAGTGGGAGGTGGCAGAAACAAGCATCCTAAGCTTGCTGTCATTAGCACCTTGGCACAATGGCCTCCGCCCAGGCTGCCAGCTATGAAGTGACACAGTCATTTGGAGAGCAGCAGACTGTGGGTCCAGGAGCAGCAGGGAGAACTCTGTATCGGAGAAAGTTTCAATGACATAGCAACAATCAACCAATCTGAAACAGGGATTTGGAATAGGAAGCTCCTCCGTACAAACAGCAGTTAGGAAGCTCTTCGAATACCAAGCTTACGATAACAGGACAGTTGGCTGCGAGACAAAAAATGGATACTGACGTTTGCAGCTAATGTAGCACCTTGTGCGCGGATGATGTCATATTAATGGATTCGTAACACCCTGATGCAGAGCCTATTTGGAGCAGACACAGAAATTTAAGAAGAAGAACCTGAAGCTGCTGAATAGTGTTCCGCCCAGAGCTAGCTGCTAGGAGATCATGCTGACTGAGTGTGCGTGTGCTGCCAACTGGGACTGTCGCCTCTGACAGCCAGACATTCATGAACAGAACTCGTATGCCTGACCATGATGCACCCGCCGCCACCCGCCGTGTGTGCGTGTGCGCTTCCCCAGCCGTACTCCCACTCACCCAGCATGCGTTAATGAGGATGTCATCTAACACGGCTCACTTTGCTTTCTCAAGCACTTCAGTGAGATGTGTGAAAGTAAGCAGGCCACCAGGCCACACCACCAATAACAATTCTGTTTCCGATCGAACGAGTTTTGGAGCAAGTTCTCCAGGACAGCATCCAGAGAGGCACGCAGACAGGAGCTGACAGAGAGAGAGAGAAGAAAGGGCCTGGAGGGCTGCTGAAACAGCCCAACACAGAGAGAGAAGATAATGCGAAACTCTTGAGACTTTACGTTCCTTGAGTTAATCTCCTCATAGACAACCCGCTGCTCTGTAATAAACATTTCTTTCGCAGACCAACACAGCGCTTCACTCCAGACCTGTGGACTACAGCCAGTTCTGGAGTTCTGTCTCATTCTCATCACTTCTCCTCTGACTCTTCCCCTTCCCCTCTATTCCTCCCCCACCCTCCCTGTCTCTGTGGGTGACGGCTCAGGGAGCAGTGAGAGAGTTGGGATGAGAGAATCTGCACCTTGCCTCATTTCCTCCACTAATGGAGACATGGAAACATGTGGGGAGAGAAGAGGAGGAGAAGGGGAGAGAGGGGGAGAGAGAACGTGTGATGAAGAGACAGATCCAGGAGAAGTGACAGAGAGAGAGAGAGAGAGAGAGAGAGAGAGAGAGAGAGAGGAGGAGGAGGAGGAGGAGGAGGCGACAAAGCTGTAAAATATTATTCGAGATCACGTAGATTCAAGAATTTAAACAGTCTGACGGCACGCCAGCTTGAACACATTACCACGGGCACATCAACAAAAAGCTTCAGTGACTTCAGGAGTGATTCATGGCAGCCAAAGAGGGTTGGTGTGGCCAGATGCTCCTGTGGAGGTGGTGGATCACAGGCTCTCCTCCTGCTCTATACAGCAGGCTGACCTCATCCATCCTAGGGTTCCTGACACGTTCACTCAGCGTGTGGGGCTACAGGTGGGTGGGGCTACAGGTGGGTGGGGCTACAGATGGGTAGGGCTACAGGTGGGTGGGGCTACAGGTGGGTGGGGCTACAGGTGGGTGACGCTTCCCTTCACCTGGGTCTCCCACTTCAGTGTCCTGCTCCTTTAGAACACAGTCCAGAGCTCCAACATCCCCATGACAACGGCCGACTAGCCCCCCTATCTGTGCTGATCCATCTAATTCATTAGGCAGCGAGCCACGGCACGCATTACGCCGACAGTGCATAACAAGTAGAGAGATGCATTACTGGATATAACAAAGCAGACAGACACTTAGAGACACTGCACAGCATCCTAGCAGCCCTACAGCCTAGTCACCAGGCTGGGACCACAATGTTGAATAGCATGGCACGCCCACCACATCAACCCACTCCAGGTGTCACCCCCTCCACACACACACACACGCACACACATGTGGGCCTCTATCGCCCAGCTGCAGGACATGATTTGGACCCGGGAGCACCCCTGTCTGCCATCCATCTGGTACAGCAGAGCTGGCAGTGGGTGGGTGTGTGTGAGAGAGCGTGTAGCAGCTGACTGCAGCATGCCAGCATGCCAGGCCCCTGGGCTGTCACTGTTCAGCACAAATGCTTATGCTAGCATTAAGGCCCTCCAGGGAACACGACAGGGGGCCTGCGGCCCGGCACAGCTGAACAGGCTGGGGGGGGGCAGTGATGTGAGGGTAGGTCATCCCCCAGGCAACATGACAGGGGGGTGGGGGGACTCGGATGAGGGTGAATGCTCGGCATTAGAGGTGTGGCGACAAAGGGAAGAGAGGGATTCTGGGACGCAAACATCCGAAGGGTAACATTATCCAACCACGAGGACTCCTCCCTCACCAGAACTCCACCAAAATGCCTCGATTCAGCGAGGTCATGCCACGGTATATTCTTCTGATGGACATGACATTATTATTAGGCTTGCCTGGCCTATATAATGGATGATGCCACTCAAACACACTGACAGTGGGAAATGGTATTGTGGTCACAGCCCCATGCTTGTTCTCTGCTAAACGGTTGTCTCCTCTGTGCTCCTTTAATTGCGGGCGACATTTAAATGAAGTAGTTAATGTGTGCCAAGGACAGAGTATGGCCTGTTAACAATTAAAATGGTGCTTAATAGGGCATGCCAAAGCTATTTTGAGAGCATGTTGCGGGAAAAAGAATTGAGCATAGTCTATTAGTCAGAAATCAGAGCGTCTCCATGAACTGGGCCAAGGTCAAAGCTGCTAGGCGTTATTTAGGGCAGGCTCTTAGCTGAGAGCCACTTCAACTGACACAAGTCATTTATGTAAGACTGAAACATGGCAAAAAGGCTTTCTGAATAAGAAACATGCCCACCCGTATATTTCTAATGCAATGCTCTTCAGGCATGTGGAGAACATGTGGAGGTTTCGGTAGTTTGAAGAGGTAGAAGAGTTTCGAGTTCCCTCTGGGGACACACCGGTTGTCAGAGAAGGATCCGAATGTTTCGCTGCATGGCCAGGTTAGTCCAGCTCTGCTCACTGATTCACAGCATCGTGGGCTGGGCTTGGCAGCAACCTGAGCCCTGGGCATCGGAAAACACTTGAGAATCAGGACAAACAAGAAAAACATGGGCGATAAAAAGACTGCTTCCACACTGGGTAGAGGATGGAGGCTGGATAGAGGTTGGGGGCTGGGTAGAGGATGGGGGCTGGGTAGAGGTTGGGGGCTGGGTAGAGGATGGAGGCTGGGTAGAGGATGGAGGCTGGGTAGAGGTTGGGGGCTGGGTAGAGGTTGGGGGCTGGGTAGAGGATGGAGGCTGGGGAAGTTTGGAGTCGTGTGTGGGGGAGCTCAAAGGAGGATGAGGAATACAGAGCTCCTGTGTGCGCCCCTCTCCTGTCCCTCTGCCTGGCCCCCACCAAAAGTACCAGGCTCTCCCTGTGCATGGGCCAGAGGGGAACAGGGGTGCACTCTGTGCCTTATGAGTGGGGCAGAGCCGCCTCCCTGCCTCCAGCCTGCTGTGTGTGTTTTGGAGGTTAGCAGTGAGCTAGACCCTGGGCCCCAGGGCGGGGGCTGTGTGCTTGTGTGCCACACCAATGTTTACAGTCAAGGAGTTTGAAGATGGAGTCTGTGATGAGGGAAGGCTGAGGGGGAGCCAGAAACATCAATGAATCCCTGACGAACCTCAGCACCAAAACATAAATTAAAGGTCAACGGGCAATCATATCAGACTGAAAGTGGATGGATTGTGTGTGTCCTAGGCGTGGTCCTACAAGCTCCCATCTTTAAACACTAAGGGAAGCCTGCAGCTAGCTTGTTTTTCTGCATACAGATCTCTATTGATTCCAGCAGAGCACTGATGTCCTCTGTGTTAGTCCTGCTGTGCGAGGGGAGAGTCTCGGCTTTCTTTCAGGAGGAACTCATTGAGGCGTTGAATCGGCAAACTCACCGACACGCGCACACACACACTACAGGGGGCACAAAAACTAAAACAGGTCCAAAAGTTCACATTGCCTACAACTTTTGAGCGTCTGTCCTATATCCAACACATCATTCTTTAGAAGGACCCAGCAATTCGACCACAGAACATGCACAGTAAAACAGCGAGCAAGGAAATCGTGTCCATCACGGGGTTATTAAGGTCGTCAATAGCAATCCTCAGAGTTCAGAGTCTCTGCAGGACCACACAAACAATCGTTAGCGTTTAGCACAAACAGGGATGAAAGCCATCTCCTGCTGCCTCGTATTAGAGAGGCTTTCAGCCCCAGTGGCAGTTGGCTCCTAGCAGTTCAGGGCCCCGTCTCCCCGGGTCCAGCCTGTCACAAGGCTCCCCGCTGCAGGTGCATCCATCTCCCGGCTTATTCTTCGGGGCCATGGTTTTGACGTCAAGATGGTTAGCTGAGGGCCGCAGCCCTCAATGCTTCTGCAAAACGTTCCCCGGCGCTCGTGGGGTTGGTGGGGGGGTGGGAGGTGGGCCGGGGGTGGGCCGGGGGGGCCGTTCACAGAAAAATATATGGTTTAATTATAGAGTGTGTCAGACTAGGATGTGTGGTGAGGGACTGAGCACTCCCCCGCCCCCCCTCCCTCCCAACTGAACGGAGGTAAAAGTCTTCGGATCCACCGGCCGGGTGTCTCACCCAGCCGGCCTCACTGGGCTGGGGCTGACAGCATGTCCTTCAGCAGCATGGAAATCCAAACGTGTCCATTCATTCCTGCCAGTGCAGCCTGAAGAGCCTGGGCTCCATTCACACTGGGGGTTGAGACACACTACAGTCTGACCTGGCATTGCCATCACAGCCTTCCAGAGCTGGGAGAGGGAGCCAATCAATGGATGCAGTTACCTAACGCTTGTGATTCACAGGATCCAGTGAGTCACTGCCTGCGTCACCTGCAGATGAGGAGGAGATGCATCCGAAGGCCGCGGCCGCGCGGGACTCACCCACGTCTGGCGTCCGAGGCGAGGCTTCGACAGGAGCCAGACACGGCCTTGGGTATTCTGAGCCCTGCAGTCACACACAGCCGCTAACGGAAGGCAGGAAGGACAGAACACCCACACGCTCAGCGCTTTGAAGAACCTCACGCCTCTGCGACCAAACAAACACGTATGTGTGTCTGTGTATAAACACAAACCAAGTGATGAACAGTAACGTGGAACCACAAGAAGACCGGAGACCGCTTTAAACATACAACCTGCACGTCTGCTCAGGCTGAGGGATTAACCTTCATGTGCGAGGAGGGCGATAACGGGACTTTTAAACCACAGGCTGGGTGCTGTGTGATAGTGGAGCTAAGCCCCACTCCAATCTGAGGAGGGGCAAGCAGGGGAAGGGAAGCCCACTAGCAGAACAAATACAGGCCTGACAGCCAGCCACCACGGGAAACAACCATGGCAGAGCACAGAAGCGGCCGAGGCAGCAGCCAGGGAAGCCTCTTCCTCTTCAGGGAGAGCGGTGGACGCCATCCTCCCCCCACCCCCTCCACCAGTCTGTACCAGACAGTAGACATGCTCTGTATCATATCAGGCCCATGGAGCGTGAAGGTATCTGTGATCGACATAGATTAGCTGGGGGTGGATCGATGGGAAGTGTGGAAGCGTAAGATGAAACCCCCCACCCCCTGCTGAGGGATAAAACAACTCTTATTACTGTGAACATTAGAGGGAGGGAGTAAGCAGAGAGCAGACAAACACTACCTGGTCCCATAGGGTGCACAAATATGCTCTCATGCACACACATGCGCACACATACACACACACACTTAAACACCCGAGTTGTACTGTTATTAACTAATATGCCAAAGGGTTCCAATCCATCAAATAAATCAAGTCTACTCATTTGCATTTCTGCATAAAGGCAGGCTTTATTAGGGCCGTCAAGAGCAAACGGCATGGCTGAGGGTCCAAACCCTTCCTGTTGAGAGGCCTAAACAAGTCCCGGCTCTATAGTGGCTGTGAGGGGGTAGAGGGTGGCGGTCTACCTGGTCGCACACACTGCCCACTCTGTTCAGGCAGAAAGCAGCATGATTCACCATGGAGCACAGAAAGGCCACTGTGTGTTAGTGCGAGGCAGTTTAGGCGTGCACCTACAACACTGGGCCCACTGTGGGGGTGAGAGTCATTACAGAAGCATACGTGTAAATGTGTGTGTGTATGTGAGTGCATCCAAGTGTGTGTGTGTGTGTAAAGATAACGGCATTTTAAAAAGTGGCCTTGCGCTCTCTTTTAATTAGGATAATGATATCATCACCAGGAATCAAATTGCTGGCGAGGGATCAGAACACAGGATCAAACTAAGCCCAACACTGAGGTCCACTGTGCCACTGAAGGAGAGCATGTCCTTTGCTGCTACGAGTCAACTTCCTCCCTGGCCGTGCCCCCCTCCCTGGCTGCCATTTGACATCCTGATTGAGCGTGATTGGTAGAGGCCAGCGGTGTACTTGCCATATCAGGAGAGAGAACGGAGGGTGAAACGAAAAAGGAGGGAGAGAAAGACTTGAGAGAGACACAAAGAGAGAGAGACAGAGAGACGGAAAAAGACAGAAAATGTGTCATATAATCCCCAACACCCCAGGACCAGAAAGCACAAACCCTCCGGCACCCCACTGAGAAGCAGGCAGCCTCTGCTGACACTGGCCCCGCTCAGAGCACTGCCAAGCAGGCATGCGAGTCAGACAGGCAGGGGGTGTATGCCGGCTTTCTCTTCGAAAGGGCAGCCGGCATGTCCTCCAGGCTTCATGCAGCTGTCAGAACCCCCGCCCCACCACCCCCCACCCCCCCCCCCCGCACGGCCCCCCTCACCGTACCCCCTCTGGCCTCTGTGCACCCCCCTACCTCACCCTGCCCACCAAGCCGACCAGGAGTAGGGGCAGGGTGACCTGTGGGCTGGCAGCGTTTATCCTCTCCACCTGAGAGCGCGAGCTGGCCGGAGGGCTGGATGTTTCCCACTGTTTACAGATATTTCTGGGGGTTGAGTCCCACCTGTCACAGAGCTCTGCTTCGCTCGCACCCACGGACGTCTCATCCCATCCCCCACACCGCGCCACCTCAGGGGGCGACGGGGGATTCGCTGCCGCAAAGCCGGGGCACCTGAGCCAAAACACATGCCTGTCAACTGTAAGCTTTCACTGGGCTTAGTCATCTATTTGAGAGCAGACACTTCCTTTTATACATCTAGGAGCCAGGTAATGGAGAGGACAGCACAATGACCTCCTCCTTCTGCGGACAGCCTCCCATGAGGAATTGGGATTTAGCTGAGAGTTTGTCCTGGCAAGTGAAGAAGCAGCTCGCCAAATGTTGGCGCAGAACTTTTCTGAGAAGCCGACGTGAGGTCAAGCCTTTGCTCTTCACAATTCAAACAGTAGGTTGCCATCACAGACGGTAGCACAGCACTTACAGATACACACGTGCGCACACACGACCTTGCGGCTCAAGCTGTGTTGACCTGTGTTATAGGGGTTCATCACCTTGGCACAGTCGGTGACATACATGAACTCTCTGAGGAAACTGTAGACGGGCTCCAGCACTGAGGAGGAGGGGGGGGGGAGTACCCACTCCATCATCTAATAAGCTTTGTCAGAGTGTCACTCTAACCAGACGATACGATGAGGTGAGACTGGATGGACTGTGTGTGTGTGTGTGTGTGTGTGTGTGTGTGTTTTTGTGTGTGTGTGTGTGTGTGTTTGTGCTTGAGTCTACGTGTGGCTGCCTGTGAAATGTGAAAACACATTTGCATATGATGAAAAACACATTTGCATATGATGAAAAACACAAGACTAATCAAACATAATGTTGTGTCCATTAGGGCCTCCACACACTCACTGGGGCCACATGTCTGTTTAACCAACCCTCAACATGACTTTCTCTGGGAGAGTAAGGGAGCGGAGGTGAGAGGCAGTGAGAGACCACAGATGAGGATTCACTCACACTTACACACATGGCATATTGATAATCTCACTCATTGCTCCTCATTGGAACATAGCGCTAACTGTCACTAACTATTTGCTCTTATCTCCATCAAGATGTGTTGATGAAGCCTTTTCCAGTCATCTATTTTTATTTCCCACACACGTCCACAGTCAGTCACTAGCTCAGTACAGAACAGTACAGAACCCCCCAGAGAAAACTCAGGAGACTTTTGTGATCTCCCAGCTGTCAGCACTCTCTCCAGCACGCACAGGGGCACACACTACACCCCAAAAAGAGAGCTCTTCTGATGGTGAGAGCAACACAGAGAGACGAGGATAGAGAAACAGAGAGAGAGATGGATGGAAGCAAGACAGAGACACATCTTTCCCACTGAAACATCAACAAACGTCCAAAACTACATCATGGTTCATTAACATATTCTACAGATACCAGTAAACATCTTTCTGACCGTAAACTTCAGGCCAGAGTTGTTATTAAAAAAAAGCTCCCTCGGAAGACAAATAGTACCAAATAGGCCAACACTGCTTCGACAAAACAAGAATGACTATGACAAATAGCGTACGCAGTCCGTCACAACAACAATAACACAGAGTGAAACATAACTCACACACAGCCATTCAGCGGGATTAGCAAATCCTAAAAGGTGCCAACCATAAATACTTTCATCACAGACACAGCAGTATTTCACTGTCCCTGACTGAAGGTTATGATATATCAGTTGATTTAGCGATGCTTTCCCAACTCGCTACAACTACAGCAAGCCTACAGGACGATGAACACACATTAGAAACGATACCATGCACTCAACAACCAGACAGAGACAGATTTATGCATCATTCTGGGACTGCAAGTCATTCTAGACTAACAGACCTAGAGTACTGATGTCCTTTTGGCGTTATTATAGGTTCTGCAATTGAGTGTTCTACAAAGCTGTAGGCTCACTATCTCTATAAACCCAGGTGAATTGTAGTAATACTGTGTAACTTTAAATTTACATTAATATATGTATGTTGTCCTAGTTAAGCAAGTCAAAAGTTCAAGACTGGAATTGTTGTCTGGCAGGTGGCAGTCAGATCTGTCATGCTGGGTCCAGGTAGACTCCAGAGGTGTTGACAGATAGGATGTTTACTAAATAAAGAAGCAGCATCTTCAAGGCTTCTCTCCCTTAGAAGTCCCAGAATAGTTGCCCACTTCCCAGCGACCAATCAACCATCTGACATTCTATAATTCATTATAGAATGGGTATTATGCGTGTGCGTGTGAGTGTGCATGTGTGTGTGTGCCCTCGAGAGAGAGAGAGAGAGAGAGAGAGAGAGAGAGAGAGAGAGAGAGAGAGAGAGAGAGAGAGAGAGAGAGAACAGCACACTTGAAGTTGAAGTGGCACAGCAGTCCAGTTTGAGAAATTACTTTAACACTGCTAATTGATTTTCTTTGCTTCAGCTTGAACCTGGTCGGACAGTTAACTGGTGGATAGACTGGTTGGGGAAAGCAGCACTGCTCGTTTCGGAGACGATGACCAGTTGTACAGTCATTTGTAACATGACGGCCAATTAATCATTCGGAATAGGACATGTGCCACGCAAACAGACGTGACTGGTGTGAACTGTCATTGAATATACCCATCCCACTTTGTACTTGTGTTACTTGTATCAATATTGTAGTATATTTTACATTGTATAATTAAAAAAAAATATTATGTCACATTATGTTCTATGTTTGTAAACCTTGCATAGCGATTAAACCTGAATGTCTATTTCATTACATATTATGGACACTGTCCCTGCGCTGTCTGCCAAGCTAAGCGAATTCAACTGAGAGCTCGCTTGGAAATAAAAAGGTGCTGCCTTCGACAAACAAATCCCAAATATTTCCCTATCCATAACTTTCACCGCTATTGATTGGTCGATTGACGTCCTCCGGCAGTTATATACACCCGAGGAACTGTCACGTGGGATTCGCTTAACTTTAAATAGGCATAATGTGTTACTCATGTTTAAATGAGTCATTTGCATGCATCAAACCCTTACCTGCAGCGTTCCGTTTTCGATTGTCTCTGTGGTCTTCCGTGCCCAACATCTTTTGCAAAACGATGTGACAAGACTGAGTGCCAGATCCATAAACCCAGCTCGCGCACCACCGTGGAGTCACCGGAGAGCGCGCATGTCACTACACGAATTGCGCAATCAGAGCTCAGCAATTTACCGGGTGTGCGTTTTTCAGTGGAGTCCCACCCCAAACGAGGAAACGTGTTCGTGTATTTATTTTTTTATGTATAAACTTTACTACGATGCGTGCATGTTGTTTTGCACTGGAAGGTCAACTGAACTGTGGTTTTGGTCGACATCTGTAAAATCACAAGTTGCTTGTTTTTGGAATGCAGTATTGAAGCCAATGTGTTTCTGACTAGAAAGAACCATTCAGTCAGGTTTTACATACGGAATCAAATACAGGGTTATACATCTCTATACTCTAATGTCACATGTCCCAGTTACATAACTATTATGTCAAACAAGTATTACCAAGTAACTGATGGGTGGCTATAAATTAAATGCAGAATACATGATCCTCCCAATAGAAAAGGTTTTAGGCCTAGAAATACAGGCTTGTCCATTCGCTTGTAATTCACCCCCAGAGATAAAAAAAATAAGATGATTTAAGTCGTTTATGGGAGTTACGGGATTTGGTAGTGTTGTCACTTTAACCCCATAAAACACGTTTGCACGTGGTAGCCAACGTATATCATTCTTTACGCAAAACCATCATTACAAATATACGATAAAAAGTCTACCCGATTTGTTGGTTACGATTATTCTCAGTATTATACGATAGCCTAAAATAAAATATTATAAAATAAATATTGCGCGCATGTTTTGGACATGGCCACCGATTGCGTGCGTAAAGAAACGCCTCATCTCCCTGTGAACGCTGCGCGCACTAGTGGGAGTTGTCAACAGAAAAGTGATGGATGCTGCCGGAGAGCGCGATATACATGACCGTATGCGAACACACTGGCAGGCCATGCTCACAGAAGGACAGCGGGGTCATAAAAATAACCCGTAGAAGTGAATACGAAGACCACTGAGTAAGTAACTAAACACCGTGTGCACCCTTCTGCCCACTAGCCCCATCGACTGTTGGAGCACATAAAACCATGTGTTGTTTCCACTGACCGGGGTCAGAAATCTATCGTTATCAGAATGACTCAAGGTTAACTACTATATACCCTTCAAGCAGTCCTCTCTACTTTATCTTCCAATCCCTCATGCTACTTGTGAGTTTTACAGCTGTAAGGGCTGGAGGATTGCCAAAGTACTTTCTGATTAGCCCTTTGTCCACATCAGAGTCTCTTTCATCCAGTGTTTAACCATCATCCAGTGTTGGGTTTAGCTGCAAGAGTTCCAACTTCACACAGTCAATGAAACCTATCTTGCAAAAATCCAATAGCTTTATGTCTACATCAATGTTCGATAATGGTTTTGATCAAATATGTAACAGAACGATTCTCAGGGGTTTCATATAACAGCCCCACAAGAGGGCATACCTGTTAAATCTCAAATTCGACAGGCCTCACGAAGCTTCCCTCGCTCTCGCTCTCACTCCCTGGCCACCTGCCCACGCGCCACCTTGATTATGGCTCACCTGGTTGCCAGGGTAACCGTCTCCAAAGCGATGTCCATCCAGCATATGCTTTAGAATTCATCTATAAATGGAGCCTTTGGGGACTAGAGAGAGGATGGGAAAAGAGCAAAATAAATAGAAGTAGGAAGAAATAATTAAACAATAGCACTTCAGGCAGTTGATTAACTTCAGGGTGAGTGCAGACTAAATGGAATATGTAAAACTGGAATATGAATATGTTATGTTATAATGTAGACTGCAGGGACCTGGATAATGACTGCAAATTAGCTTTATAGATTCCTTCATAGACTGTGTGCAGTGCAGAGTAGACTTTATTGTTAAAAATAAAACATTCACATTTCAGGACACCCTTTTTGCTCTCATAGTTGTGTAGTATGTAGGTGGGAAAAGCTAAATGCTAAATTGATTTTTCATGGGCTGAATACTGAGCTTGATTAAAACCTTGTGCTTCATCTATTTTCTTGTAACCTCCACATTCGCTTCTCTTTTTAATCATGATTATGACTGATCACCTTGGAAGGCATGAGAACAATGAATAAGATTCTATAAGAGACATGTGAAGTAATTCTACGGGACATTATATGCATCTCTCTTCCCACTCACACTCACCCCCTTCCACCCCCCCTCAGTACATTAGGGAACAAGTGTGTGGCACACCCAGACAAGATACCAGACACTCTGACATGGTACAAGCTTGTTTAAATACCCGGTACGGAGAAGACAAGGAGGGTGACCACTCAGACCTACAGTAGTACTCCTGTCCTTCTGGATGTCACCAAACCACTGCAGTGATGTGCGTGTCCTTGTGCTTAATAAGGTCCAGCATTGGAAGGCTGTGGTGGTGCCGGGGTCATGTGTACTTGCCCATGGCAGTGGTTTTAATTAGAAGTGTCCAGTGGGCGCTTTGTGCAGCTAATTACACCAGCTGCCTGCATCTCTAAAGGCCCAACAGACAGAGGCAAGACTGTGTCCCAGGTAGAAGAGAACAGCACAAACAAAGGAAAGCTCGCTCTCTCCCTCATTTCTTTCTTTCAGCCACAAGAGCGCTGCTCCTTAGTGCTACAATTCTCATAACTTTCTACAATGATCCATGGATCACACTGCAGGTCTAACCACAAAACTATCGCAAGTTCAGACACCCAAAAAGGACTGGAGGTGGCAATAAGCTTTGCCCTGTGATGCATGACTTGGGTCTACAGGTGCCTTTTACAGCTTCAGTCCCTGTGGTGTGTCAGAGTGGTAGCTACTGGTGCACACACAACCTCTCTGTTCACACTCCAGGCATTAGCACCTAGTTATTCCACTGAGAGGCTCTCGTAGAAATCCATACATATTAATAAGCAGCAATACTCTCTCCTTGCCCAAGCACTGGATTTCAGTCCAACTCTGTATCACTACAGTTTGTTTAGCAGCCCACAGAAAAAATCAGTGTACTGTTAACCCTGTAGTATGCAAATTATGTGTTACATTGCAATAAAACCAGATCTAGCATTTTCATAACTACATCAAATACTGTGCAAACAAAACGTTACAACCCGTTTGTGATCGTACATTATGTTAATTAAAACCACCTTCAAGGCACGCTGGAGTATATACTATGTAACAGCCTGTTTAAAAGCTGGCTGAGTTAGTTGGAGTAGTGTTCTTCAGAGGGACAGGCGCGAGAGTTGGGCTGAAAATGCCAAACATCTCCTGTGCTGCACTCTGTGGCTCTAAGTGGCAATGAAGAGGCACTTTGGAGGGCCACTTGAGAGAGGGACTATTAAGAGAGGCTGAGGTTGCAGCCCTCACGCATCCCACTTTGAACATAAAACCCAGAAACACATACTTGGTGGATTTCTCACAATTAGCTTTTTGAGTTTCGCGTTCCCTCCCATTTGGTTGAGGGACCTGGGTTTCAGCATTTGGGACTGAGGAACGTAAGGGGTTTGGAATGAGAGAGAGAGAGAGATCTACTCAATACATCAAAGCAGGCTACAATAGTTGGGACAAGAAAAGGTTGAATGCTACCAGCCCTCTGCCGTATATAGAATAGTAACAATAAACACACATTTTTCCTCAGTAAGAAAAATGGAGGAATATTCAAAATGGTGAAAGATGCTTACAAATTTCTAAACCTAATTTTCTACCTTCTGCCTCATTATCATTTCATGTGAATGGAGATTATCTTGACTACCAGAGAGGTCAACAAAGCTTCAGAGTTTTTGCCCCGTCTCTGACTTTTGGGATGTGAGAGAGATGAAGGGGGAGAACCAACTCAAGACCTCAGTGTCCCTCAGACATAAGGGACGTTCATGGACATGGTTTGGGTCACAATCAGAGGCCATTATCAGCAGACGATATGATCAGATGTCTATATACGCCACAGGAAAATCCATAGCTTTTTTTCTTAAAGATTAGGTCCTGTCTGCATTAACTCTGACATCTATCATAAGAAAGTCATGTGCAATATTTCTGGTTAAACTGCACAATAGTCTGTTAAATTGTGAAACAAACGCGAAAGCTCACTCATAAGGGTTGATAGGATCAGATGTCATCGTCAGTCCCAGATCAGGTCAACTCAAGCATCACAATAATGAAATCGGTGGTTCCGCAGTAAATAACCCAACTCAATTTTGTCCTTTAATCCGTTGACTATAATCCTTCAGTGCATCTGTGATTTAAAACTTAGGTGCCACAGCATGAAACCAATGATCTATTTACATGAATGACACTGTTGCTTTGTATGAGACAGAAATGGCAGACAAGGATACAAGCAGCCATTTTCTTCTGTTTGTGCTTGTGAAGGCCATTGATCTGTATTATGTATCTACATTAGCTGTCATGTCTTTGACATGGGTTATCATCTCTACATGCATCAATGCGTTGGTATTGTGTAACAGGGCATGATATTTTAGGTTTGATTATAGTATTTAAGAGCTCCACTCAACAAAGATATGTGAAGTAAATAATGTGTCTTGTCTTTATTTACAGGCATTTATATATTTATTCTTATCCCCTTTCAGATCTTCCAGCAACACCTTTATTCTGCCATTATCCTCCACCCTCTTACACTCATCTCCCTGTTCAGGCACACATATCAGTCCTTCTTTGACATTTCCTCACATTCTATCCTTTCTCACTGTTATATTTTCAACATTCTCTGCTTTCCCCGTTGCTCTCCCTTCTCATCCTGAACATATTTCCATTTTGATCTCCTGCTGTTATTCCTCTATCCCTCCACTCACTCACTCACTCACTCACTCACTCACTCACTCACTCAATCACCCTCCCTCCCTCCCTCCCTCCCTCCCTCCCTCCCTCCCTCCCTCCCTCCCTGTTTCCTGCTCTCTCTCTCTTATTTTCCCTCTCCCCATTGCTTTAATCGTTCTTTTCTGCTGAAGGTTACTCCTGCCTGCAGGGCTATGAAAATGTCATAAAGGCCCACTCCATTTTCAACTACGTAAATAGCCATTTCCCGCCAGAGCAAACCCACTTTTCCAGGTCTGACCCATCCGCCATGTCGCCCATCACACCTCCCTCTCCACACTGCCATGGGACCACTGGGGAGAGAAATGAACAGCTCTCTTTCATTCTTCCTCCCGTTCTCTTCCACCTGACTGGCCCCTGTGTCTCGCCTATCTCAAAGTCTTTTCAACTTGAAACATGAGCATAAAAAGTGGCAAATATGTCAAATATTATCAAATTGATGAGCCCATACAACCATATCTATAGGAACAATTAATCCTGCATAAAGAAGTGTAACTATTTTGCATGGAATTTGAATAATGATGAAGGGATATGTTAAATTCACTTGCCTTTGGGTTGAACACAAAACAGAAAATTCTGACTAAAAGCACCCCTAATTCTGGAACTTGCTATGACCTATTCATCCTACAATGATGGAAGTGTAGAATAATGTAAGGAAAACTGCTACGCTTACAGACAAAAGAAAAGCACTTTGCAGTCGTATGCAGAGGCCAACAGTAGCCTTTCTCAATTTTGCTGAAAGGTTCCAATCAAACTTTGTGCCATAAAAGCTCCATTCCTAGGCCTTGACATACTGCTGAGGCATATGTGTGGTGAATCACCTTAACAGAATTAAGCCTGAATCTCTTGGGAAGGCAAACATTTCCTTTCGTCCTTTCTTGTCTCTCACCGTAGTCCGAGCTAGACTGTCGTTTTTTACTGTTTTTCATTTCCGTGTGCAGTGCTCTGTTCCAGAATGTCTATGCATGTTGCACGTCCCTATTGTCATGTTTTCTCCCCTACAGCCTCACCCAACCCTAATCTTTCCTTTCAATTTCCTGAGGCTTCGCAAGAAAATGAACAGCAACTTCAAAGGTCGCTGTGAAGACGCTGATAGCTTACACTCCACAAAAAAAATACATCATTCTGGTTTCATGCCAGCATTCAGACAACAGATCATCGGGAGTTTTGCTGAGAAGTAAACAGCACAGTAATGGCACTTCAAGCAATACCTCTGGGCCCGACCTCAGCAACAGTGTTCATCTTCGTCCACAAACCTTCCCACCTTTGACTTCTCAGCCACAGCGGGGCAGGACACCTACACATCACATGCTCCAGAGCAATCTCTCCAAAGATCCCTATAGAATTCTGCCCACCAACCTGTCTACTCTGGTAAAATGGAACACACAAAAAGGTCCAACTGAACGCAAAAATTACCCTGGGATCCATTCAGGCTAATGTACTCTAGTTTACTTGGTGTGGTTGAGCTCTTAACAATGTGTGTGGAAGTCAACACACTCAGACAACCAATAGCATGCTGTGACTCAAAATGACTTTCGACAGCCTCATTGAATTAATTGGTTGCCATTGGGAATGGGGAAATAGATAGACTTTTTGCCATTGAAAAGAAAAAGATTGACAAGTGTGTTGTTTTTCTGTGAAATAATTGAGAGGGTAGTCTGCTGAAAGGGAGAGTGAAAAGACTGAGTGGTACAAAGGAACAAAGATTCACATGTGGACAAAGGGAGAGATTTTGAAAAAAGATGCAGCATGTTGTGTTCGTCCTTGTGGCCAGATGTTTTCTGTGTTCCTTCTCTTGTAAAATGCCCCCCCCTTTCTTCTTGAATACAAAACCTATCATTTTGACATTTGTGGATAAAACCGAGAGCCTTTCGATTTAGAGAGGGCGGATGGAAGTATTTACTGCAGGGTAACAGCTCTTCTCTGTTCTGCACTCCTTGGATCTGAACCACACTGGAGAGATAGCTTATCTATGGAAACAAAGAAGGAAATAATATGAGACTCTCCTGGCTGGGAGGGGAGAGCAGAGCTAGGGGGTGGAGTGAGCGTGGTGGGCTGGGTGAGAGGTGGCTCGCATGCTGACTGTCTATCTCACGCCTGGCAGGGGGCTGATGGGAGCAGGGTTGTTACAGGCCATTACTGAAGCCGTGTGAAGGGGTTTATTATAATGGGATCTGTCAAAACTTTGACACAGTTAATGTGTTGTCTCCTCAGCCCAACAGACACAACCAGGACTGTGGTCCAGCCCTTCCCTTCTATTGCCCCTTACATGGCTGAAAGGTCTATATGTATTACAGTAACATGTTCTCCTCAACTGTAGTTGGTTGAGCTTTAAAGAAAATTATGACCAATTGTTGGAGCAGTCATTTCTCGCACTCTTATTCACGCTCTCTCTTTCCCTCTCTCTCTCTATCTCTGTCTTACCATCTTTTCAGCATAATCTCTTAGCTTATGCTCGTACTAGACAAAAAAAAAGAAGAAGGAAAACAGCTGAATGTGTTTGGAGGTGGTTGCATGGAGAGAGAGACAGGGACTGCTATGCTGTTATGTGTTGACTCATTTTTATGAATCTGCCTATGTCACTGGAAGGTCAGAGATGATGCATGACTTCAGCCAGAACAGACTTGTAAAGCTAGCTCCATCCTCCAGGACACATGGGTCTAGTCCTGCTCTCTCTGTTTTTCTCTTTCTCACCCATTCTTCTTACACTGCAAAGTTTTCCGAAAATTAAGTTGACTCATTCTTCCTTACTATACAATTTCCCAGACATTTCTCAGGGTAGGTGGTCAAATTATTTTAGTTAAATGTGTCCTTCTATTCTAGGCCTGCATTTGCATTTGCAGGCCATGTCCACAAGCCAGTGTCTTTTTAGTGTACTGGTGCATGTTAGCGAGTCCTAGTTTGCATAAGCAGTAGCCTTGTGTCAACCTCAGGCCTGGCCTGTTCTCTCTTCCACATCCACATGGTCAAACAGAGGCTGTTTTTAGCCACTCATCAAGCACGCTTAGGAATTAGTGCTTCCATACAGAAGATTCACAGCCACAGCTTTGCCCAGAACATAACAGAGCCGCACGCATGTCCAATAATACACGGATGAAGCAACAATGCTGACAGAGACCTTGTCGAACATTATACAAATATATATTGCCTACCAACTAACCTGAATACAGTATACATAGAATGGGGAACAGGTGAGATCGAGGTGAACCAGTCCAGACCAGTGCAGACTTTTGCAGTCCTTTCCAGTTTGAATGAGAGCAAATGTGTAGATTGATTAAATAGAGGGATAATGATGCTAAATTAATTCGAATAAATACACAGCAGAACCCTAAATGATATTCAATTTCTAAAGCGAAATACTGCCTCAATAGTAATAGTGCCATAATTAAACTATAGGCCATGCTGGCCTATAGAAAGCTAGAAACTAGAAGTCCTCTGGTAGTGCTAACAAAAAGAAACGGCTCAAGAGTCACCGAGTTTCTCTGCGTCTCAAAGTTTTTAATCTAGCAGGTCATCCATTCCAGGGGAGCGTCAGAAGAATGGGGCTGCGTACCAGACAAAGGCACTGCCTCTGAGTAGCACTGGAAAAAGACAAGCTTTCCTTTTATCAGAGCCATAATAGAGCATGAAATAGCCCAGTTAACTCCGAGCCCTGAAGTCACTTTAGCTACCGGGGACGGCTCGTCCCAGAGAGCTCCACACGGTTCAAAGGAGACTTGGACAATAAAGACATCCTTTAATGGATTATAATCAATTCTGTGGTGTCCTGTAAAATAAGAGGATGAGAAAGAGGAAACAACCTTTAACATTGTCTGTCTGCATCTATGCACACCAGGATTTCTGAGAGACTTCAAAAGACGGGGGCCGAACATGGTGTCTTGTGTCTGATAGTGTTTCACTGTTTTGATGACTTGGGCCAAACGGCACTGCTAGAGAGTTGTCAAGTGGACCACCCCCTTTGAATCCCATCAGCGTACACAAATTCCTGAAAGAACCCCCGTCATTCTTTGAACTAAACATGGCTAATGATAACACCTAGCCTTCTGTGGGAGGGTATGGGGCTTTCGATGCTAATGGTAACTAGATCCACCGCAGTGGGATGAGAACATAAGCTGCTGATGTCCTGCCACCTGACCCTGTCTGCAGTAACACCAGACACGGCAGGTCAGAACACACAGTCCAGTTCAGTAGCTTCCTGCCAATGATCTCTAGGGACTCCATGTCCAGCTGACAAGTGCCATTTGTGTGTTTGTGTGTGTTCAATCTCCTACTCATGCGGTTCCATCGAGTTGAACACACTTCCGAATGTGTGAATTTGTGAAAGTGTGACTAGGTATATAAAGAGATGTGCTAGACTGAGTCCGTTACCCTGTCTATGGGTTCACGATTCCCATCTGTGTCTGTCCCCTCTCTAAATAAGCTTGATACTCAAAAATGTCCGCACGCATACACACACTCCCATGCAAACTAGCTGAGAGCTAATTGCAATTACTGCAACATTCACAGAGGGAGTACCCACAAACATTTTTTAAGAAATAATCACACATGATTATAGTGCCCAAGCCTGATTAAGTCAAATCATTCTCCCTTCTTCCTTTCCTTCCTGTCTATGTCTGAATTGTGGATGCTACTGGAGTGGCCCTGTACTTAGTCTTTAACTGACACAGTACTCCAGCTTCAGACATGCATCTGACATCTGTGGAGATTTTTGACACGCCCGATTTACCTAATCAAACCCAAAGCCTGGATAGACAGACCAGCAGAAGGCCTGTCAGCAGACAGGAAGGCAGGAAGCCACACAGTCAGATGTTTTGATGGGTGAGTTTACTTCTGGAATCTGGAAGGCTGCTGCTATGAAATTACAGGTTACCCTGACATTTTTTCATCATGTATGTTTGGGTTGGTACATATTCGTTTTCATCCAGGCAGAAACCATGCACTGAAAAGAAGAGTTAATTGTTTTGGTAAAAAAAAAAAAAGAGCAAGAAACAGCCACAATCCTGTAATTAGCTAAATGCAGTCAGTCTAAATTTAACAGCTGGTAACAATGCTTTAAATATCATGTATTGTGTTGCAGGACAACAAAAAACTGCCAAATTACTGAAAACGGGTTGTGCAGTACAGAGTTTGAATGAATACACAACTGTGAATGTATTTTGGAATCCCTCATCCCCAGCCAAACCTAATGAGATCTCAGTAAGACTTTGACTCCGTGAAAACAACATTGAATATACTCCTATGTTCTCCATAATCCTGCCTCGAACAGCCCCTCATGTGTAAACAGAGCTTCCTCTGGTGGCAAGAGACACTAAGAAAGACGTTCAAAAGCCTATACTGCTCCCCAGTGGTAAGACATGCAATAACAAGGAGGGACGGTATTTTATAGCTCGATAATAAATGCCACAAAGACACACAGACCTCATAATGTGCTGCTGATCATGATTCATCAATAGGAATGTATATTTAATATACACATTGGATTCAAACTTCCCATAATCAAGTTCATAATTGTATGATGTAGCTAGTACAAGACTACAATTTTAAAACAAACATCAAGAACTGCGTGAGGATAGTGGCTACTGGAGTTCATGCATTTCCGTGCCTAATGGCAGCAATGAACCATAAAAACACACAGGAAGGGAGGGGAGAACCATAGATCCTTGGGGATAAACAAAGCTGTCAGGCTAATTCTAACCCTGACCACTGTTTATCAAGCTTCGTAATTCTGCTACATCACAGCCTCCAGCACTACGGATGGCCAGGGCAGAAGGAACCAACTATCTCACAATATATATAGTGTATAAGATTACACGGACACACTGAGCACACACACACTTACACAGATGCACTAACGCACATACACACAGCTAACATCATCGTAGATGATAACATCTGAAAACACTTGGAGTTATTGCACAGTGTTACGACCCTTAAAATGCTAAACAAATGTGTCTAATATACCGTGAACCCCACCGGAGTGCACCAGAGCGTTACTCTGACAGGAGATCAGGGAACTTATTCCTACAGTACTGTGTAAAGTTGAACTCCTCAACAGTGAACTGAATATCCTTCCACTTCTTGCCAAGGACTCTCCCATTCGGAGTCTCCATGGCAAAATTTTTGATGGCCAAGTTGGGCAACAAGGCAACCTCTTTGTATTTCATCTCCATTCCCCATTCCTGTGAAAACACACGTGACAAAACACACATCGATATTTCGTTTGCAGCAAGCAAACTGCCACCCAGGAGACAAAGGGGAATGTCGGTATGAGAGGAGACTAGTCTTGCCTTGCTGCAGGTCACGCAGCTAATCACACGGCCTGGCTCCCAGTCCTCGAAACGCCTGTCCAGGTGCACCTGTCCACCAGCCTTGTAATGCCGCCTGAGAGATCAAACACCAGTTAGCGCCCAATGGTCCATGCCAATTCATTGTTGACATATACAATACTGGGCATATATCTCATACAAAGCCAAACAAACTACTGGAGAAGTTCTCTGGCGAAGGCAGGACTGCTTACTCAAACCCGGGGTTGACATTAACGTAGTGGGTGTTGTCGATGAGCTTGATGTCACTTCCACAAGCCACAGTCTTGAAGCAGTTTCGACACACAAGCTGCACATCAGCCGCACGGAAGCGGCTCTGCTTCTTCACCTTCAGCTGCTCTTTCAACAGGTTGGCGAGAACCGCCTCCGTCTGAATCTCAGTGATCTGGAGCGAGATGGGGCCGCGTGAGAAACGAAAAGGCTCGCCAACGGATACTGTGCAGGACCAGGTTTAACCATCTCACCTTCTTGCGGAATTCGCGTTCCCCCATTTGTTGGACCTGTCGGATGGCCCGACCTGTTAACTCCTCCAGAAGCTCATTGGTGCGTTCCCGGCGTACCTCCCGCCCCCCAGCTTGAGCCACCACAGAGTACACACTGTCCCTGGCCCGGGCTCGCCCACTGGCCTGCTGTTGGGCAATCTCATTGGTCAGCAGGCCGTAGCGAACCACCAGGTTGCATTCTGGGATGTCAAGACCCTCCTCAGCCACGCTGGTGGCAATCAGCAGATTGAGGGAACCGTTGCGGAATTTTTGGATGGTCTCTTTCTGCTCGTTCTGCAAAAATATTGATACACGCACATTCGTGGACGCACAAAGGCACAAACAAAGCGGTTCGTTGGTTGCAGTACTTAACTTGCATTACGTAATGTGAGAGTACCTGGCTCATGCAACTGAGGCCGTTCCCCGCTCCAGTCAGGATGGCAGCCTTGATGCCTGATCGCTGTAGGACCCGGTTGTTTAGGATCCAGTCATTCAGGCAGAAGGTGCTTTTACGGGTCTTGCAGAAGAGTATGCCTCTGGACATTTCTTTATCTCCAAACTGCTCCAGAAGAGTCATTTGAAGTTTTTCCATTTTGGGGTTCTCATAGTGGGCGTTCTCTGCCAGGCTCTTCAGCTCTATCTGGTTCTCTGTGGAGGACCAAAGCAAGGACTAGATACAGATACAGATAGATAGATACAGGACTAGATACAGATAGATACAGCACCTCTACACACACATACACACACACTATCGATGTCCTGTTAGACAAATACAGACAAAAATGCTCTTTCTGAAGCCCTGGCACTCACCCGTGAAGAGACCCTGCAGGAATAAATCTGTTCCATCGATGGCTGAGGAACTCTTGCTGTTGTAGAAGCTCTCCAGGTCCCGGAAGGCGTCCACCATGCGGACCGTGTCGTTGATGAGCAGGGCGTCGTTATAACGTCGCAAGTGGAGGGCACACTGGGCCAGCAGTCTGTTTCCCTCAAACACACCTGCACCACAAAACCAAACAACAAAATATGTTTCCATCCAACACCCCTGCACCACAAAACCAAACAACATACACAAACCCATTCGACAGAGAGGACAGCCTGGACTGTTACAGTTATGTTTACTGCAAGGATGGCTGAATGCACAGAGAAGGACCACTCACCCTTCTTCTCCAGAAGAACCACATCTGCCTCGTACTCCTGTGTGCCCACCTCCCTCAGCTGGGTGTCTGGCCCCAGAGCCATGAAGTCGTGAATAAGCTGCATCATCCACTTCAGGTGGTCGCCAAAGGGATCCTGACGTCAAACCACAAAACCATGCCTTTTAACTCACCGTTCAAATGATGTCCAGGCAGCATCATAAGAAGAAGAAACTGCAACTGCAGGACATAGATGGCTCACCTTGGGCCTCTTGTCAACAATGTCAAACCTTTTCTTTGGTCTAGGAACTTTCTTCTTCAGTTCTGAGGCATGGGTTTCAGCCGAAACAATGGCTGAGTCTAGATTAGCACAGATCTGGGTGAGAGGGACAGACTGTGAGACAAGTTGACAGACAAAAAAACAGACATACAGACAAAGACAGACAGACAGACCTGTAATACATGTTTCACAGCTCCGTCCAGGGTTTTGGCTTTCCCTGTTCCAGGAGAGGCGGTAAGGCCGAGCACCTGAGGCAGATTCCTCTCGCCTTTCAGCTTCATCTGAACGTAGCGATGCATGATCGTGTTGTATACCCCCTCCTTATGCGTGTGGTGGCACTCGTCAATAACCAATAAGGTGAAGTCTGCGGTGGGATCATTTAAGAAAAACCTTTAATGGCAGTTCACAACAGCAGCAGGGTAAAGAACAGCACACAGCGTTGCAGGGTAATAACAATAACAATAAGGGGGCACGATACTACGATAGTAGTTAAAAAAATTATAATTGAATAAAAAATAAGTAAGTTAAGTATGCTGTTAAGTGAGTGGTTCCTGGCACATTTATTTATTGTTATTGTTATTACCCTGCCACGCTGTGTGCTGTACTTTACCCTGCTTACTTTTATGTACTAGGTATAGGTTCTAAGCACATGGCTCCTGGAACCAACGCCTAGGCATTACAGATCTCAGCAATAATGAATCAGTCAGAATGTAAGTGTCATCTCACAGTTCTTTGCCTGGCCACCTCAAGACACCCTCAAAGAGATGAGCAGAATAGTACTTACTGACTGAACCACAGACAGAATCTAGTGGTTCTTGATGTTGAATGAAGTACCTGTAAGCTCAACATGTTTGTCATCCTCCATGTTGATAAGAGCATTCTCCAGGATCTGGGCCGTGCAGATAACCAAGTCAGAGTCCTTAACCACTCTGCCAAAGAAGTCTTTTTCGTCACTGTCCCCACTGACAGACTCGACCTTGTAATCACGGCCCAGGTGAGGGTTAAACTCTTTGTTGTAATGCTGATCCACCAGATGAACCTAGAACACACAACAGGTATAGCAGAAACAGCAGTAAATGATCATTAGCACTCCTTTAGGCCAAGGTTAGAGGGAGAAAACATACAGGCAACCTGAACAAAATCCTTCAGATTTCAGAAAGCTGTTTTGTGAGTTGTGTCACCAGAACCATGGCTGTTCCTCATTCAAGCAGGCATACCTTGTTGACCAGCACAGCTACCTTGGCCCCTTGGGTGGTCTCCAGGTGTCTCTTCACCACATAGACAGCAGCACGGGTCTTTCCTCCGCCGGTGGGAAGCCAGATGATGATGTTCTCCCTCCGAAGAGCCTTCTGGACCACCTCTTCCTGGTAGTCATACAGCCCACAGTCTGCCATTGTAATGTATTTCTTGCTCCAAGCAGTTAGAACTTGAGAGAGAAGCTGACTGTAAACAAGAGTTAGTATATCGGCCCAGCAGGTGTCGGACAGAGTTGCTTAGACTCAAGAGCTGATGTTATATACTGCCTTCTGTTACCCAGCATTAAGGACAGCAGACTTTAGCTTGTTCATATAACCCAACCCTTTCTGACACCCTTACAGAAAAACGAAAGCGAAAGCCTTATGGATCGCAACAGAAAGAGGGCCCTCTCTAAGGAGCCTCTGAATGGACAACTAAAACGGAGCACTTTGAAGTGACAGTCTAGATTTGTGGTTGCTACAAATACAATTTTTTGATTTTTCAGAAATAACAATATTTAGGTAGCACTTGTAGAAGTAATTATTAACTACTTGCAATATATTCACAAAGGCAGTATTTCAGTTAATCTAGCAGCAGGCCTTGGCAGTTACAACCTTGTAAAAGCCCTTCAGGACGGCCCCATTAGTCTTACTGCCTTAACAAGAAAACAAAACCTAAACCAGAAACCACAACTAGCCAAAAGGTATACAAACATTGCACAAACATACCTTCTATTGAGGAAGCACTTAACCAATAAAATACTTCCAACTGAATGTAAATATATCTACCACAAAAAAAACAATTATTTTATTATAAAATCCTTTATTTCAATTAACAATATTACAGTAAGCTTTCAAACCATAACTAATGACACTGGAGCAGTCCTCAGTCATATCATTTTCCTCCACCGTCCATATTTTAGGTTTTAAATGCAGCATAGGTAGATTGAGGGATACATAACTGACAACCCTGAATAACGCAACATCGACATCACTTCAGCTGCCTGAAGCAAGTCCTGATTCAAGTACAAAATGAACACCGGCACGCACACAGTTCAGTGGACACTCAGCAAGCAGGCTCGGTCGCTACAGACAAGTCAGTTCCCCAACACGGTCTGGCAGAGAACAGCGGACAAGGCTTCAGATGAGGAATACAATCACAGACCCAATTGTTATACGTTTGTGTGGCATCTGCCATGGCAATTTTTAAATTAGATATAACATCTGTATTGTATAAATACATTGATTTCCACCATGCCGCAATGCTCAGTGAATATGGAGTGTAGAAACACAACTCGAAATGTTCTGTGCGTGAAAAACAGCACAACCAGCAGGACGACATGGTGAACCAGGAGGACTGGGCAGAACAGCCAGGAGAAGTAGAAACCTTGTTTTAAAGTCATGTTTGGCTCCCACCATTGTGGGATTTTGGAACCATCAGGAAAAGAAATATTCGAATCCACCCCTTCTACGACCTACACTTTATCCCCTGTACATCTCGTATCATCAACACAAAACAGATACTGGCCAATACTTCCGAAACGAAAGTGAATCTACCACTTCAATACAGTACGTGTTTTACTGTAGTTCTCTATTCATTATCCACACTGCACAAATAAGATGGTGGATTTTGGACCTGTCTGTCAGACTGTGAGGAGGCCAAGCAGGGGCTAGCCACGCTCTTTCTCGAGGGCTCTTTGCCGTAATACCTTAGAAGTACATTGGCCTCTTTTCAAGTGTATGTCAGTAACGGAAGGCAACAGCGGCTTAGGTCCTTAGATCCAGTATCCTGTGAAAGTAACAATTATTACCTAAATAAAGCACTCTTATCTCTGCATTAAGGAGCTATGGTCGCTTGGGCAGTCGTACTTAAGTAATGCCGTGACCCTCTACCAACTGTGATAGGGAGAAACAGCCCTGGGAAAACGCTGTTCTGCAACTGGAGAGTTACTCACATGAAAGTTTCGATGATTTCTGCAATGGAACCAGTTATGTTGGTACATCAATTGAAATATGCATTCAGTCCTTTATCAATTTAAGTAAACTGAGCTAATCACCATGCAGCGTGTGAGTGAAGAGGAAATGGGCCAATTTGAAAAGTGTACATAACGGAGAGGGTGCACAAAAACATTTTGACACTCAATGGCAAACCCCATTTTTCTCCTGGAAAGCTGTCTCCTAAACCACATCATCCCTTCAATCATCAATAACATACATAATCCCCCCCCACCCCCGACACACACACTCAGTAACTCCAGGAGTTGAGAATGGCTAGTAATTCTCCCATGTGTCTGCTCTGAATGTGTGTAAGATGGTGAGCCAGACAGAGAGTGGGCGAGAGAGCGAGACGCGTGTGCCTCCACAGAGCTGTGCACGACAGGCCACTCCCCCTGGAATCCCTTCTCAGACAGGCCACGCCCCCTGGAATCACTTCTCAATCAAGCCTCCGTCTTTCAGCTTGAAGTAGAAGAACTTCTCCAGGGTGTTGGCACACTTGCAGTACTCGCTGTCTGGAGGGTTGTACTCGCGGCAGTTGGTGATGATACGCTGCAGGTCTGCGATGAAAAGTTTCTTGGTCACATAGTATCTGTTCTTCAATCTCTCGGTCATGGTCTTCAGGTCTGAAGGGGCACACCAGCACAGAGGACAACAGGTCTCAGAGCAGGCTTGATCTCAATGTGACATTCAGTCACATACTATTTGTTAGTACAATGCAGGTGGGCACTATGTTTCTTAGAAAGACGGTGAATAACCCTGACCAATGGGGAAGCGGATGATCTCATAGTAGTCTGGAGCCTCTGACTTCTTAACTGGTTCCATGAAGGGCCAAGAGTCTGGATGAGTCTAGTGAAGACACACAACAGAGGCTTAATAAACGGGGCGTGGTCTCCTGCACCTGCCTATCAGGTGGGATCTTACCTTGATCTGGGCAAGGAGGTTCTTCAGCATGTTATACAGCAGGTCTGGATCCTTCAGCTCTTTCCTACAAGACAAGGACATCCGTTTAACAACCTTCAAACTGGGAATATCAAGTATTATTCAAGTACAACATCCTTCCCTCAAAAGAAGCTTTGAGCTCACCCTTTCTCCTTTCCACTAGGCTTCCAGCCTGTCTCTCCTAAAAATAAATCTAGTTTAAATGAGGGACCAAATTCACTCCAAGTCAGAGAGATCTTCTAGGATGGGCCACTGTGCCTACAGACAAAAACCCACTTACGTATGCCTGGAATGCTCTCCACTGGGATCTGCCGTACCCCCTCCTTGAAGCAGGTGAGGCCAGGATACACCTTCCTGATCTGGCTCTGTTTCCTCTCTATGAGCTTCTTAATGATCTGTCACAGACAGGAAAACAGCAGGACTTCATACTTTGAATAATCCAACAGCGAACGAATGGGAACACGGCAGATGAAGGTTGCAGAGGAATGCGCTCACCTCTTTCTGTCTCTTGATGATGTGGGAGAGCTCCGTGTACGGAATCCTGGGGTTCAGTTCACACTCCATGAGAGTAGCCCCTTCGTAGTCCTTGATGTAACCAAGGTAACGAGTCTTGGGCACTTTTATGTCTTTGGAAAAACCCTGAAAGGTGGTTAGAGGGACAAGATGAGGGATGTATTAAAAATATATATATACATATAAAAATAAATAAACAACGTATACAAGTCTGTGCTGGGTGGTACCTGCTTCTTGAAGTAGCCAATGGCGTATTCGTCAGCATACGTAAGGAAGTAGAGAATGCTGTGTTTGATGTGGTACTCCTTAAGGTGGTTCATCAGATGTGTTCCATAGCCCTGACAGCATTATGAAAAAGTCTTACACATCCAGTAACAAAGACCCACATAAAACTACTTCATTCCCGTTCATTAGTGAATACCTTGACTTGCTCATTGGATGTCACCGCACAGAAGACTATTTCTGTGAAGCCCTGGGTGGGGAACATCCTGAAACAGATGCCCCCTATCACACGGCCATCTTTAATGAGAGCCAGTGTCTTGTGCTTCCTGGGGACATGGGAAGAGAGAAAAGATCGAAGGAATCGGTCATCAAAGACATATGACTAAGAGCCACGCTCAGAACCGTAGTGAAATAAATCAACTTTCGACAACTTACGGGTCAAACACTAGCCGTGTGATGTACTCTTTAGGCATCCGGGGTAGCTGGTGGGAGAACACATTTTGGAGGCCCACCAGCCACATCAGGATCTTTTTGTTGGACTTCTGGGAAAGTGAGTTCCCAATGACATGGAACTCAATGATGCCCCGCCTCTCTTCCAGCCTGGCAGTCTCATCCCGGGCAGCGTTAGGAGTCAGCAGGTTCGTCTGGAGACACAAGTGACGGCTTGACATCTCCTTCACAAAATGATGGGGTTCTAAATGCTTCCATAAACTTGCATGTCTGACCAGAGAACTATGAAGAGTCAAACAAGCCTCACCTCTGGGCCCAACATGGCCGCTGGGTCAGTGATGGTCATCATGACCTCATTCACCAGCTCCATGGGGATGTCACCCATGACCCGGATACGCTTGGCGTCCTCTAAGGTCAAAGCTTCGGGCAACTTCCTCTTCTCCCCTGAAACAGACGAGAAACAGACATGTCAGTGCCAATCACAATTGGCCCTGACTACAGGAACGTATAAAGAACACAAGTGTAAAGCCAACCCCTGACCTGTGGAGGGCTCTGCAGCCCCTGCCTCCAGCCCCAAGCTGCCCAGCGAGGACACACTGCTCATGCCCTTGGTAAATGAGGGTGAGCCAGACACTGCAGCTGGGCTGATCACTACCAGAGTGAGGACAACCCAGAACAAAGTTAGTCAGACAACAAATTATTTACATATGCAAGCCAGAACAAATAATATGTGCAGTAACAACCTGAGAGCAGTAGGGGTCAACCCCTCCCCTTACCTGTCTGGTGGCCCAGCTGTGCTCCATCTGAAGCAGGCATGGTAAAGTCCGCCTCCCATATGGGAGAATTCTCTCCGTAAATTTCCTCCTCCAGCATGGATAGAAATCTGCAACGTACAACCACACCACTCCATCACCCATATCAAGATTCCTCAAATGATTTCTATGGGTGAACACACGTCAGAAGCAGCGGAAATGCAGGCAGACTGGTTGCACTGACTTGGGGAAATGTGTGAGGATGAGAGTGCGTTTCTCAGGCAAGAGCTTGTCCTTCTCCACTCTAAACTTCTCCAGGAGTTGACGCCGCGTTACTGTGAAGATGGACTTGAGGAGACTGCGGCCGAACACCTGGGTGGTCTCATAGCGGGGCAGGCTGTCATTACTCTGGGGGACATGGCAGTAGCACAACCACCTACGACACAAACACGAGAAACAAGTCCATTCAGAAAAGCAACAGCTAAAGAGATATATTCATGAACCACAGTTGGATAGCAGTATTGAAAACATAGGCTGAGCAGTACCGAAAACACAAACACACCTGGTGTAGTCAACTTTATAGGCAGTGCCATCGTCCTTCTGGGAGCGCTGGCGAAACTGTGTGGGCGTCTCCAGCTTCCAGTAGTTGAGGCACAAGAGGAACATCTTGGAGAGTTCAAACATGGTCTGCCTCTCCTTTGGAGCCAGGTGGCTGAACTTATACTGAACAAAGTTCAACACTCCCTTATTGGGGGGGGGGGGGGGATAAAAAATACCATCAAACAATGTGGCTTTGATATATTAGTATATGGCTGATGGCAGTGGAACCTTAAATATTTACCTGCTCTATGTTGGGCTTCTCAAATGGGGGGCTTCCCAATGATCCTTCTACTAGGGGCTGGCTCATCTGCAAGATGCATTTCCTCAACAGCTAGCAAGGGGGACAACACAAGAACTTTAACACAACCAGGCAAACAACGGATGCGGTGTTACGTCTGTCGTTTCATGTCGGTTGGCTGGGAGGACAGCGGATACCTTGAAGAGGTAGAAGTAGACCTGCTTGGTGTCTGTGTCCTCCTCTTTGTGCACAGACATGAAGAGATTCTCCACATCCACAACCATCCCCAGCAGCCTATTGATCTCCTCTTCTGAAACGTTCTCCAGGTGGGACACATGATCCGCTACCCGGACAGAGAAGCAAGGAGAGAGGCAGTTCATTAACAGTCATCTCTAGAGCAGTTCACTTCAAGTCACACACTAAATGTAAAAGAGACATGGTCACTTGTTCTGTCGTGTTAATCCTGCACAACTGACAGCGTGTATAAAAGGAGGCTTTATAATACATCAGGTGAATAGTTCAGTACCCAGATCATGTCCGCAACTGCGACAGGACTCGCTCAGGCTCGCCGCTTGCTGCTGCAGGTCCATTCGAGTGGCTGATGGTGGATGGGGATTCTTCCAGCCATTGCATTTACATGTGTCACTAGCCTAAGGAACAGGGATTGTCATGTGTGTTGACGCAGTGTAGATGATGTGGCTCCAATGTGGCCAAAGAGGTTCATTTACATTTGTCATTTGCTTTCTAATCAGCAAGACATCAAGTACAGTAACACCATAAGTCACATGTAAAAGCACTGATGACTGTAGGCTATGACTAACAAACTGGTGTGAGGTTCGTGTGAAATTCCTAATTAGCTCAAAAGATAAGTGCTATGTGTGCAAGCTAGCTAGCTAACTTGATAGCCAGGCTACGATCATGTAAAACATTGTTGGCTTGTTTGCTAACGATTGATAGCTAACTAGCTAGTTGTATTGAATCGTAATGAGAGTCGTTTTGTTTTGGTATTTTAAAGGGGATCGGAGGGCAATGAAGCTATCAGACCAACCCTTGCCTGAAGCTTTGTTTTGAATTAGGCTAGTTAGCTTAGCCATTACCTTGCAAGCGGAGAAAACGCCGAGTTTTTCAAGCTTTTTAGCCCGTGGGAAAGCACGGACTTGAGCTTTCTTCTGACTCGCACGCTGTTGTTGGCTGAGGCCGGGTCTGACAGGGTCACTAGTAGTGTTTCCTGATGCGGACCCCACCGTGGCAGCGGCCGATCCACTAGTTTGGGCTTGGAGCAGCCGCGGTTGCAAGGTTTGCACTGCCGGATCCGACATCTCAAAAGCGGCAGAGCACGCTGGCACGGCCCGCTCACTAGTTCCAGACTCGGGTCGGTCACCTCTCCCCTGTCCGCGAGGCAGTATGGGTATTGTAGTGTGGCTGAGAGTAAGCGGCAACTATTGTTCAAACATGTTTTAATGAAGGAAAGATATGTATATGTAGATAGATATGAGATATGTATATGTAGAAAGATATGTATTTCCTATTTTTTAGGATTATGTTCAGGGGTTTTCTTGTCTTAAGAAAATACAGTGTATTTTTTGTTTGTTGGCAATCATCGTTCATAAACCATTAAATGATAAGACAGACAGGCATCGAGTTACCTTCCCCGTTATTTATTGGTAAAATTACATTTTTTTGGCGTTCTTTACCCTTGCCCAAAGAGTACAGAAGCACTTGCTTCTGTGCTCTTTACCCTGCCCCACCTCCCTTATCGCCCCGATTCACAGCAACTGCAGCTGTCTTGTTGTGCTAGTCATTGATGTCATAACAGAGCAGGCAACACTGGTCCAATAAATCCCTTCCTGATACGAAAAGTAAAAAAAGAAAGCAAGAAAAGAAACCATGACAGAAGGAAACTGAAAACATCTGAATTATCAGAGATGACGAGACAGAACCTGTGCACTCAATACCAGAGATTTTCACAACAAAAAATTCATACACACAAAAACAAAATCTTTCCATCACAAAATTATTGGGGGTGACAAAATATCAGATTGGGAAGGTATTGAATTCACAATAGCTACTGATTGGTTATACTTTTTTTTGCAGAAAATAATGATACAAATACAGCAACATGTCTTTAATACAC
The DNA here is from genome assembly GCA_030340665.1 of Neosalanx taihuensis. Taxonomy (NCBI): domain Eukaryota; kingdom Metazoa; phylum Chordata; class Actinopteri; order Osmeriformes; family Salangidae; genus Neosalanx; species Neosalanx taihuensis. The sequence continues at coordinate 5,884,095 of CM059298.1, forward strand.
AAACTGGTGATTTTGGTCAAGAAAACCTTCCTTGATCAGTCTTTTTTTTTTGTTTTTACTTTTAATTGTACATGGATGAATCTGAGATATGAAATTAATGCTAAAATGACTGATTGATGACAACGTTAATAATGCACTATGTATATGGTTGGATATAGATTAAGAAACCCTTAGGTGGTCTAACCTTTTAAATCATACTGTAAAATGTGTGCTAAAAGAAGAAGTGATAATAACAATTGTAATAACAACAATAACAATTTTATAATTCCGTTAATCTACATAACTGCTATTTCTGGAAGGAAATAAACTGTCCATTGTCAAAACTCCTTAGTTGGAACCGCTCTGTTCCTTAATCCCGAATTACTGATGAGGGGTTGGGGAGAAAACGAATGTGAGTTGCTACCACCATCCACAATCAAACTGAACCAGGTTAGAGTTTGAACAGTGGGAGAAGACATGATACAAAATACTGTAGTATTATGGTACATAACATGACAAGGAGACAGGGAAATGGAGGAGAAAAAGGAGAGGGCCAACAGCCTGGTAATATTCCTCCCAGTTGCGTCAGATTTTTTCTTTATTTTCTTTACAGAAATACAGAGCAAAAAGTCGAGCAGCTGGACCGATTAAGTGCGATTGATCCTCACCAATCTTTATTTTTTTCTGCCTGATGTGTCGGTTTTTTTTGTTGTTGCCACCAATGTCCATTGTTGGAAATATAATGGTTTGCAATGCCCTGCAGAGTTAAAAATGGGTATGTTCATGAAGGTCAAATGCTTTGTCTGTTGGTCAGATCACTTGCTGAAACCCTGGGCCTGGACTGACAGTGGATCGGCCAGGGGGCAGGTTTCTTTACTCGTTGATTGGAGCTTGGTAGTTAGTCAGACCATGGGGTGTGTATGCCAGCTGGTTGATGTCTGGTCTGCTTGGTTGATACTGCAGGTTGGTTGATGAGTTTCTTCAGTTGGCTTTGGTGTGCTAGTTAGTTTCCACCCCCACAGCACTGCCCACTCCTGCCCTGTGGAGCTGCCTCCTGCAGGTCCACGCCTCTGGCTCGGCCGCCGGCCCCTGCTCCTCCCTGGGGCTCAGTCTTGGGAAGCTTCTTGGCTAATGAGGTTAGAGAAGCATAACATCGACCCTATTCTTTGCTTTGGGAAATAAAAGCACGAAGACAATATGCTGTGTTGCACTTACCGATGGCCATAAATATCTCATTGACGTTCATAGCAGTCTTGGCTGAGGTCTCCATGAAGAGCAAACTGTTGTCATCTGCGTACGCTTGTGCTTCCTGCCAACGATAAACGGAGGATTTGGGGAGATTAATCTCACTGTCATGGCAAACATACAAAACCACATAGAATCTGCATGCAGAAAACGGTATTTTTAGATTATGAAACCACCAGTGACTATGTCATGGGTTGCAGTAATTTTTAGGGGAGTTCCTTCCTCTGTACCTGGAAGTCCACAGCTCTTTTGTTGGCTAGATCAGCTTTGTTCCCTGCCAGTGCGATGACGATGTTGGGGCTGGCTTGTCGCTGGAGCTCCTTTACCCAGTTCTTTGCACGTGTGAATGTGTCCTGCACAGACAATGTTACACCCCTGGGTTAACCACAAAGCATCTTAAAAGCATCTTTTTTTATATATATATAACATTGTTACCAGTACAATGTGGAGGATAATGTAGAAACTGTTTTTATTTTTGAGTCCAACAATGATATGCTGATGTGAATGAAATACTACGATAATTTCAGTTTATATATTTGTATCTGAATGCATACAACCCCTTCTGTGAAATGTCAAGAACTTTCATATTGCCGTTTCCCCATGTCACATATATCGATAACGGCGTCTGCTAAATGACTCAATGCAAATATAAGTAAGCTTGAAGATGAGAGCAAAGGTCTGTCGCCACTCGAGTTTTCAACTAATCATCAACCTGGGCAGCATCGAGGCTGGGCCGGAGGAAGGCGTGTCTCAAGGCCACACCCATGTCTGATCACTCACTGTGTTGGTGATGTCGTAGACCACGATGGCAGCCTGGGCTCCTCTGTAGTACATGGGCGCCAGGCTGTGGTAGCGCTCCTGCCCTGCCGTGTCCCAGATCTCAAACTTCACCGTTGTGTCGTCCAAACAGACCGTCTGTGTGAGGAAGGCAGCTAGGGAGGAAACAACACGGGGGACTCGTTACCCTGGCGATAGCAGAAACTTCACATTTTGCATTTTGTTGTAGCTCAGCAGGGTGTCCATTTTGAAAACAAATCCGATCCAAAATCCAAAGTCAAGAGTCATGTGTAAGAAGAAATTATATTATTTATGGCCTCACTAAAACCTTGACCACCTGAGCTTGCAAAATAATTGTTTAAGGACAATGTTGAATATAAACAATATTTTCCCATTGACCTTAGAAAATCACTAAGTTTCAGTTTACATTCAGAAAAGGAAGAAAAACGCTAGGGAGAGAGCAGGAGAGAGAACCATGAGACATGACGGGAGATCTACTTATTCAAGCCATTGTGTCACATGACAGAAGAAAAAAGTGCACTCATGATCCAGCATTCTTTAAGCCTGTTGATCTTTGACAAGGCAGCTGACGACAGGTTTAACCCCTCCCCCACCCCCCCCAAAAAAACGCTGACTCGCGGCAAGTCATTGCCTGGAGTAAGCACCAAGCATCCTGTCTCTACAGCTTCAGATAAGCCAGGATACGCCAATATAAGCTCCGTATGCTACGAAGAGGAAATGCGTCCACAGAAGGTGGGAATGCTCCCTGAAATGGGTTCACAGTAGCAGTTAACATGTCCTTGCCAGTTTTCAGACAGCACATCTGGCTGAACAGTGAACACTGAGTCAAGCACAGTAGTTACACATTGGCTACCGGGCCTTATCGCTGCAGTTAGAACCTTTAAATCTGATCTAAAAAAAACATGACAAGCTCTTCTAAACTTCACCCAGAAAATTCATTGGTTGTACATAAGTTATAAGCACAGCATGTTCAGGAAACCTCATTGTTAGTTCACTTCCTGTCTGAATTGACCTCCAATCCTCTACTTCCTCCCGGGGAAAGCAAATGCACACAACAAAAGTGTCGGAAAGGAAAAGCCAGTTTCAAACCAAAAACACTGGACAGATATTTGGGGATTAAATCAGACGCTCCACTCCTCCTAGCAGCAAGACAGCCGTGGCTGCACATGAGGGTCAGGTGATCAGCTCCTGCCCCAGAGCGGGCCCTGAGACCTGCCAGAGGCACTGCCACAGTTCCACAATGAAGCATTCCATCAGCCCAATTAGGGTGTGGATCTTTCCTGCCTCCGATCCTTTTAGATTTCAAACAACAACTGAGATACAGCAAGACAAGATGCACACAATAAACATTCAAATTAACAGAAACAGCAGACAAGTTTAGGCCAATAGCAGTCCACTTAAGATGGGACATGCAGGGGCTGCTTACCTCCGATGGTGCTCTCCTGGTACTCGTGAAACTGGCCTTTCACGAAGCGCAGCACCAGACTAGACTTGCCCACCGCTGACTCTCCCAGCAGCACCAGCTTGAACTGGCAGATCTTGTTACTTGCAGCTGAGCCGTTGGTCCGTGCCGGTCCTCCTCGACCTGCCATGGTGCTGATCTGACAGCTCAACCAAGACAAGAAGCAGGGGCAGCTCTGGGTGGATGTAGAGACCTGAGGGAGGGTTGAGGAAAGGGCTGGAGAGGAGGCTGGAGAGGAGGCTGGAGACAGGTCAGGGGGGGCTGAGGCAGGCTGGGTAGATGAAGCTGAAGGGATAAGTCAAAGCAGAGGAGGCCAGTAGGTAGGGTTCTTCACCTTTAACACCTGAAGGGATGCAGGGCAATGTTAAGTATTCCACCACATATAAAAAATAGCCAATAGTGCAACAAAGAGTAAACTTTAGTAACACAAATTATTGTTATCATACATCAGCTTTCATTCTGTTGTCAAAAGCGATGCCTAATCAGCATCATGTCATCACTGACTAACTGAAACTACAATTGGTCTCAGAGACAGAAGCTAATCAATGAATTATATTGAATTTCATCTAAAGAACTGAAACCATACCTTTTATCATACAACCTAATGCAGGACTAGTCCTATACACAAGATGACTGAACATAACCAGCTATTATGTGTGCTTAGAAAGAGACAGCAACCAAGCATCCAAACCAAGGCCTTTTTAAATAGTGCAACAGCTCTAAATATCGACTAAACCTATTTTGTTTTTTAACGATAGAGGCTGATGAAGTAGGCCTGCTTTTGCTCAGCCGGAGGGTCAGGAAATGTAATTTTGCTTTTAGCCGGAAGTGATGATAGGAGTTATCTTATCCATGTTTGCAGCTTAAACAGATATGAACTACGTAGATGTTTTAGGTCATAGGTTTTATGGATCATTAGGTTTAATCAGAGATGACCTAGAACGACTTAGAGGAAGAGAAAACCTAAAATTTAAAGTTGAGTTACTGGAAAAGGAAATAAAAATCTAAGACAAATGTCTCATGCTGGAGAGAAAGTCAGTCTGAAGACTGCAGAGAGGCTGACTGGAAAGGGGTGTGTTAGCCATTGGCCCTGTGCCTCAGCCTGGCCTGGGCCTAATCTTCAGCATGTGATAGTAGATCACATTTGTGGGTGAGCAGCCTAACCAGCCAGGGAGGAAAAAGGCCCCACAGAGCAGTAGACATCAAAAGCCCTGACCTGGACCACTGCCTACACGTAGGCCTGATCTCTGAAGTATTCCTTGAGAGACTGCAGAGAGGCTGGAGGGTAAAACAACCTCTCTATTCACTGGATCAACAGGCTGGTATTCATGAAAATACCAATGAGAACGCTGAGGTTTCACCTTCCTCCGCTCAGCATTGTACGTGAGAATGCTGCCAACATGGCAGGAAGACCAAAGGAAATGTACTAACTACTTGACAACTTTACAATTTATGGGAAGAAGTGTAGGGCCATTCTCCAAATAAACCTTTCATTCAAACGACGAAACGGAAATAATGGTTGAACAAATGTTTGTAGGCATTTGTTTTTAACGAGATATGCCTAACCTTGCCTCTGGTGTTTCAAGCAAGAACAGCACGTAGGACAGACAGTTTTGACAAACTAAACAAAGGCAAATGGCTGTGGTCAGCAGGCTCTGTGCCCGAGGCCTGAGCCATAAAAACAAGGTCTAACAACATGACTACATAAGAAACAAGAGAAATAAGGGTGGGAAGACGGTTCGGAAGCACTGGATAAGCAGTGCAGTGTTTGCTGATACTGATTGTAAACAGAAGAAAACATCATCTGTTTATAGTCAAAGATAAGATTTCAGTCAACACATTTGTTGGTGTGGCTGTAGTAACAAAAAAGTTCATTTTACAATGGTGATTATTTTTTTATAGATATTTTTATATAGATTTAGATTAAATAGATACTGCAACTCTACTAAACTCTACTGCAGTCTGCTCTGCTGTACGCTGTTCTCCCCTCCCCTCTAGGTTTCAGAAATCCCATCCATGAAGGGTTAACGTGGGGCAGACTTTGCCAGTTGGACAGGGATGGATTGCTCTGGTCTAGGCATGCTGGGGCTGTTGTGAGACAGACATGCATCCGAAAAAGCAGCTTCCCTCTGATGCTTTAATGGCCTCTCTAATGGGCCCTGGAAGCACAGTGATGTGGGTTAGAGTGAGACAGGCAGAGAGGCAGACGGGTCACACAAGGAGGGGAAAGATAAGGAAGCAAGACAAGCATGGTGAAATATTCATAAAGCTCCTGTCAGGATGATGTGGAAGCACTTAGCAAGATGCGGAAAGGCAACCTACCGACAGTCCTTAGAACCTATGAATGTCAGCTACATGCAGAGACTCATACCTCCAACTTGGCACCCTGTTAGTCATGAATTCCTGCAAATCGTGTAAACAACAGGCCATGCAGACTTCATTTTACCTACCTAGAAACAAGCAGTCACATGAACATGTTGACAAAGTCATGTCCCACTGTCCCTTTAGGTTTGTATTAGTGATCCAGTCCTTTCAAAGGACTCAGGCCATTATCACACATTTAACCAATGTCAAATGTATCGATAGGATTCTTACTAATTTTACAAAACACAGGTCAAATGTCAATGCATATGGTCGCCATTCATTCAGGTCTTCTCACCACACAAGTATAACTCAGCCTGCTGACATTAAGAAGCAGGAATTGTGAGAAGCTCAACTCCATTATGTTTATCTTGGTAACAACTGAGAAGTTATTCAAATGATGTTTGCTTCTTAAACATGCTCATGAAAACAGTTCCCATGTTGTACGGCAGTAGCTTGTGTGTGGTCAACACAATCCGTGTCCAATTAGATTTAGCATAATATTCAGGGACATTTCCCTTTAGAGCTCATCTCCCCTTGAGTTAGTGCCTTCTGATAACTGCCTTTCACACTGTGATCCTTGTGGCAGAGATAAAAAATGCAGACTGGCCTGGGTGGAGTCATCACAACCAAAGGGACCCTGACTAAGCAGAAGGAAGCAATGTGTGATTGTTTAAGTTTCAAGTATGCATGGACACACACATACATTATATATTCAGTTTGTTTAATTTCATGTACCACATTGAACTTTATTAGTAGGGTGGGACAAAGTCCTATTCATAACATGGAAGCAGCTTTGTCAAGTTGCTGAAAATCAGTCTCAAAGGTCCAATACATCTATAAATTGTTTAGCAAAGTGCACAAGGCAAGTCTATCTAGCTAGCTGGCAAATATACTAACAAAAACACAAGTATTCAACTTCCTCATAGCAAGTCTATAGATCCACCATTGGCATTACATGAAACTTTCATACCAGTGAGTTCACTAGTTCAACTAGTTTGATCACGAAAACACACCTATTATTTTGCCTGCATCAAAAACAACTAAACACTTTACATGAAGCTATCTGCATGGACAACTCTACTCAAAATATAACATGACCATGTCAGACTTGAGCCTGCTGCCATGAAGAAGCCTACAGCTAATGTGCCATCATCTGGCCAATGAGCTAGCTGATTAATAATAATAATCATTTCTATAATCATTACATATAGTCAAGTTACATAGATGGTTTAGGCATATATTAATAGATAACCACCAGATAACCACCAGTGTTAAACAGTCGGCCTGCCCTCAAATGATTTCGTTAGGTGGCAAACCAATTAGACGTCCGAGCTTGGTTTCCATTTCGCTAGCTAGCTCTCCCTATCTGGTTTAGCAGATAGCGAAGTAAGAGCGCTGGGACAGCTAGCACTAGATAACATAGTTAGGTTAAAACAAATGTAATATGTGCTAACCTGTTCAGTTAGTCAAAAGATAACTTCGCACACATATTTAGGTAGGGAGGCGATAGTGCGACTCTTAGCATTAGGCTAGCCAGTAAATGACAGTCTAGTCCTGTACTAACTTAGCTCTAGCTAGCTAGCAGTAAATACCTACTGTACCGTTAGCCATAGCTGGGTGTAGGACAGACATGGATAATGAGATGTAACACTTCTTAATTCGATGAAGACATTCTTATATAGCAACCCGGGCGGTGTATAAAGATGTTAGTATACCGATCAGCCTCGTTACCTTGGTCAATAACCCACAGTTAGCTCTAGTAGCAAAACAACTAGACTCATCGGCTAACTGGCTAACGGTCCTACCAAACCACTCGGACAGTCAGTTGTCAGGTTGGTTTTGTTGAATTTAACACATAGAATCCAGACTTGAATGAAGGATTGACGCCTCACCGTAGTTTGTGTGGTACAAATTCACAGTCCGCCTTATTCGTCGTGTGCCCCCCGTGTGCCTAAAACCCTCTCCGTTTGGACTTCGATTATAGTTTCTGTTCCAAACGTCACTGAGATCGGTTTGCCCCGGCCTTCACTTCCGATTTGTGGATTTTTTTTCCGGGATCCTCCCACTTATCGTCACCGGGGCATTAACCAATAACATGCTTTCAGTAGCTAGGTGTTTGGGATCAGTAGTTTCATTTAATTGATGGCCTACCTCAGGGGTCACCAATCCTGGGCCACTGTCCGGACGGTTTTAGATGTTTCCCTGCTCCAGCACACCTCCACAGAGCTTGATAACGACCCTTCATTAGAATCAGGTGTGCCGGAGCAGGGAAACATTTAAAACGTTAAGGACAGCAGCCCTCGAGGACCAGGATTGGTGACCCCTGGCCTACCTGGTCAGGACAGCGGCCCTCGAGGACCAGGATTGGTGACCCCTGGCCTACCTGGTCAGAACAGCTTGTATAGAATCCTGTTGTTGGTCGTCTGCAAACAAAAGCTGGGTGCATTCTCCAAAAGTCTGGGCACAACTGTTCAGAAAGCTTCAGGCCATTTTCTTCGATTTACCACCACCAACATTTGAAATCACACATGATAATGTTCTTTGGTACTTGGTTAGTACGACAGGATAAACTGCGCTATCCACACAAATAGACAGTCCCAAAGTGTTTGCAAATTGTTCTGAGATCACTAAAATTAGCATTTTATACAATAAGCATTATTCACCATTTAGGGATGGCTGCTACTGTATTTATAATATATGCTGATCTCTGTGCTACTGGCTCTGTGATGGAGAAAACGTGTCCGGATTAGTGTGAAGGGATCACATAATATGTACAGTACACATATTCAGAAAATTTACATAATTTGCTGTTCCATTAAATATGTAGTTATTTATTTTAAGTACAGTATAAACATTTCAGAGAAAATGTACCTTAATACTCCTTAATGAGCAATAACTAACCACAAATAATCATACAGTTTGCATCCGTGGATGTAATATATTAATGCTTATAATGCTGTTTGAAAAAGGATATTTAACTGAACATGAACGTAATACAATTTGACCTCATAAACACTTATGCAAGATAGATTACAAACAAAAACTTTAGCAAAATTTGACCAACCATACCAATTTACTTCTATCATCTAAGACCATAATACTACAACACTGGTAGTTCAGTATCTTTCCAATGCTGTGCCTTTCAAGCCATAAAAACAAAGCAGTGATGTTATGTGTCCTTGACTGGATCCCATTCAGGATGTTACTTATGTGCTACCTCCAAGCCCCAGAGAGGCTCGATGTTCATTGCCGAAGTAAAGCTGCTGGTTCCCTGAGGCTGCTCGGTGTCACTATCTTTCCTGACTGGGGTCCCTTGACCCTGGGAAGGCTCTTTGCAGTCTGCCCCTGCTAACTGCCCCAGCACACTGAGGGGAACATCCTGGCTGGTGTGAAGGACTGAGCTAGAGCCTACCATGTCATTTTGTCTAGGAGAGCCCTGGATGATATGATTGTGTGCGATGCCAACAGAAGCGTAGACCCCCGAGGCTGTCAATGAGCTAACCGCAGTGTGGAGACGAGGCTGACCTGTAGGGGTGAGGCTGGCATGGATGGGTGTTGCAGAGCTACCCTGTGAGTGGAGTAGGTCCGAGCTGACCTGCATATTCAGAGAAGGGTGAGACTGACTGAGACTTCCTGGGGAACACTGGGGGCGAGAGCTGCTAATGACAGGAAATGAGGCTTTGTAATCTACTTGAGGGCTCTGACAAGTCCCTGGGAATCCCTGAATATTAGATCTGAGATTCAGGTGAGATATGCCCAAACGGCTGTGTGAGTGGGCCATGTAAGGAGAGTTGGGTGTTGTTCTGGAGGCCTGAAAAGGGCTACACTGGGCCTCTGGTTCCTGACCACTAGCAAGGCCCCTATCAGAGCAGCACTGGTGCAACCATGATGACCTGGGGCTGTATGGTCGATGAAGGTGCTCCACCTCAACTTTGTGGCTCAGGCTGGGGCTTCTACTGTGGGTTGGCCCTCCACTGCAGCCACAAACATTCCTAGCAGGTTGACTGATTGGTTCATGGTGGAGATGAGGCCTGGTAGGCATGCTGAAAGACAATTGCGTCTGCCAATCGTTGCTTGCAGACACGTTGCCGGTGGGATTGGGAACTATTTGTATTCCATAGGGATACGTGGACATGGAGGAGGTATAGTGAGGCGTGACCACATGGGTCTGCAGAAAATGCATCATTTCATGAAGTTCTTTGGTTAAGTTGGACACTTCGTGGCTGAGGTTGGTCATCTATAGCAAAAAAAGTGTGTGGAATAAAAAAAGGAACAACAATTATATGTCGAATGGAAGAAACAATGGCACTTTTATATTTAGAACACCCCTTTATCTCTTCCTTTTAGGAACACTTACTTTCAAAACTTTCTCCCTACACAGGCCTATAGTGAATTGTACTTAAGGCTGAAAGTGTGTCAGATGTGGCCTGGTTTTAGATACCCAGTCCTTAAGGGTGTAGGGAAAGTAGAGTACAGACTGGGACATTTTTTTTAATGATCCAACGACATGCTGGTTCAATCATGCAGACATTAATTTACATTTGCGGGTTCATACCTCCTGGTTTAGCTTGCTGATGTTCTGTCTCACCTCCTCTGTCTCCAGGAGGAGGTTGGCGCTCATCTGGAAATGATCTAAGGTTGTGGGCAGATAAGATCAGTAACACTGTTTGATGAACTTGATTATTGTCATGCCGCCTATCAGCATGTACACACTGTGCCCTTACCATTGCTGCTAGACTTTGTGTCGCCCTGCTCCATATTGAAGTGAAATGCATGTTCATTATCCTCAATTCCATCAACAACCCTGAAAGACATGACAAAGAGACTCTTACTCTTGGCTGGATGGATGCCTGTTACAAATGATGATAATAATATTGATATATATATATGATATATCTTACATGTTATATTGAAATATATTTGAAATGTAATTGAGGATTACCTGGGACTCAGGTCTAGTGGGCTAACACAATGGAGGGAGGGGATCAGTAGTTTTGCTGGCCTATGACACAAGCTTGGATCTGTGACACAACTGGGAAAGGGAGATGGAGAGAGCTCCTCACTGGACAGCGGCATAGGGGAGGGGCTCCGGCCTCTGAAGTCCTTCGCAGGTGACCGACACAGCCGGAGGGCGTTGATATGACGTAGCTCTTCCCCCAGTAAGGTGTTGAGGCTGGTATGCTGAGCAGGGCTGTTCGTTCCATGCAGTAATGGCAGCCTTCCTTGGTGCGAGGCCCCAGAATGGTCCGTGTCCTCACCCAGATCCACATTCTTTGCCTTCAGATTGAAGGCCAGTTTGGGGTCATTGCCTGCCCGCTCCTGTGGAAGAGTGGGTGTCAGTTTAGCAACACTAGAGGGATGTAGGGAGCTTCCACTAAAGGACCAATGCAAAAGGATCGTTTTTTTTCGTGTCATGAAATCCATTGGGCTTTGAAAATGATGCTGTGAATAAAAAACATTTTTTGAGTCTTGATAAACAAGTAATGAGGTTATATAACGCCCAGTGTTTTTTCTTCTGCCAAGAAATCAGGTTAACCGAGTAAATATAGCACCAAAGAATAAAATTAAATTTTTCTAATTAGACAAAATTACTTGTAGATTGCATTTTATTTAGTCATACACCCATATTCAAACTAGCCAACTAAAACCCCTTCAGCTTTAATTACTATTTTTAGGAGGCTAAATTTGGTGCATTTATTCTTTAATGTAAATTGTTATCATTATTTTCGTTTATTCTACTGTGTCATGTGTTTGAATTTAACAAGAAAGTTAAAATCTTCTCATAATATGCATTGATGTTTTGTACATGACAAAATGAAGGAGAGCTGGCAATGGTAAAGGCTGTACAGGTGAGACATGCATTTACCTGAGAGAGCCTTGGAGACCGCAAAAACCTTTTCAGACCCTGAAAAACGTATTCAACATCAATGACAAAAACACCACCGAGGGCATTCTCAGTAAGGAAGCGTGTGTGAGTGTCTGTGTGTGTGTGTCGTACCTCTGCTTCACTCCCCTCTCTCAGATTGTAAGTGAGGTTATGGTGGATGTCTTGGCTGAAGCGATTGCCGTACTCTGGGTAGAGCCCCAGAACCTCCCTGAGGGCCCGGACACTGATGTACTGCAGGTCACAGTACGTCAGGGCCTTTACATCAGCATTTGTCTTGATCACCTGATCATGTCCTGGCAGATCTCCTCCAATCAGATCACCTTTTCCTAAAACCGATCGGTGCAAGATTAACAGGTGAACACATGCTGCTCTGAAACTATCCAAGGCAACAGAGACCATGGAGAGCAAATTCAGATTAGATCCAGACTGACCCAGTATTGCCAGGACCATGCCATCTCTCAGCACCTCCAGGGAGCCGGAGCAGACAAAGTAGTTAGCCTGCAGAGCGTCCCCCTGGCGGATGAGATACTCCCCCGGGGCACAGAAAGATGTTTTGATGTGTAGGGACAGGGAGCGCAGGCACCCCCTGCTGGCATGCTCAAACACAGGCAGCTGGAGGATGTCTTTGTTGAGGTGCATGGCGATGTCAGCCCGCAACTCGTCCGGGAAGTCGTGCAGGAGCTGGTGGAGGAGAAGACAAGATTTAAACAGCAAAGGGAGAGAGGTCGCTTTTATTGCGAGACATTCTCGGATTTCTGTGGGACGTATTGACAATGCACTGTTCAGGACCTGTTAGGCAGTGACTCATTGAATTGACATGATCGAATTGATATTCAGCTGTGACCTTCCCCACAATGTTCTAGGGTTATAGGAAGGTATGTGCCGTACAGGGGGCGTCAGATAGCTCAACGGTTAAGGCGTCGTGATCGGAAGGTTGTGAGATCGATCCCCGGCTGTGGCTATATGACGTTGTGTCCTTAGGCAAGGCACTTCACCCTACTTGCCTCAGGGAGAATGTCCCTGTACTTACTGGAAGTCGCTTTGGATAAAAGCGTCTGCTAAATGAATAAATGTTAATGTAAATGTACATTGAGATGCCTATACATAGTCGGAATTTCACTGAAACTTGATGGCACGTTTGCAGGGTTCGTCGCCAATGTAACAACAGGGGGTGCAAAAACGCAGCAGGTTGCGTGAAAGGTTGGTGTAGTCTGTTACTTTGGCGATGAATAAATTAGAAGGATGCTCATGAGTTTTCTCTGCTCTATTTCAATGTCGAAAATCCCTTTCGAAGTCATCCCTGGTCTAGTTTGGCTTTCTTTATACAATATACCAATTACTTTCAATAAAGTAGGTGCCTGCTTTAGAGAACAAGAGGTAGATTGTGAAAGGTTGAGGTGACCTTGAAGAAGTAGCATTTCGGAATGAAAGCCTAGCCTCCACAAGCATATGCTTTCACACAACCTGACAACTTCACCCACACCCTTAGCAACCTGCAAATGAAAACCTGAGCCCCACTGCCACCCTCTGCCTGGCGCGAGAGTGAGATATACTTTAATTGCTTGGGTGCATCCTTTCCATCAGAAATGTATGAAAAAGTGAACAGTGGCACATCGAGGATGTATTTTTCCACTCTCTCCCCCACACACCTCATTGGCGTTGATGCCGTTGTTGACAGACCATGTCGTCTGGAAGTACTCGAGCATGCGCTGTTTGAGCAGCTGGGGGAGTCGGTGCACACGTATGAAATCCTTCAGATCCTTCATGCGTGTGTGGTACAACGAACGGCGCGAGTACATGCGCTGGATGATGGCGGTCACATTGCCAAAAACCACTGCATGCATGAGGGCTGGAAGACACACAGGGAGGACAAAAAGAAACACAATTTATGACGTCTCAAACACTTAGTTACTATACTTGGTCGGGTCAGAGTGATCCTGTGAGTGATTCCCCTCGGGCTTGACTGAACTGACCCCCGATAAGCATGATGCAGATGGAGAAGATCTTCTCAGCGTCCGTGTTGGCGCAGACATTGCCAAAGCCCACGCTGGTGAGACTGCTGAGGGTGAAGTACAGGGAGGCGATGTAGGCGCTGGGCATGGAGGGACCGCCCGCTGTGCTGTTAATGTAGGGCGTGTCTAGACGCTTCCCCAGCTCCTGCAGCCAACCTTAAGAACAGAGAGACAGAGGCAGAGAGAGAGAGAGAGAGAGAGAGAGGAGAGAGAGAGAGAGAGAGAGAGAGAGAGAGAGAGAGAGAGAGAGAGAGAGAGAGAGAGAGAGAGAGAGAGAGAGAGTGGTAGAGCAGTAAGCCTTATCCCTACGGAGGTGTCATACTGAGAAATGAGACATCCTTCTTGGGGGCTTTGTTACAGTACATTAAACCTAGTCCCTGTGGGGGAATTACTCTGTGACCTACACTTCCTGTGGGGTAAGGTAGAGGACATATGTCTACTCAAGCATTCAGGCATGTCCGGAAACAACATGCAACTAAGAAGTGTTACTGTATAGCATCAATTACCGACTACAAGGAACGGTAAATTGGTCCCCTTGTTGTAGAGATGAATTCCAAAAACGTATCCTTAGTTGTAAGGGTGCTTCTCTGGACAGATTACTTATGGCCAGTACTTGAGCAATTTGTCTACACACAAATGCCAAAACACACGCACTTGCCCCGCCTAACAGCATACACACACAGAGATGTGGGCTCACCTATGTCCCAGATGACAGCGTCGGTGCTCTCGATCTGCTTGTGGCCAATCACGTACCAGATGCAGGCCATCCAGTGTGCCAGCAGGGCGAACACGGACATGAGCAGTGTCAGAACCACAGCGCTGTACTGAGAGTAGCGGTCCAGCTTTTGCAGCAGGCGCAGCAGGCGCAGCAAACGCACTGTCTTCAGCAGGTGGACCAAGGAGGTCTGGAGAGAAGAGAACACATCACACACACACGGACAGACAAGTCAAGGATGGCCACAGTGTGGAAAATAATGGGGGTTTCCTGTATGCGTACTGATCTGAGCATTGTGTTGTCATAATTTATTGTCAGAGATCTGCCATTTGTCTCCTAATCTGCATATTGATAAATACTGATTGAAATCCAGAACTCAACTGAACTTAGTCACTCTGTTTATGAAAGATGGACGAAACACTTTCTTCAACAACTGTTATCATGTGTCTTGTGTGTTGCAGGGCATGCCGCAGAGAAGAAGAGAAGAACAGAGACTCGTGCCCATGTCACCTGTTTCTATTTCTGCACTGCGAGAGAACACTTTCGTGAGAAAGGCTTTTTGAGAGATTCAGGGTCAGGAAAGTCAGGAGAAAAGGGAACTATTCAGCAGATAATTCTGTCTAACGCTGGCATATGGACAGACAGACACATACACACTCACACGCACACAGACACACACACACTCACCACTGTGATGTTGAAGGCATACAGCAAGTCGAAGGGCAGAGCTGCAATCAGGTCGACAAAGAACCAGGTGGTGCAATAATGGAGGCAGATGGAGCGGGCATCGTACACCACCTGACCAGACTGGCTTACATAGGTGGTGCGGAAATTCAGGATGATATCTGTACAAGAACAGCAAAAAGGTTCAACCGATGAACCCATAGAAACACATGCAGGTGTGAACAATCACATTCAAATTTCCCTATGATTCTAACGAGAACTTCGGTATGACAAAGAAGCCTTCAGAATACAAAGACTGGGGTGAGCCTGAACCCCCTGGCACGTTTCTGTGCTCCCCATGGAGCAGAAAGTAGTCCCAAAATGAGGAGGCTCTAATTGTAATGGTGTAACCCGTGGTAACGGGTGAGGGTGAAGAGACATGGGGAGTGAGGCAAGGAAACACCCCCCTCCACACAGCTGATTCGGGGGGGGGTGGGGGGGGAGATTTTGACAACGTCATTCCCAGGAGAAAAACACCTGGCTTTCTCCTCTGGCTTTGGCTCACCCAGAATAAAGAGCATCTCCACAGCGATGTCACTTCCTATGGTGCTACGTGAAGAGGAGTCACAGTCTCTGTCCTCGTCATGGCTGACGAAACAGACGTTGTAGGGCACCGTGATGGCCACGTAGAACGTGGCGAGCAGGATCAGCCAATCCCACAAGGCCTTGGACACACTGTAGTGCAGCAGGATGGAACGGGACTTCTGCACAGCTGCCATCTTGTACTCGGGAAGAGAGGGCCTCTGGAACACACTCTGCGGGGGGTGGGGGGATGGGGTGAGGAGAGAGAGGGAGGATGGAAGGAAGGAGAGAGGGATGACGCAACAGATAGGATCCATAGGGACCATGACTAGCCTCAGAGATGTACTATGAGTGTTTTAGATACTTTATCAGGTCAGAGTCACTGTACAGTAGCCCATTGGACCCTCAGTGGGCTAGGGTAACTAACAGGATGGGAGGTAAGCCTATAGGTTAACCACAAACAGGACACTGGCACAGGTGTAACACAAGGGGGAAAGGTGAAGCAGGTGTCAAGAGCACAACAAAAAGATAAAGTAATGCCAGAAAGACCCGTGAATGTATTTAAAAGTAAAAACAATGAGGCTGAAAATCCAAATAAGATTGATCTCATGCTGTGTGCTTCGGATGAATGAGCAAAAGGTTAAAAATATCCACTCTGTCTCTTTGAGGACCTGCTGTGACATGCTGCGACCATTCGTACAGCACTTCCTGTTAATTAGTAAGGTGATCTGCCCTCACCACCACACCAGCAGCTCCAAAGGAAAAGGCCACCCTGAACTACCAACACTCCAGTGCCTCAATCTGGGCTGGAAAAGCTGTCAGATCAGCCCCATCTGAGGCGAGCTCAATCATCCTTAGAAGCTCCGTCAAATGCCACTGTGGTCCATAAAGATTTAGCTGCACATCCAGTCTGCACACCTCGTCAGAAACAAACTTGTGTTTTCTGAGCTGCTTTCCCAAATGAAGACTTTACCTCACAGAATGAAATCCAGCAAAGATATTTAAAAAATGTGGAAAAATCCTCCTACATAGATTTGATCTATAAAGTTCTTACATTGTGAGGCCATGTCAGTTAAAACGAAGGAAAGGTTCACAAAAGCAATCAGCCTTACATTAGCCAGCTTGCCTTTGCCTCTCTTGGAGAACAGGTTGGCCAGGTGGTGAAGAACATTCTGGCCCCGTTGGCGGACATTAGCAAAGCGACGGTTGTTTTTACCGCCGTGATGGGACTCCTCGGAGAAACCTGCTCGGACAAACAAAGCAGGGCTTTTAAACAGTCGTCTCAATTCTGAGGGTCATGTTATGGAGCTGCTGCACTGGGCAAGGAAGGGAACATTTACATTTAGCAGACACATTTATCCAAAGCAACTTACAGTAAGTACAGGGACATTCCCCCCTGAGGCAAGTAGGGTGAAGTGCCTTGCCCAAGGACACAACATCATGTAGCCTCAGACAGCAATCAAACTCGCAACCTTCCGATCACTAGCCCAGAGCCTTAACCTCTGAGCCACGTGGCTCCCCATGAACAACGAGAGTCTGTTGAAGAACACTGGCTCACCTCCTCTCCTACTGTTGTGTTGGCTTTTCCCGTACGAGTCGCTGATATCCTTGAAGGAAAACAGGAACAGAACGACCTCGCTTTTCTCATTCTTGATCGGGACAATGTCAAGAAGACACCAGAAGGGGTTGCCTGGGGATTTATCAAGGGGGAAGATTTGATGTTTTAACTGTGCATTCAACTGATGAGGACCTTGCCCATGTGCATGTGTGTACATGTGTGCCTCTCTAACCGTTCTTCTTGTAGAAGCAGACCTCGCCCTGGTACTCCTGTTGACCCTCCAGAGCCTTGTCCACCTGCTGGGTCACTCGCTCGCTGGTCTCGGCTCCTTGCAGGAAGCTGCAGGTACACATCTTCTGCATCACTTCCGTGCGCACAAACCCTGTCAGCTCGCAGAAGCCGTCCGAGCAGTACACGATGGGGTAGCCACGGCGACCTTGGGCGTTCCCCAGCAGGAAGTTGCTGTCTGATGGGAGTAAGAAAGAGTAGAGCAGACAGGTGGCTTGTGGGACTTTCACTTTGGTTCATTGTTTCATGGCCTCGTTCAGAGAAAGGTCCTGAAACATCTGCCCCTGTCTCTTCTCCCCCTCGGCCTTCCATCTCCATATTTGTCTCCCTGCAGTCTGATTCATCCTTTGGTAAGGTAGAATTAAAAAGCGCTCAATCTTAGTCAATACATGGAGCTGAACCTGTGGCACATCAGAGGAGGCTTTGAAGTTCAGCACAGTGTCTGAAATCCTAGGATGTGAGCTGGAACCCAGACTGCTCCGTGGGGATCTGCTGCCCAGGGGGCCTCCAGCAGGCTCCGAAAAACAGCTAATGGCGACAGGAAATGAACTTGTGTGATGCCCCTGCGTTTGACACCGAGAGTTCATATATACTTTTAAGCTGGACTATTAAAAGGTTCAGACATACACGCACTTTCACAGCATTGCATAATGACCTTTGAATCACATCAATATCTCTGTAGAGACTTTGACTTAATATTTAATGACAACGTTATGAGTGTAATCCTTTAATTCCCTAAAACGAATTGTTTATCACGTATTCTAAGCTACTGTGTGTTGCCATGACAACGAGGCACTTTCTCTAAGCGTGAGTAAATGATGATTACCTAACCACACATCCAGTTAAAATGTGTACAAGCGACAGTGTCAGTGAAAAACATTTGTTTGTGTGGAATTGAAGTACATGTCACGCAATGCAAAGTCTCTTGACAAAGGTTCCCTCCTCTTCCATGTGTCTGAAAGGGCAGGAGTGAGAAAGAGGAAGGGCAGGAGTGAGAAAGAGGAAGGGCAGGAGTGAGAAAGAGGAAGGGCAGGAGTGAGAAAGAGGAAGGGCAGGAGTGAGAAAGAGGAAGGGCAGGAGTGAGAAAGAGGAAGGGCAGTCTATAAAGGTCTATTTTGGATGAGATGACAGGTTGTTTTACCTCCACTCTTTCTACTGACACCTTTCTAAACCCCAAGCCCTTCTCTGAGAGGGATCTTAACCATGAAGCTGTGGTTGGAGGCTCCCACCGCCTAGATCAAGAGCTGACATTCTCTTTCAGCTACGTACAGAAGAGAAAGAAGGATGGCGCTCTATGACTTGATCACACGTTTGTTTTTTAACGCTTAATTTCCAATTTAAAATGTTTCACCTCTGTGGTTGCATCTCGCTCTATCGCCATTACGGTCGATACAACGAGCCAGCAGCATCAAACATCATTTAACATGTCAAATGAACCAACTCCCCCATCAACTCATCTGTCAACAACTGTAAAACGGTATGTTTACAGTTTTATATATTTGTACGCTCCGGTCCATTGGAAAGAGACAATAGCCTAAACCAATCATCTAGCAAAATCCAGACCCTGCCACTCATCTGTCATCACCAAGGCAAGCCTCAGACCCTTTCTTCCATTTCATGAAGAGTTTTGTTATATACGGATTCCACATTCAGTGAACTCTATTTTATAGTTCATTGGTTCATTAAGTATTTATTTGCTAAGATACAATTTCAGGGTCACACTGAACATCTCCCTGCCTCAGACTAAGACTGTCACAACATGCTTTGTGAAACAGTACAGACAGTACAACAGACTATTTTGGCTTTAACTAAGGTGCAGACCAATGACCCCTTTCATCTTGTTTTTAAACGTGGAAGCTCCTCTTAAATGTGACGAGGAACACAACATTTAAGGCTTAAAAAAAAAAATGAGGCAAAAATAAGAAATAAATGTAAGGCTTGAAAGTACTGTACCTTACATGTTTCAATACTAAAAACCGAATGCTTAATTCAACCTATAAACATGGAGTATTCCAGATTCATGCAGTTAAGACAACCTGGTCTTAGCTGCAGACAGATCAGAAGACATTAGTTTATGCAGAAAAATTAGCACTTAATGTACTGTGGGTTGTGTTGCCATAGATATTGTTGAGAACTTACAGTCAAAAGCTGTTGTTACATCAAATAACCATTTTAGCAATGTGCTGAAATCAATGTGTTTAGGAGACACATAGTTAAACCGTTGTGGGGGAACAATAATCATAGGTTGCCATCATTGTATGCCATTAATACACTGCATTTCATTTTGTGTAATTTGTCGTGAGTCCTCTTGTGCTCAAAGAAATCAACAAATCCAGAGCAAGGATTCACATGTCGTTTTCATACTTCTGCTAAATAACGACATGTAACTACAGTAATGATACCAACTTCTGTTCGGAGCCAAACAGACAAGGTTTTGTCTTTCAAAGCAGATCTATTCTCAGATCTATTCTCAGAGTTCTCCCTCCCTTTGTATCCCTCCCCTTTATTGCCTAGCGCTGGGAAGATTCAGGCTTAAATACAGTTTTGTTGCAGTCTGAGGATTAAAGGAAGAACATGTGTTCTTTCACAGTACCTCACACACCACACAGTGATGGCCAGTGTCGGATGGTATAGTAAATACAAATCTTTCAAGCTGTTCGTATTTCAGTGGATTTCATAGCCAAGCAGATAATTATAGTGATGCCAACCAAGAAGGTGTGCTGGGCTATGAGAGCCTCCACACGAATGCCTACGCATAGTTCATGATGCACTTAGCACAAAAACCTCCATCTAATTTAAATAGCTGTGGCTCCAAATCATCCGAATACAATTTCATTTTGAGTTTTTGATTTTATTATAGGTTACACACTGAGTCAGTATAGTGTAAATGTAGTGGTAATGGATGTGGGGATGGTTCTTTAGTTTTTTTCTTACCTTCAAAGGTCATGATTGAATGAGAGGCAATGTTTGATTGAGATCTGAATAATTCATGATAATTAACTTCCCAGCTTTTTATCAGGGTCAAATGGATGATACTTTTATTGACTGGGATTGTCTTCATTTATATTCAGTTACTGTTTGAAATGCATTATGTTTAATCAAACACTTGTAAGCAAATGTATTTTATGTGAATATAAGTGAAGACTATGGTGATTTAATACTAAATGGAATGTACAGAATGTACATTTTTAAATAAATCTCTGTTTATTTTTGTTTCAGATTTCAACATCATCAGCCAGCATGATTCTAAAACGGTTGTGTCTGCGTGCCTTGTTCATCCATAAAATATTAGGTGCCAACTGACAGTTTTTCTTCCAGTCTCCCCTTCCCAGTTGCAATGACACACTTCTCTGTCTTTCACTACCTTGTCAGCTGCGTTTTGGACAGCCTGTCCTCGTGAGACAGAGAGGGTGGCCGTGATGTCCTTCGCACTGAGACCGTCAAGCCATGGGCCACACATACAGAGACATACATGATGTCAGTCCTGCTGTCCCCTGTTCGTGGTGAATGTGTGGCACGATAAGAGGAGGAGAAAGAGCAGCTGTTTGTCTCACTCATCTCAGCTGGATGATCCAGAATACACTCATACCAATGCAGACTCACAAGATAATTATATATTAACACACACACAATACATACATACATACATACAATGAATGCACAGAGTGCTTATATATATAATATATATATATATATATTTTTTTTTTTTGTTTATAAATATTGTATGCATGTATGTATGCATGTATGTATACAATGCATTTTCTATCTTTATCTGCATCACAATAAAAAGTGTATGTTGAGGACAAAAATAATTTCATGTAAAAGTGCAGTAATCTGCATGTCATTTACTGTGCAGTAATCCTTTACAACACGGGTACTATATTACCTTGTTCTTTGCACACGTTACACAGTGGCGTTCTGAAGGACATGCAGCATAGCATAGTTAACACAAATTATGTGTACATCTTGACACACTTTCAACACTAACGATGCGTACATCTTGAGACACTTCAGTATTCCAGGGAACATTCTAGAATCTCCTACGTCAATGAATTTTCATAAGCAGTACCATGGTACAACAAGTGTCTCTTGAGTCCAACACAACAGCTCTCTCATCTATGCGCACACATTCTCACCATGCCAAGCAGAAACTTAGGTGGCTGTCGTGACAGCCTGCCTCTTCTCTCCACCACCATCACAAAACACATTACCAACCAGTGCTCCATTGCGGCTGTTCTGCTACTTAGAGTAATTTGGTCACTACCAAATACCTTAAAGGCTCTTATTGAAGGTTTTGGCATAAGAACTTGGATTCCTCGGAGATTCTCAACACACAGGAGACCTTCTGATTCAAGGGAAAGCCGCTCATTTGAAATCCAGTATTTGATTACAAAAAATAAGTAGTAACATTGTGACAGAGAGGGTTTAGTAAGGAGGTGGGGGTTACTTACGGGTGCCATCAAAGTGGTTGGCGATGGTGTCCAGGAAGGTGTTCTGAGGAGCCAGGAGCCCCTTCATCACAGGCATGTTGACTGATACGAGAGACACGGGGAAGGTATGTCTCCCCGGGTCACTTCATCAGAGCTGAGATAAAGAGCTGCATTAAACACTGCTGCGGTTCTATTCAGGTTCTACCTCGTAGTTCCACTTTCAGGTTCTGGGCTGTTGCTGTTATGTTCCCCACCCTATTCTGCCTGTACACTGAGCTACAAGTCCAGTGGCAGAAAGTGGTATTTACCACAGATTCAGCTGTTCTCTTCTCCCTTTCTGTCCAGCTCTCCCCTCCCCGTTGAGGCAGAGTTAGATCCTTTCTACTTAAGATGCAGTGTTGAGTCTTCTTTGTGTCAACAGTTGCTCCTGTCTTCTCAGGATCTGACTGAACCCTGCTTGCTGTGATGCACCCAGCCTGAGCACTGAATCCTGCAGGTCTGCTCAGGGATCAAGATGACGGCTCACCTACTTCAGTGTCTGTCTCACCTCCACATGATGCGCATGCCACTGTCATCTCTGAGTTGGTCCTCGCGCTCTCTTGTTTGCACGCGCACACCCGCGTTTTCCCTGTCTCCTGCAGGGAGCCTGCCTGAGCCCCCTCTGTTCTCATTGACACTGTGTTTGTTGGCCATCCTTTCTCTCTCTCTCTTTCTCACTCTCTCTCCCTCTCACTCTCTATGGTCTCTTCATTATCTGTGACACTCATGTAAGCCTTCTCTCTTGTAAGTCACACACACACACACACACACACACACACACACACACACACACACACACACACACACACACACACACACACACACACACACACACACACACACACACACACACACACACACACACACACACACACACACACACACACACGCACAGACATGCAAGCACATGCACATGTGTACTGTCTCTTTAACAAAGAAAACTGGGAGAAATTACACCTACTTAATCAGCTGTTCCAATTAACTCCTTCTCTGCTTGCTTCTGGAAGCATCCTTCATATGACGGAAACATTGTTCCTCGTGTGCGTTTGTCTTTGCTAGTGTGTCTTTAGAGGTTTGGAATATGACAAAAAAAATATGTATAGTAATAAAAAAAGTAATAATGTTGCCAGAGGAGCATCCCCTCAGCTCGCTGCTGCTCCTACTGGAAAGACTAAAGATCAACATGAAGAGGGACACCAGAAGTCATCAGGACTTTGAGCTAGAAAGCAGGAGAGCCCACAGAGAGATCATCAAGCACACAAAGTCAAAGGTTGAAGATTAGGGATGACTGTGTTACTGACGGACCCTAACAAAGGTGTCACTGTGGCTCCGTAAATGTACCAAGTGGAAAATATAATCGTCACCACACTTTATTACGTCATTCAGGTCATTTACACTATTTACAGAAACAAGTTGTGCAGTTGACTTTATATCTTCAACAAGAAAAATAAATATTGTCTAACGTGTATGTTCATATCAACAACAATTAACAGAGAACTCATC
This sequence comes from Neosalanx taihuensis, assembly GCA_030340665.1. Taxonomy (NCBI): domain Eukaryota; kingdom Metazoa; phylum Chordata; class Actinopteri; order Osmeriformes; family Salangidae; genus Neosalanx; species Neosalanx taihuensis. The sequence goes on from CM059298.1 coordinate 5,907,620, forward strand.
TCCATGGAAGTGTAGGTCTACTGTAATCTTTTGACAAACAGTAGCCATTGACTGGGGCAGCCACATATTACATCCATCCACTTTAAGCCGCCAGCGCAGCAGATGTGACCGTCGCTGAGTTCGGCATCAAGAAGTTTTCAGCTGTCCTCTTTCCCATGGTCAAGATCCCTGCCGCCTGGTTACGGGACCCGTGGAGGAGCTGGGTGAGCCTGCTCTGGAAACGCTGCTCTTCTTTTCGTTTGCCGAGGGTGAGGATCCCTGCTGCCGCGTCGCCCTCCAGGTCTCCTCTCGGCCCGCCGCCCGGGCGACACAGCAGCACGTACAGGCGGCAGGTGCGCTGGTTCTGCCTGCAGCACTCAGAAATGTTGTGGGCGTCGCAGGCCAGGTGAGACACGAGGAGGACCAGGAGAAACACCTTGAGTTTCTGTCAGTACAAAACAGCCTCACAAGAATCACAAACCCGTGCCAGCACATCCCAGACATCGACACATTTACGATACATCGGCCATTTTATAAAATATGTATTATTTGCACATTTAAAGGTAATGCCATACATTGTTGTTGCTTCACTTTAGTGACACTGAGGTAAATTAAAACACCAGAATAATTAAGTGCAAAAACAGATTCTTGATTTAAATAGAAAGTTTACCAAACAGTACCACACAGACAATTAAAAGCTAACGTTTGCATTATCAGATCATAAGGAGTGTTTCCCTAACAGGCAGGGGCGTCGTTAGCCCTGTTTTAGGGGGCCTAAAATGTTCTTCAGCCCCCCTCAAATAATTATTGGGATTATTATTTTATTTTTTCTTAAACTATTGTTTTACACATGGACAAGTTATTTCTAACATGCTACAAGCAAAGATAAAACAGAGAAAAATCACACTCTTTCTGATTGAACCAATCTAGGAACTGTCTGAAACAATGGATATCTGCAGCCCCAAATGAGTCCCAAAAGATTTGGCCTCCATAGGGGCTAAGCCCCACGCCTTCTTTCAGTCCTACAAACGTCCCTGCCTGACACTATACTCTCAGCGCATTAAAGTGAACCCACATAAATACTCTAGTAAGGTGTAGCCTTACCCTGGTGGGAGGGGGTTCCACTCCTGTGGCCACGCTTGTCTGGAGCTTGATGAAGGAAAACCACGTCATGGTCAGCTTGGCTGCAGGGTCTGCTGGTGCTCTCGGCTCTCTGCACAGGGCACCTACCAGGGTCCTTATATACAGCCCTATGGCCTCTGCCAGCCAGGCTCTCTGAACATCATTAGGAGCTGGTCAGGCTGGGAGGGTTGGGGGGGGGGGGGGGGGGGACAAAGACTTACAGCATCGCTGCTCATTTAAGGTTTATTTTTTGTTTCCCATCTCACTGTCTGCTTAGCTGTCCCTAATGAGCCGCAGCTGCCAGGGAGTTCTCTGGATTTTAGCTCAAGCTGGAATGAGGTGAAGGACGGTTCATTAGGACATGCCTGGGTGATGAGTGGTGCAAGTACGGTTTTGTAAGCTACCGTATTACCTTTCCTCCTGACACCAGGTGACGACAGACAATACGAGGCACAAGGCCTGACCTTTGAAAGCCCAGTGAATGGACTGTAATGAGAGGACTGTTGAAAAGCTTTTTAATGAGCTTCTATGATTATGCTCATTACTGAATAGTAAGAATGTCTGCAGAAATACTAACACAACAAAAACAGTGTTTACACTATTTCGAACACTGGTTTGATACCTTCATTTCCATTCATTTGCCTCCCATGACACATACCGGCACATGAGATCATTGCTACTTGGTTGAGCTGTTTTTGGACACACTCCATGTGAGCATGTGTGTGTATTTAAGTGGAAGGTACGAGCCCACAGAGGGAGCACCAGGCACAGCAACTCGTTTGATATTTGCGCCACCTTTTGCCGAAACATTTCAAACTACCTCAGAGCAGGCTTTGATCATAGAATAAACATCTTGTTTGTCATTGATCAGCAAAAATAGAATCAAAAGTTAGCTGATTTTTTAATGTATTATTCATATTATAATGTATTTTATAAAGTGCCATTTTTAAAACAATATATTTCTCTATATAGGAAATAATAAGATATGACATTTAATTATTTAATACGTACACGCAGTCATAGAGCTTATTTATAACTGTAAAACACACTCATGATTCCACTACCTTCTTGTACAGAGAAAAGGAAAGAGGAGGCAAGATAAACAATGACAATACTTTTAATGGGTCTTTCAAAGAAGTTCTTACAGAATGCACATTGACTTTGCAGTGCACCATCACTCATGTTGTGGTTAGACCATCACGTTGTCATGGCAACCTGTCCCAACCCAACGTCACCCCCTGAACTGTATCTGAACCACAGCACAATAGGTGCCTGCTCACTGTTTACATAGAAGCAATGTTTATAAAATAACTATAATATCAATATAGCTTACAACAACAATTATCATATATCAATCTTGAATGAATAGGTGGTTTGATTCAAGGAGAATCTGTAATAGCGATAAACGTTAGTTGTCCCTTCAGGAATCTTCCATACAGTATCAATCTACAGTATAGTTTCCTATTCTTGGGTAGCTGCTACCAGCTGTACCATGTCTCTGACCTCTGACCTGAAAACCCTGAGGGGAGGGGTCACTGTTCCAGTTCTAACAAACTGAGGGGCTCTGAGACTGGCTCCACCCACAGGACGACAACATCAACTAACGTGACTTCACACACAGAGCCCCTTAGGGAGGAAGCAGGGAGACCCTACAGCCATAGTTCAGATAAATTCCGAGAGATGGTTAAAAGAAAATCTAAAGAATTAAAAGACGCAGCTCGAAGGTGTAAAAACCTGGTGATGGGTTTCTCCAGCAGGGGGAGCAAGCGCATCAGTGTGGATTCCCTGGAGAACAGAGGGAGAGTCTGCGGGGGACTCTGCTGCTTCCCACACTGCTGCTGGGTTTGTGCTGTCAGGGTCCTAAACAATCACTTCTGGGCTCGGAGTCTCAAACAGCACACTGAAGTGATGCCCTTAAAACTGCTAGGGGGGTGAAATAGGACAGGGGAAGGAAGGTAAGGGACAAGGAAGCTTCTTTAAGATGATGGAGTCAGGGAAGAAAAGATGCAGGGGGCGGGATTCAGACTATAACCAAGGTTTCTGGTGAATCTGAAGGCTAACTTGCGCGGTATGAAATGCCAATGTGAGGCCTGTACCCACAGAGCCAGTGTGTGTTTTGGTGGAGGGACGTGACTGGCACTATCAAGGGAGACCACCCTTACTGACGGACGGACTGACTGACTCAACCACTTGAAACATCGACAAACACACCGACTTCAAAACTGGATTTCCTAATATGGGGGTTACATCTTCTTAAGGGAGGGAAAGAGAGGTGGTCCCATCGTGGAAACAGGAAGAGATTCTTTTACGTCCGGATTGGGACAGAGACAAAAGCCTTCGACAGGATGTCTCTTCAGTGGACCTCAGACGCTCAAACCTGTGTTTCCCTCCTCACACGACAAGTTCCACTTCCAGTTTTGTCTCCCACCTTTGTGTCTGTTCCCTTATCTTTCTCTGTTGACGTCTCCCTTTCTGTCGCCCTCTCTCTCTCCTGTTCCCCATGCTGCTGTCTTTCTTTTTCCTTATTTTCCTCTGTTGTAATCCCTGTTTCCACACGTCTCTCTATTTTTCTCTCCAGTCCACTATCCCTGTCCATCTGTGGGTGTCCTACTCTGTGGGTACAGGCAACGGGTCAGCAGGATCCAAAGTCGCTCCCCATGACATACTCAGGGATGGCATCCAGTGGACCTGCTGCCCGGTGCTGCTGGGCCAAGGTTTGGGCCTGGACCTGGGAATCGGCCTGGATATGGGTCTGGGCTTCAGCTTGGATATGGGTCTGCCCCTGGGGCTGTGTGTGGTCTTGGGGATGAGTGTGAAACTGAGGCTGGTGAGGCCGTGCCGGGGCCTGCAGAGCGTGGGCCTGTGGGGCCTGCAGAGGGTATGTCTGCTGAGGGTGGGTCTGCTGAGGGTGGGTCTGCTGAGGGTGGGTCTGCTGAAGGTGGCTCTGCAGAGGGTGGGTCTGCAGAAGGTGGGCCTGCTGAGGGTGAGTCTGCTGAGGGTGGGTCTGCTGAGGGTGGGTCTGCTGAGGGTGGGTCTGCTGAGGGTGGGTCTGCAGAGGGTGGGTCTGCAGAGGGTGGGTCTGCAGAAGGTGGGCCTGCTGAGGGTGAGTCTGCTGAGGGTGGGTCTGCTGAGGGTGGGTCTGCTGAGGGTGGGTCTGCAGAGGGTGGGTCTGCAGAGGGTGGGTCTGCAGAAGGTGGGCCTGCTGAGGGTGAGTCTGCTGAGGGTGGGTCTGCAGAGGGTGGGTCTGCTGAGGGTGGGTCTGCAGAGGGTGGGTCTGCTGAGGGTGGGTCTGCTGAGGGTGGGTCTGCTGAGGGTGGGTCTGCTGAGGGTGAGTCTGCTGAGGGTGGGTCTGCAGAGGGTGGGTCTGCAGAGAGTGGGTCTGCAGAGGGTGGGTCTGCAGAGGGTGGGCCTGCTGAGGGTGGGTCTGCAGAGGGTGGGTCTGCTGAGGGTGGGTCTGCAGAGGGTGGGTCTGCAGAGGGTGGGCCTGCTGAGGGTGGGTCTGCAGAGGGTGGGTCTGCTGAGGGTGGGTCTGCAGAGGGTGGGTCTGCAGAGGGTGGGTCTGCTGAGGGTGGGTCTGCAGAGGGTGGTGCTGGAGCTGGGGGGAGGCGGCTCCATTCTTACTCAGACCACAAGACTGGGCTGCACAATGGATCTGACGCAGCGTGTCCAACGCCTCACTCTTAGCATGCTTCAGCAGGTCTGCCTGACCCTGAGAGGGGGGGGAGAGAACGAGAGATATAGAGAGAAGGAGGGAGGGAGAGCATCATTCGTTATCATAATAATTAGTTAATCATCATGCTTTCATTTTGGTGTTATATGGATCAGTGCTGCATCTGATACACACACATCTGATTATAATGGAACGGAAATGAAGGACACCATCTTTTTCACTTATGTAGCTACTAAATACTGCTCGACTTTAAGATCAATATCTGCCTCAGTAAGCTACTTGAATAAACCATACATCAAATCAGTGACTTTTTGAATACAGACTAGGCACAGATATTAAGGCTTTTTTTATCTTCAAAAGCAATACATGCATTTATCCAGCAGGTGGCAGACTACAACCACTCTGGTCCCATGGAGGCGGTGTGTACATTTCATCTGCTGGTAAGTGATCCTGCATGGTATCTTCTCTGCTCTTTATTTAGTAACACAGCTGAGATGAAACCCAGCCAGATGGGGAGGAAGTGGTCAGAGAGGGCATCACACTTTATGGCGCTGTAAAGGCAATTCGGGCAGTTTCCATGACTGCCTTGGTTTCTGAGTTTGAGAGTTTGCGACGGCAAGCAGGAGAGCGAATAGGACTGTAGCCCTAGTGTACACCCACCACCAACATGACCTCTGATTCACCTCTTACTATTTTCTCTTTCAGCTACAGTTATACTGTTTAGTAGACACATAATAAACCCCAGTCAAGCTCCAGGGCACCAAGGTCTCAAACTCAGGCGGAGCAGTTAGAAGGTTTGGAGTCAGCTGGCTGAGCGGTAAGGGAGTTGGAATAGTAATCAGAAGGTTCCTGGTTCAAATCCCAGCTGTGAAATTCGTTCAAGTCCAATGAATGGGTTGCTATGAAGCTCTGTTAAAGCCTCATTCATTAAAATCAGGTGTGCTAGAGCAGGGAAACATCTAAAGCCTTTAGGACAGTGACTCCTCAGGATCAGGTTTGAGTACCCCTGCCCTGAACCCTCCTATCTACAACCCATCCATCTTTTTTATAGACTCTTCGCTCCAGAACTTCAGTTCTGAACAACCCTCAGCCTCCTACTGCGCCTCATCATCACACATTAACCCTGCAGCCATTAACAGCTAGCTGGACTAAGAAGTCCAGTCAGCCAATGGGAGGAGCTCTTAAAGCTAAAGTCCATGTCTAGTGCAGCATGTATTCGCAGGCTTTAGAGAGTTGAAGAATACACTGCACTGCCATTGCCTCAGGCCAGACTGGCGGTGGAACACACTAACCGTGTAGCTGTGTCTGGCAAGTGATGACCTGAAGAAAAAAGCCCAAACCTCATGTGATAGTCCTGTTTCAAGTGAAGCATTTTTACCTGAAACAGCCTCAGCACACAATCCAACAGAATGAATTAATCATGTGTTTGAAAAACATGAATTATGTAAGCTATGACTCACAGGGCCAGAAGTAAGCCAGCAGAAGGATAGGCTTGTGGTGCCAGAGTCAAATCACAACGGGCTGGGACTCAGCCACGTTCAGCCCCCCCACTCCCCACATCCCCCCTGTGCACTCTCACCACGGACTTGTCTCCATTATTATTTCTTCTTTCCCAGACACTTCATTTATGCCGTTTGATGGCTTGCTTTCATATTGACTTGGTCTTGCCACAGTTTCTGAACCAAATTTGGATGTGCGATGGAGAAAAATAAAGCTCTGTCAAGCTCTTTGATCAAGCCCAGTACCTCAATTGACCTAGCAGGTGCTGTGGAAGCTGCCACCATGATCCCCCCTCCAATCCTCCAACTCCACGGTCTCAGTCTTTTGGAGTCTTATATGCTTCTATAAAAGGAAGCCATTATGTTCACTTGGCACTCTTTCCTCTCATAGTTTTAATCATTTCTGTCCCCATCTTTCTCTCTCTCTCTCTCTCTCTCTCTCTCTCTCTCTCTTTCTCTCTCTCTCTCCCTCCCTCACTGCCCCCTGCCCACCAGTGCCCAGCAGACAGAGCTGGCAGGCTGAGGGTTCCACTGAGCCCACGAGCTGTGGATCTGGACGTTTCTTGGTGGTGAGCTGATGCTGCAAGGCTGCCAAGCTTGGCAGGCCAACGCACACCGACGCTCACCAAATCTCCATCATCAACAGTAACAACCATGACAAGGATGAGCCCGGGATTCTTAAGACCAGAAGAAAGAGGAGGAGGATGGGTGTTGCGACAGAGGGATTCAATCATGTGAGCCAAATCACATGCTGCAAGAAAAAAATGGCTAAAAATGCCTGGTCTACTAGGAGAGAAGCCTCACGTAGAATCCAGAGTCCAGTTGTTTTTCACTTCCCCTCATCAGCGTGATGAAACCATCTGAGAGAGCTGATCTGTGCCTGGCTGCATGGCCGTCCACAGGACACCTGACCCTGCACGCCATTTCACTCAGTCCCAAATAGAATTAGCAGCTGAGATGAGATGGCATAGACAGATCTCACATTCCTGCCCAGGCCTGATGCGGCTGGCCGAGCAGCCAGACAGTTAAAGGCGAGGATGGGCTGTATCTTGGCTGTGTTAACAGTGTTATCAGTCTTGGTATTACCACAGGTGGTAATAATTCATATGGGCTGAGACATGAAGGCGTTGCGCAGGTTGATCTGATGCTGAAGCAGCGTTACAGGCGCTCGGAGCAGCCCCACAACCCAAGGGAACATCCGCTGGCAAAAACATCTCGCTGGTGGGGGAGTTTGAAAGGGCATGAGTGTGTGTGTTGGGGGTTCAGCTTGTCTTAACATGTCTTATCATGTTGTATATTACTGAACACACAGGATATGAACTCTATCTTGGAGCTGGAAGGACCTGCACATCTTATCATATGTTCTTGTGTTGGTTACTGTTGAGCCAGCAAACTATACAACTGAAGCATCGCAAATTAATTAAGAGATTTAGGGATTAGCAAAACGCAATCTGCACAAAAAATGTGGGTATGTGTTGAAGGTCCAGGTGATGAAGGGATGCGTATAGAGAATGTTGAGAGACTAAGCTCTCCAGAGGCTCTCACAAGAACAAGCTGGCATCCTGTTCAAACCTGCCCTGTTTCTGCACTGCTGCCATGATGTGGGTATCTCACCTTGAGCACAGTGATGTTCCAGGCGTAGCTCTCCATGGCCTTCTGCAGCTTCCTCCCCTTTAGTCCTTCCTTGGCTCCAATGCGGTGCAGGTCCTCGTGAAAGTCCAGCCCTGTGAAAAACCAAAGCAGCAGAGTTGTTTTAGTGGCAAAGTGGAGGAAGACTCCCTGCAGGTTATAATGGCAGAGAGGGACTCTCAATTACAGCGTGTGTGAACTTCAGTTCCCTCTGTCGGGGGGGGACGGACTACTTTTGAGGGAGTTGCAAAGCTGTCAACTCTACTGGCTGACTGTCAGGCAACCAGTCTGCCACCTTTGCTCCAGTCCAATACCATGGAACCCTCCAGAAAAGATTCCCTGACTCTTTCTGCCCCACTTCAAGACTCTTCCTGGAAGAGGAAAGTATGTCAGCCTCTCGCCGGCCCTGGTCCTTCTTCTCCCTGTCTAAATTCCCAGGTACCCAAGGGTCACACGATTTTGCTCGGGCACACATAGGCGCAAACACACACATACGCATACATACACACATACACACATTTAGACCATTCCCTTTGCGTGGCTTACGTTCTAGCCACCAGGCATGGAGACAGGACATGAGAGGGAACAAGAGAAAGTTATTACTGGCTAACATGTTGGCCCTTGTCCATGAGATTTCTAACTGGGCCATGGAGATTATAAATAGTGTTGGGGTGTGATAATAAAAAAGGTGAACGCTCTTTCTACTGTTCCGTAAAACGTCCTTTACTGATCTCTTTAAGAGATCTAAGTCCTTAGACATCGACCAAGTCTTATCTTCATTGACTAACAACTTATCTTAAGCAAGCCCTGCCTTGACTCACTACTGTGGCTAGATATGAAACTAGCCTTCATGGAACTCACCCCCCCACCTCCCCCCCACCCCCAGATATTTAATCTCATACCAAAACAGTTATAACTGAGGAACATTATTTATGCCTGAGGTTATAAACAAGCTGCAGGCATGTAAACAGCTCACTTGTTTACTCCACCTGTGATAAAAACTCAGACACTATCGTGGTGATGAATCCTGCATTAGGGCATAGCAGAGCCTCCAGCACTGTGAGCTCCCTGTTCCCCTGTAACTTCAGGGCTGCTTGGCCGCTGCAGTGCAATCGCCCTGATGTGAAGCCATCGCAGAACATCCATTTGTGCTATCCAGAGTTGTGTTAACAGGGTTCGGCCTGATTGGATCATGTCCTCTAGTCTGCTTAACGAGCCTGCCTACTGGTGCGCTGTTCTGGTGAGGAGAGGAGACAGACGTCAGACAGAATGGAGAGCTTCCACAGAGCCAAGCTGGAGCTGGAGGGACCTTGTCGTCCGTCCTGTTGGAGGATTTCATTTCCCAATTATGAAGCCTATTCCCCCCTCCACTAACAGCATGCTTGATGTCATTTAAACTTGAGTTCATGAAAATACGGCAGCCCATGGCATTCGGTGATGTAGGCTGGCTCGCTGGACGCATCTCACGCTCAGCTTAGAGACAGAGAGAGCAAGAGGGACCAAGAGAAAGAGAGAGGTAATGAGAGTGAGGGAACGAGAGAGAGATGGAGGGTGACTAAGAAGGGAGGGAGAAGTGCTATACAGAGAGAGCAGCAGAGTAGAGCAGGCATGTCGGCACTTGGATGTGCTCAGAGAGTGGCAGGCGGGACGAGGGGTGACAACATGTCCCTCCTGACTTGGCTCAGCTTCCACCTACACATCACCGCCCCCACACCCCTCTCTCTCTCTCACACACACGCACACACACACACACACACACACACACACACACACACACACACACACACACACACACACACACACACACACACACACACACACACACACACACACGCGCACACACACACACACACACACAGTGCTATAATCAGAGTATGCAGACGCTTTCAGTCTCTATGGAGCACAGAGGCCTCTTTTTCACTATGTAATGAGTACTGCAGCATTGGCCATTACTTATGCTCCATATACAGAGCGAGAGAGAGAGAGAGAGAGACAGCAGCTCAAATACTCAGGTAAACACATAGGGGAGATGGACAGGGGGAATAAATTAAATGGACGACAGACAGAAATGTAATTGTGTTAGGTAAAATAAGAATGGATGGATTTATAAAGCATGTAGCCCGAAAATAAATACCGGTAACCACAAGAAGGAGAGCGTATCACAAAAGGAAAAATTGTGGGAGTGTTTCTTTTATCCATCCTATTGATGTGCAGGAGGCATTCCAAGCAGAATTTCATTAGAGCACAAGAGGGAGATAAAGGGATGTGCCACTTTCCAATACCTGCACCAACAATGTAAAGACAGGGAGAAAGCTCTTTACCCTCCCTATTTCTATGGTAATGGGTTCGACATAAATTGGACGATAACCATTCCAAAGCAGGCATAGAGATTCTCTGTTGAGAAGAGACAGCAGTAAATAAGCATGATCAGCAGACAGTGTGTCAAACAGCCAACCAGACAGCCAAGGCAAGGCTGTTGTCCTGGAGGTCATACTGGCCCAACCAGCCTCCGCCACTGCTGCATGTCATCTTCAGATTTCACACACCTATACAACACACACTTCTGTGCCCACACACACTCAAACACAAGCTAATGTATTCTCACACCCCCCCCCCCCACACACACACACACACACTGGTAGCACCTGGCGGTGCCAGAGTGTGTGTCCCAGCTGCCTGTCTGGTCCCTTATTAGCAGTGTTTGATGGGGAGCATCAGAGAAGCCCAGGAGACTGGATCCAGCACCTCTCCATCCTCATCAACACATCAGCATCACTGGCCAAATTCAACTGATTAGCAGCTGTAATGACTGGGCAGAGATGGCACAGAGAGGGGTGGGAGGAGGGCGGTGGAGGATGGGGGGAGAGGGGCGCAGTGACGCACCAGACGAATGAATGATCAGGGTCAGAGTGACCCCCTCTGCCTCCCCGTGACTTTGGCCCACACTTCTGTGAGGTGGCGGCAGGCGAAGAAAGGGCTTCAACCCCCTTCCACCACACCTCCATTCATTATCCAGCGCCCGAGGATGGGAATCTGCTGCTGCCACAGCCGCCCTGTGTGATGACACAGCTCTGACTACCTGGTGATGGCTGTCAGCTTCAATCCACAGACACAAATTGAAATCCTGCCTGGATGACGCACACGCACACCTCGATGTCAATCTTTCCCAACCTTGCGCTGCACAGTCACAGCACATTTTCAACCTGCACTTTCACAGCCATTAAAAGACAAATTATACCTTTTGGCTACCAATTCATTTATAGGAATTGGACCTTCAATTACATGTAAATTCCCAACATACGGTCTCCATTCCCATCACTTCTCTGCCAATTAATCTCTGTCTGACTTGGTGATGCAGCTGCCAAGCAGACCATAGCAAGACCCCTAAGATTGGCTGGAAAGATCCAGAATACCATCATTACATTTTGTCAGGTGTGCTCGGTGCATGCAGTCAGTCAGTTAGTCAGTCAATCCGTTAGAAAGGCAGGGGCAAATGCCAGTATTTAGCCTGTTTTTAGCCGGTTAGATGCTATTGGTATCAAAGTCAAGCCAAGAACGAGATAGGAGGGCCTGCGGGGGGGGGGGGGGGGGGGCTCTCTGGACAGGTGTAAGATAAGTAACGATAGTCACTTTAAATGGTAAAGGTTTAGAGGATGCTTTCCCATCTCTGACTTATGGCTAACTGCCTCGCATAGTAACATTGACTGGAAGTGAGTGTGTGCACGCATCTGAGTTGACCTATGACCTTTACAGAACTATACCCCAACAGAGATTTAGTGTATATTCAGCACAACCACACACACACACACACACACACACACACACACACACACACACACACACACACACACACACACACACACACACACACAGACAGAGTGCACACAAACTCTAACAAACACCCACACCCTCCCTGTCATATCTTGCATCTCATCTTGGGCTCCATCAAAGGAGACTTGGTCCTAACCTCCTGCCCCTGTGCCTTGTGGGTAAAGAGCGGCGGTCAGCTGCGTCTCTGTGGAGCCGCTGGGAGTCCAGTGTCGTCAGAGAAAAGCTGCGGCACCACAACAAAAAAACTGCTTTGTGTGTTTGTGTTTCTCCAAGCACTTCAGACTCTTATTTTGTTGGTACAGGACAGGAGGAGGCCTGCTGGGCATGTTTGCATTGGGAGGGGGGCAGCAGAGAGGGGGAGCTGGGTGTCAGGGAGAGTGTTATGTTTGGCATGCCCCCCCCCCCCAAGGGGATGCTTTTTGTTGCTTTATTCCCACCCCCCCCAACGTTTCCTTGTTACATAACCCCCCCCCCCCCCCCCCCCCGACACCTACTGACAGCAGCACACAGCTGTGAGGTGGTGGGTCTGGGGGCTGAAGGGGGCAGAGGGGGGCTGAGGGGGGCTGGATCTGAGCCAAACCATTCGGGCCTCCAGCTTAGTGGCCGAAAAGCCACAGAGCATCAGAGCGGGGGAGTGCTCATTGATTTAAGCCCATCTACAAAGCTCCATCTCTGGGTAATTGCCCAGCAATTGCCCGGCCCTGGCACAGGCTGCCTGGAGGAGGGAGGGCAGAAGCAGGTGGTGGGCGGCAGAGTGGCTGGAAGGAAAAAGAGCTTGCAGGCTACGAAGGAAACAGCAGCCTGGGCGTGCTTGGCGAGTAAGCCATGGGGCCCTCGCTGTCTCCTGAACTGTATGAATCCTCATCCACTTCCTTCCATAAGACCTACACACACACACACACACACACACCACAGAGCTTGTCGTGACTACCTCAGCCCAGTGTGGATAAGCACAGGAGCCAGCCTGCACTTGCAGATGAACATTTTGCATGGTCTTTCCATCCTGACAGATCTGAACGGATGTTTGTTATGCTGTGGGTGGGCTCGCTCTTGCGTATTGTGCTAGTCGGAGCCAGAGAAATACACTGTAGGTACACAGACATAATTATGATAATAAAACATGTCAAGATTCATCTTCCTCAGGTCTTAATAATGTGTCTCTGTTCTCATATCTGGGGCTATCAGGGGCTATTTGGAGCTCTGAAGGAAAGGCCAAGCAGACAACCAGCAATTAGCAGGGCGCACCAGGGAGCCTGCAGAGTGCCCCTCAATGGCTCCCTAATTTGGCTGCATATTGTACAAATGATCATGTTATAGTCAATTATAGCCATGCATTGAAAAGTCTGGACCGCATTTTTAAAAAGCAGCATTGACAACACAATCCACTTCTATTCTACTGCCCCCTTCCATTTTCTCTGGGTCTCTCTCTCTGTCAGTCTCTCTCTGTCAGTCTCTCTCTCTCATATTTGGTGTGTTAATTAGAGAATCTCACAAAATGCGTTTCCCCCCCGTCCTTTTGAGCTTCAGGGCAGCTGAGAACACTAGGCAGTCATATCAAAGGTGGCCGGGAGGGCAAGTCCAACATCCCAGTTCAAAGGGTTCAACCATCTCCTGGCTAACATCCTGGGTAGGAGGATGTTGTCAAGGAGAAGTGGAAGGTTGTGTTTTTCCAAACCAAGATTAGGGATTTGAATGTTAACATCCACTAACACCAACAATGCTAAACTAACTAGCACACAGCAGTTGCATGGTAGTCAATGTAGCCTTAATGGGAAGTGTTTTCCATCAAGCCTTTAGTCTCTTCAGGGACTTCCCTGTCTGCTGACATCACAGGCTGCCTGTCATGAGTCAGAGTACTTCGATGCGTACCAACTAAACACCGCGTCAGTTGCCAATGACGACCATGCTGATGCTGATGCTGATAAAGGGGGCTGTTAACACCGGTTTACACCAGCTGTTTATCACATATATCACATCACGACGAAGACGCAGAATCTCCTTATAAAAGAAACATCTTACGTAATTATTTCTGCACCTGCCAAAGTCAATTTCTTGTGTACACCTACTTGGCGATTCAACTTGTTTGTGATTCTGGACGTGCCCCCCCTGTAGTTATTACGTGCAGTACTGTAATTCTGTAATTCTCCTCCAGTGCAATAACTGTCTATATGTCTATTTGTCTACTTAACGTACTCATTATTATTATTTTTTATACTGGACTTTATCCCCCCCCCATTGTTATTATTGTTATATTACTCTGCAAGTTTGTGTGCTGTACTTTACCCTGCTGCTGTTGTGAACTGCAATTTCCACCCCTGGAGGACAAATAAAGGTTAATCTAATCTAATCTAATTCTGTGAGATGCCGCACTAGAGACAGTGATTTGAGAGTAGGGGTTTAGAACTGGGAGGGAGCCCTGCTGATGTGTGAGCTGCAGACATGTCCTTACCTGCCCGCTGGGCTTGTGTGAGCTTGGAGTAGACGCCGTCTGCGGACTCCATCAGCGTCCTGGTCGTCTGAATCATCTGGGTGAGGAAACCCAAGGACACAGGAAGTCAGTTTGGGTCCCACAACACTTCCACATTACGCAACAGCACCTACCCGAGGCCCCGAAGGAAAATAGATCCACTTCCTGTGACATTCACGCGGAAACATTTGAGAATTATTGAGTCGGGGTGGAAACGGCGACATTTCGGCAAGGGGAACACGATCGTATCAACGTGTCGGGGGCCAATCGGTTGGTCTTCATAGGAAAAACAGGAAGAGTGAAATGGTCGATGTCTGTGTACTTCTCTGCTTTCACCACACACCCTACAGCCACACTGTTTGGCACGTGGCAGTGTTTCAGTTCCGTGTTGGTGTGGAGAGGAACCGAAGGTGATAACGGTTCTCAAGAGTTCTCCAGTCCAGACAGGCTCTGAGAGCTGGTCATCTATAGCAGCTTCTGGGGCCATAATCAGCCCCACCTACAGCTGCAGCTGACTTAGAGGAAGATAATGACCGCTCACAACTATAGTTAGACGCTCGGAAATATGGAGCGCGCGTTACGTGTGAGGAGTGGAAGGGTGTTTTTTTTTTCTCCCTAGTGAGTTTTTCTGGGAGTTTTTCCTTGTCTTCCTTGAGGGTTTAGGTTGGTTGAGGGGCACTTCTATGGGCATATGTGAAGCCCTCTGTGACATTGCTTGTAAAAAGGGCTATACAAATAAATGTTGATTTGATTTGATGTATGGGGGTGGGGGGGGGAGGGAGGGGAGCTGGACCAGCCTCTCTCCTGCTGCTCGTCCAGCAGGACTGCTGACCGCCGCGCTCCGAAGTGCTGACGCTCAGTTCGCCGCTGGGTCAGGAACACGGCCGTCCTGCACGAGCAGTCTGAGGACAAGCGGGCAGTCTGCTGCTGCTGCTGCGCCCTGACGGCTCACCGTCTGGACGTACACACGCGCACAACCACCCACGCGCGTGCAAACAAGCGCGCGCGCGCACTTTTTCAGGCATCCTCTCTTTCTCCCTCTCTTTTCCTTCCTCCCACTCAGTCGGTCGGTCTCTCCCGCACAAGGACGCACACTGGGCCCTCTGTTCTTCCTGCGGGGTGTACGGCCAGTGAACGAAAGTGTACGACGCATACACAAACAGTCAGCTGACTGACCTTGTCCTGAGGACAGCCTCTCTGTTGCGTAGCGTCTCCTCAGCATGTGTCACGTTTGCCGCTAAGAAGTTTGGGAATGCTGCTCGGCTGCTCACTTTTGGCTCCCCGCATGCGGATGTAATGTAGCAGCTGCCCTTATAGCACGCTCACAGGAGAGGCTCATGAAATTCAGAGCAGATGCTATTTAGGTCTCCTCTGGGGAGCGCTTCTGTCAAAGGAGGCGAGCCTGGGATCCGAAACGCAGCGGTCACGGGGGTGTCGTGAGGAACACCGCAGCTCCCCTCCGCTGACCCACTTTGACGGGGGTGGAGAGGTGAGCTGAGGGCTTGTGGAGAGTGCCTGGAAGCCTCCTCTCCTCTTGTACCCCCACCCCCTACCCTCCTCCCCCGTGTTGGGAGATACCGATAGAAAGTTCCTAATGGAGGAGCCCTCTTTGATAGAGACAGGAGGCGGGATGGAATGTGGTGACTAGGGACTCGCAGAGCATTATGGGATACTGGGGAAAGATACAGCAGCAGCAACGACTGCTCTACAGATGAGAACATGTCTATCGCAGCTCATTGTAACTGTCTATGTGAGGTTGTGTGTGTGTGTGTGTGTGTGAACACGTGGCCGTACCATGTCGTAGGCATTGAGGACCTTGCGGAGCAGCTCAGGGACCGGCCCCTGGGCCTCCATGGTGGGGTAGGTCTCACTCAGGTCCACGGTGACCCTCAGGCCGCGCTCGCTGTTCATCAGCCAGGTGGACACGGTCAGGATGCACTGCTTCATGTTGGCCGCAGGCGTTAGCCCGCACAGCTCCTTAAAGGACACCATGGCATTCTGGAGGAAAAACACAAACAAACTCAGGTTGAGACGGCGGATTCTGCTGCTGTAATGCGATTTGTTATTTGTGCAGCAATAGGCAGCTACGCAAACACAGATGAATCCTTATGCTGATGCTGACGACTTCCGCAGCAGTGCCTCTTCGCAGTAAATACCCTCTTTCACTGTGGCTCTGCGACACATGGTCCTGGTTGTGATGAGCTCATGGAGATCATGGGTTCTGCTGATCCCTGCCTTCCCTCGGAGCTCAGGCAGACCGCAGTGGGGTTAGTTTGTTCGAGCAGACAAAATGCTTCCCATGACATCAGCCAGTTCATGCCTTTGCAGTGGGACTCCAGTGGCCCTGATCTCAACCGCAGCCTCCTGGAGCCTCCGTCTCCTCTCTCCTCACCTCCAGACCAATCTCAAGCCTCCGGACCTGCCTCTCCCCTACAAGTGGGACTCGTCCCTTGGCTGGCTACCCAACCACAGAGCCAGGCGGAGCCAGCTTCTCTGAGCCTGCAAGTCAGCCTGACCCAGCTCTGCTCATGCATCATGGGAGTTTGAGGCCCTCTGCTATTCAAAGAGCCATCAACCGGACAAATGAGAACAATGGAGAAAGGAAAAGAGTAAAGGAAGTGAGGGGTGAAAGAGGAGGTCTAAATTAGGGAGAATTAGGGAGGAAACGGTAAAGAAAAAAGAGACAGGATGAAAAGAGAGTGAAAAATGACAGCAAGCGTGGTGCTGTTATTAGGGAATCAGTCCACACACTCGGCAGTGTGGGAAAGGCTGTCTCCCCTGGCCAGACCTGTGGTCGGGGGAGAAAGACTCTTTTCTACCCCTGGAGGATGTGCTGTCATTGTGGGGCCAAATGATCTTCCTGTGAGCCAGCATCTGTATGCAAAGCCACAGCCTCGGACAACAACACCCTCTGGCCCAGCAAGAACTGCCAAGGAGGGATTCTTAGACCCACGCTCAAACAGAGAGAGGAAAGGAATAACAGGTTTATGGGTTAGCCTTGCGTATAAAGCTTGCGTGTGTCTGTGTGTTTCTGTGTATGTGCCTGTGCTTAGCCAGGGTGAAGTGACACCGTAAAACACTTCATCCAATCTGTGGGGCTACAAAAATCAAACAGGAGGCGGGTGTTTTTAATTACCCCCCTCCTCCTTTACCCTCCTCCCTCCCCCCTACAACATTCCCCGAATGAGGACTGCGTGTCTGGTTACACTGCTGTTTTTGTTTCGCTCCCCTCCCTGGACCAGAGTGCAGGGCTGAAGTGAATAAGCCAGGGTCGACACTGGCACGCATGCCCAGGAAACAAAGCCTGGTCTAGCCTGGCCAGGCCTCCTGCTATTACACCACTCTCCAGGGGCCTCATCCAGCCACAGCGCCCAGGGGAGGAGCGCTCAATCTCCCACGGAGTCTACGGATTTGCTGCCATGGAACAATAAGAAGCATGGTACTGTTCCTCCACGCTCTGGCTCTTTAACTGCCCTGCGTATCCCAAACAAGCCACTCTCAGTCTGAGTATTGTTCAGAGGAGACCACCTGGAAGAAATCACCTCTCTCTACGTGTTTAGAGGAACAGAACGAGGCCTTTAATAGCGTCATTCTATGCCCATGTGAGTGTGTCAGTCATAAAGTGCATGTCCATTATGGCCTGATCCTGTATATTGCCAGTTAAAATGCATGAGCACATCTTTGTGTGTACACATGGTCCGTGTGCATTTGTGCGCGCAGGTTTATGCTTTTCCTCATAATCACTTACCCGCCGAGCAGGAGCAGGGCTTTAAGGAGAATCCTCCGAGGTCTATATGCTTCTTTGTCTCTCCGCTCCTCTCCCTCTTGCATGTGTCTCAGGAGAGACAAGCTCAGCAGTGATGCTGTCCTCCGAGGGGAGAAGCCTGCCTTGACAACAGGTGGTTCTCCTGGCCCAACAACAGCCAGCACCATGGGGCCGAGTTTGCCCTGCAATCCAGGGCCTACCAGCCTATCTTCCCTCCACACGAACTGTACAGCCACACAGCATTCACAACACCTCTGGCGATTTTTAAGCCTTGCATCACGATGACTCGTGTTTTTGTTCTAAATCTATTTATTGCCACTGCGAGTGAATCACTGACGCAGAACTCCTAAAAGTGTCACATTTAACACATGGGTAGCTTAAATGTTACATTTCATATTTAGTCAGATCAGTAGTCAGTAGTGATCCAAAGCGTATAGTAGTTAGGCATTACAAGATACCAGCCATCTGGACACTGGCCATTCATTTTATAGTATATCTGAACAAGATATCAGCCTTCTGGACAGTGGGAATAATTTTAATATTGCAGCTCTGTAAACAATTAAGAGATCACTGAACCTATTCAAATCCTCTCCAAAAGCTCAGAGAAGGAGGTTTTCGAGAGAGAAACAGAAGGGTTCAATTTGATAGATTTTGACTTGCATGCAAGCTAAGCCTTAGGATTTAAGATGGCAATCTGCTAGTGTATTTCTCTGTTGTGACTTCCACTTTTGTAAAGCCAATTTTTCCCTTCATCCAATTTTTCCCTTCTTGCACAACACACTTTGATCCAGCACCGAAAAAAAGCACTGCTGTCTGCTGGTTCCCTGCAGAATATTCACTTCCTATCATGTTCATCCCCAGCCAGACTGTAATTTCACAGCATGCTGTCAAAATTCTCTAAATTACAGCTTACATTTTACTTCTGGAACACAATAACCTGTCTTCCTGTATCATGAATCAGGAGAAGAGCAAGGACAGGATCCATGAATTTGAGAAATGTACGACAGTGCGCCGCAAACCCTTTAATGATGTGCCCTGCTTATCTGGCCGGGTCTGCATTCAACACAGCTGAAGTGGCCTACTTCCTGTCCTTCGGTAATAAAGACACATTTTTTTATGATACCCCTCATATTAATCATCAGTCACCTGATCCAAAACGCATCTAATGTCCAGAGGTAAAACTGTTCTGGATCCTGCTGCAGTTCGCTAATCTCCAGGCCACTGGGGTTGGGAATACTGTATGCCAACTCAAAGTCTAATATTAGACTAAGATGATATGTATGTGGTTTCAGGGAGTGCAGCTCTCACATGGCTTGGTTTCAAGCCGACTCTGCAACAAAGACTGCAGATGTCCTTGAGTCAAAGCCTAAGAACCGAACCTATTCAGCCTGTATATTAAGATCGAAGGGAATCCTAAGATAGCATCATGGCCTTGCCTGCTCATTAAAGAATACTTTTCTGAAAATATGAGCTAGTGTTGATGCAAGCTATTGAGAGAGACGGAGCTTTAAAAAGGGATTTAAATATATCTACATTACTTCTCCTGGCAAAAGACACTCCTGCCAGTTTCAGACACAGCCTGACTGATTTTAAGCCCTTAAATGAAACTGTAAAATCACAGCATAAAAGACAAAGCGCAGCAAAAAAACAAATGGACGCTTGTGTAATGACAGGAAAATTAATTGAGACAAAGACAGAAAATAGAGAGGAAGAAAACAATAATGAATGTGATGTTCTACTTTCAGTTTTCACCCTTGAATGATTCCCCCTCAGCTGTGGCTGAGGAAACCGGCTCATAGCTGGGGTAAACTACACGTTTACCAGCTAAAACTACACGTTGTCGATTCAGCTAAAAAGCTAGAGGACTACGACAGATACAAAGCTATGTTCTCGTCAGAGTCCTCATAAAAGTGCACTCTGAACACAGATCTGCTTCTTAAATCTATCAGGCAGAGGACGAGGGTCTGCCATCTAAACCAGACAGCTGATGATATGCGAAATATATGGCGCGTGAAAAAAAGCATGCGTTCAATCTCTATTACGCAAACAACAGGACGGTCAAGACAGGCCAATCTTCACATCGTATCCCTCAATCACAACAGCGGCAAACGACCAGTGATGCAGTCGCTGAAACGGAACAGCCTCTCTCTTAGGAGGGACGGCCAGTGTAAAGTAACTGTCACAAAACAGTTATGGCTGGCTCTGATTAGTTTGGAGTTTTACATAGTTGTTGAGAGAGCCCCTCACCCCCAACCCCACTCCACACTCCTGGTTCTCAGCCTCACTCCTTAATGTCCCTGCTATTCATAAACCACTTAATTGCACTAGTTTACACGCATGGTTGCTTAATAGCTGCATGTAAATACAACACAATTAGCGGCTCTATCTATGGCAGCAAGAGAACTGAGCCAGAGTCACACATTCATACTCTTGTCCCCATGTCCTCATATTCTGTAGCTTTCTCACTTTTAATTGGTATCTCTTTGCATTGTTTCATCTTCGTTCCCCCAAAAGGCCACAAGCAGGTAATAAATCAGTCCTAAAGACAAGCCCACAGGATACTGAGTGCATATTAAGTCTTTGCTTGGTTGACAATATGGTGCAAAACAAAAGCTAGTGGGGCTCACGCTTACCTGCACGTTCTCACGGAGGTCGGTGGCCTCTCTCAGGGGCTGCGTGGAGGCTCTGAACAGCTCGTCCACCACCTTGATCCCGGTGGTTTTGCTGGAGGTGTACTCCCTGGTCTTTCTGCTCTTCCTCACTGACAGGCCCCTCTTATGAGCCTTGCCCCCTCCACGCCGGTTGGTGATAGCCACATGGACAAACAGGGTAGTGTTGGGGAGGAACTCTCCGGTCAGAGACTGCAGGGGAACGTGCCTGTAGCCAGGCTGAAGACACTCGAAGGGGATGGTGTACTGCCCTATGAACTCGTCACCTATGTAGTCGTCGTCCAGAACGACGAAGCGGAGGGCGGCCAACTCGGGCAGGTTGATCTGGAACTCGAAGCTCTCGTCAAAGATGGGGTTGTCTCCGTTCTGAGACACGGTCTTGGTCCTCTGCTCGGCGCAGTCGGCCGGGATCCCGTGGATCTCCACGTAGATGTAGGGCTCCACTACGTCGCCCTTGGCAGCAGAACCCCGGGGCTTTGGAAGGTTCTGCCCACTGATCACTTTAATGTGGAGGAGCTGGGCTGACACCCCTGGTAGGGAGTCCCTGGCGTTGGCACTGAAGTAGGACACCTCCTCTCTCATGATGGATGGTCGCAGCACATAGCCGCAGTTTCCATTCTGTCTGAACCAGCCCAGGTTCAGGTCCATCATCAGGCCCGGGGTCTGGTAATTCATGGCCACAATCTGGCATCCACATTTCCAGAAGTCCTGCGGGTTCATATTACTGGCATCGATACGCATGGGTGTGGGATAAACCCTGGAGAGAAAACGCTTGTTGTAACACACAAAATCCTCGGGGAACTCATTGGCAAACCTGTTTGCGTCCACCTCGTTGAAGGAGCACATCTCCCAGTATTTCTGGTCCCTCTTGGAGATTTCGAAATCCCTGAATTGCACTGACGTGCAGAGGGAGACCAGATCCGACAGCTCCTTACACAGCCTCAGCCTCTTATTTCCTAGTCCGTTGTACTGTTCTTTCTCATCTGCCCCAACCCTCCTGGACATCTCCAGGCCCTCCTCCTCATCGGTTACTTCACCCTCAGAGTCGGGGCAGTTGGAGGGGAGACGCTTTCCCTTCAGGAGGATTTTGCCCTTGAGATTCTCAGGGGAAGGTAAGTAGTGCTGCTCTGTGCTGGGTGGCTCCATGTAGAGTTTGTCCCCCAGGATCTTCTTCATGTGTTGGGCCATGACTCTCTGCTGTAGGATGCAGCAGTGAGTCACCAGGCAGAGGATCAGAGGGTACTCAGAGCTCTCAAAGGCATACTGGTTAATAATGTCCAGGACCTTGGAGAGGGCTAGCTGAGACGCCACGGAGCTGCCCACATACACCACAGGCTCGTTGTCTGGCCCATCCCACACGATGACCTCCAGACTGCGGCAGCCCATTCGCAGGGCCCGAATGTAGCTGCTGATGTCGGACGAACCCCAGAAGTGGTCCTCCAGCAGGGAGGCGTTGTGCGAGGAGTTGATGTAGTAATGCGACAAGGGCTGGCTCATGTCCTGGCACACTCGTTTGTGCTGGGGGTCGAAGATGTGGCACTCGGAGGAGAGGAGGTAGTGTGTGAAGCCGTCGATGGAGAGGTAGCCCCGCTCTCGGCCCTCGGCGGAGGGCTCGTACTTCAGAACAATGTCCTGGCACATGTCCTCCGTCCCGGCCTCCACGCCCTGCTCCACCTCCACGAACAGCATCAGGTCCTTACTGTCCAGGTACTCCTTGTTGCTGGAGAACTGCACCAGCAGGAAGAAGATCTCTGGCCGGGTGCACAGCTCGCAGTACGCCTCCACAAAGGTGTCCATGTTGATGTCCTCGCCGTATTGGTCTTTGGCTTTCTGCAGCTCCTTGAATTTGAGCTCGATCCTGGATTCCTTCATCCCCGGGTTGAGCCCTTTGATGATCTGGGTGGCCCTGAAGAGGTCTATGTGGCCTTCCTTCTCCATGTCGGCCAGCTCGAACACGGAGCCGATCCAGGAGGTCCGCAGGCTGGGCTGGCTGGGCTCCACCATGTCCACCGTGTGTCTTCCATAGGAGACCAGGTACCTCAGCCCCATCACCCAGGTACTCACCACATCTGCCGAGCTGCCTACGAGGTCCAGGGACTCATAGTTGTCCCCATAGATGATGGAGAAGGCGCATTCCTCAGGGAACTGGTCTGACAGGCCGTTGCTGCGCAGAACGGGGGTCTTCTTCCCCAGACGGACCTCCTTGATGCTTTTGATCTCCAGCTTGGCCTTCTCAGAGTCCTTCTTGGACGGCTCCCAGCGGAGCCAGTGCATGTCCGGATCCAGCAGGAAGTAGCGGTTGTACATGCGGGAGTTGGAGCGCACCTTCTTCATCTCGCAGCCCTCCATCATGAAGGCCATGCAGGCGGCCGTGCTGTTGATCTTCCTATCGTTGGGCATGGAGCTGAAAGACACCGTCTTCTTCCTCACCTGCCTCTGCTTCGAGCCATCCTGGAGAGATAACAGACAGGGAGAGAGATAAAGAGAGAAAGAGATGGAGAGATAGAGACGGAGGAGAGAGAGTGAGCAAGCGACAGAGAGAGAGAGGGAAAGAACACAAACATGTTACCTTACTGCACGCTGAGGAAACCAAAACCACGGCCGATGACAAAAAGGACATTGCGATCTGAAGGTGACACTGGAGCTCAAGAGGCTCACCTTCCCTTTTTTTTTGTCATCTTGACTTGGTTCCATCTTGACTTGGTTCCAAACCCCCTCTGCTACATACACACCTCACTGATTGATGGGCAAAATTGAGACTGCCATTACATAAGCCGGAGGGTAAAGAACAATGGGAGAAAGTGCAGAGCACTCCTTTCATCACAAGCAGATTTCAGAGCTAGATTAATGTGTACACAGCGGACCCTAAATCCAAACACAGACTGTCCCTATGCTGGCAGGTGAAGATTCAGGTGATTTACCTCCCTCTGGGCAGTGTTGAGCTGCACAGCCCTGAAAGATTGCATTAACTGCCTGTCATCAAATGCTCAGTTATCAGCCAAGCACCGGGCATCTTCATAATACCACCTCCCCCCCCCCCTTCCTCAACCTCAGCCCCGAGCCTCTGCTGCTGTGGCCGTGCCACACGCTGACATTTCACTGCTTGGATGACGGAATGACTCTGTTGCAGCGACTCACGCAAAGGCATCAGTCTTTATGATAATCAGATGTGTGTTTAAAATGTGTTTCCCCAAAGTAATTATTCAAATCCCAGTTAACATTGCATAACTCCTGTAGAAGGCGCTGTATCATTGTCGCTCTCCACCTCAAGACAAATGGTAGCATAATGCTTGCCATGCGAAGTCTGTTTCCTATTAGAAGAGCAGTGCTCAGTGTAATGATAGGGCATGAAACAGTGAATACCACTGAGGTTTGGCTGCAGTCTGCACAGTTTCTTTTCTCACTGCTAAAGGCCTTAAAAACATATCTTTTAAACTGCATATCAGATGTATTGACTTTATAGCTTAAATATTTCTGCCGACAATGACATTACACATTTAACAGACCCCCGTCTGGTGACTGAAATACACATCAGCCGAGTCACAGCCGAGTCAAACAGACACACGATCCTAGACATTAATCTGTAACTGATGGATGAATCTGGCATTTTCACCTTTTTTCCCCAAATAATCCTACGGAAATTGTAAATCAACTGAGTCCAATACGGTATTTCTTGTTTCATAAAAGCTGGAAAGTCTCTTGTGAGTCTCTCACAATGAAAAGCTTCTAATATCCTTATTTGTAAATATTTTGTTTTGATTCAACCAGTGCTTTGTGTCTTTACTGCTCTTGGGGATGGAGGGACAGAGAGGTAAAGAGGGAGAGAGAGACGTAAGGATGGACAGAGAAAGGTAAAGCTGGAGAGACAGCGGTAAGGATGGAGAGAGAGAGGTAAAGAGGGAGAGAGAGAGGTAAAGAGGGAGAGAGAGACTGTCAAGAGTTTCCTAAGCTAGAGGAAGTGAGGGTATGTCTCGCTGAGGAGAGCAGCTGCCTGTACAGGCCTGATGGATCCTCCCAGAGTGTGGTGCAGCCTCAGCCTCAGCATCAGTATCAGCCTCAGCCTCAGACAAAAACACCTCAGGCCATCCGTCTTCCACCTGACAGGCAGAAGCAGACGATGCCCGATGCAACATCACGATTAATGAGCACCACTTGACACAAAGCCTGTGAAATGACACCATCATCGCTCTCCTGCTCTGCCCTTGTTTGATGACCTCCATCTCGGCTCCGTACACATATGGGAACCGAGAATGCTCGTATTTGGTGCATAGGTTCTAAAGCACGACAAAAGATTAGCTCTGGCTGATCAAATCACAGATAGTGGACAGTCTACAACCAGTCAAACAAGCATTATTTTCTATGCATATTTGAGGCACATATCAAATGAAATGGATTTTCAACACAAAAAGTTGAAATATTATATCCAGGAGGACACAAAAATAGTCAACCCTATAGTCAGTGCATTCAGCTGTTAGTAGTATTCCCCAATAGTTTTCCCCAATCTCCCCATAATACACTTCAAATTGGCATTCTGTCCATGTGAACGACTGTGCCACAAATCGTCTCTGCAGAGTCGAACCACTTCAGGAACACAGTGTCTGCCAGCCCAGCTGAGCCAGCTCCCTCTCTCCACACCCCCCTAACCAAACCCCTCAGCTCCCACATCGATAATGGCACGGCCCATAATTATGAGATCCTGTTTCAACCTCATACTTCAACATGTAGTCCTTCTCTGAGTCCTTCCCCCTTACAGCCTCACATCACAGAATACTGCTCACCCACACAGACGCTGCTCACATACTGTGGACTATTTCCATCCTGAACTCACAAGAGAAGCACCTATTCCTTCCCTATCCTTCCTGAATCAGTAAGGAGAAAACAGGGGGCAGAGGGGAGACTCAGAGGTTAGTGCTCTGGGCATGTGTGGGGCAACTCTGAGGGGTGTGGAGCAGATAATCAGCCCCCTGCCATAGGGGGGGTGGATGGAGGGCAGGACCGGGGAGGGCCACTGGACAGGCTTGAGTGTTTCCAGGCTTTGAGGAAATGCTGACACCAGAGAAGGTCAAAGGGTTAGAGACTAATCTTGTTTCATTAGCGGACCCTGGCATGTTGTTGCAATTAGCCGGCGCACACAGCAGGACAACAAGCTGTCTCTTTTCAGATTTGCCTGCTCGATCAAAACCAAAGAACGCAGATACCAATATGCATGCAGGTATTCTGCCTTCTTTGAACCTTAATGGATTTAATGGATCTAGGGAACTGGGATTGAACGGTTACCGATTGGCGTTATCGTTCAGCGCTTCAATCACATCAATCCTGCAGGGAAACTGCACGAGGAGGCAAGAAGGTCATGCCAGAAAACCAAAATCAAACAGTCATCAATCATGTAGTTCGGTCTTCTTTATAGACCTCACATGCTCTGAAGATAATTCCCTATTTTACTCCGCACACCCTCCACACTCTCTCCACCCCCCCCCCCCCCCCCCCCCACCCTATCTCAATTTTCTCACACCCTCTGGCAGTTTTCCTGGCAGCGACATCCGTTTGTCCAGCAACCCGTCTCCATCTGTCCTGGTGGTCTGCTGCAGGGCCTTTGGCCTGCCTGTTGCTGCTGTTGCCGGGGTGACCGGGGTATTTTGGTCGGGAGTGTGGAGCCGCTGGGCGCCCCCAGCGGGGTCAGAGGGGGATCTGGCTGCGTCTGATGGAGGAGTGATGCTGATGGGGACAGGCAGGCCGCGAGACAGCCCCACTTCCTGTGAAGGGCAGCAGCAAGTCACGCCAGCCAACTCTTCTCACGTCAACCCTGCCACCGACCAGACACACACTTGGACACACTCTTCACATCGCACGCCGCAGAGACTGGGGAAGACAATCGATTTTCCACTTGCCCTGAGCCTGCCTGGATATACACGTCTGTAAACGTTTCCCATGTCAACATTGAAGAGATATGGTAAACTGAATATTGTGCAACCTCCCTTCCTCCCTTCCTTCCAACTTCAGGAGCAGTGAAGTAGGTTTAAGGTACATACAGCAACAAAACTCTGGATTCTCTCAATATGTCAACACGTTTATTCATACATTGCTCATACACGTGTTCCTGAATTCCAGTTATCTCTCCTTCTGTAGACGGCCCACCCAGGAATGCAGATCTCTTAGGGCTGAATCCTCACCCGGTATCGCTCTTCACTGTGTGTGTCTTGTTTCCCTGATCCCATAAGAAGCCCAGGCCTCCCCTTCTGCCTGACCCCAGAGCATGAAATGAGATGAAAACAACCACTTCCATGAATAAAATGAATACATGGAAATGTTAAAACAATGCCTATACATGCAATATAGACCAGCACTGTGCTCAACCCCTTTTTTTATTGATCTGAAGGAACAGATCACCTCTGTTGTCTCTTTATGAGGGACTCTGTTCTGCTGGTGCCCTCACCCCTCTGTGTCTGACTAGAACAGCTTTGCTAAAACTCAATTGCTGCTTCAGTCAATCGAGAGCTAATCGAGAATGTTCACTGGAACTTCAAGGTTGTATGAATAACCCTGAGAGCCAAGAGAGAAAGAGCAGGGTGAACCGTGCTGGAAGATGTCCTCTCTCCCGTAGTGACTCATGGCAGGGAGCAGAGGAGGAGATCAAAGCATTGAAAAACCCACACAGACTCAGAGACATCCAGTCACGGCTACGCTACTTAGCCCAGGAGAACAGACGAAGACAATCTAGCAAGAGGCCAGATAGACCCAACCGTAAGCAGACAAACAGGAAGGCAGGATTATAGACGGAAAGCCAGACAGACAGAAGAGAAGACAGACCAAACAGGAAGTCAGAACTATTGGCAGACGGACAGGAAGTCAGGCACACAGATCTACAGACAATGTATTTAAACACAAGCAGGAGAGCCACGGCCTTGGAGAGGATTTGTCGGCCCAGTGAGCCCAGCATGATGTCAGGAGGTCAGACTAGACACAACCATGAAAAGTCCTGTGCTACCTTACATACAATAACTCTGTTTTCAACTCAAGGACGGGTCAGAATTCACAGTCAAGGGGTGTTCAACCAGGTTCACACTACAAAGGATAGGATGAGGACTAGAGAGGGACGGAGAAAAAGGAAGAGATGACAAACGGATGAGGAACAGAACATTAGAGAGAGATGAAGAGTAAGCTGAGAAAGTGAGAGGAATCCTTTCACACTCAGGAACAACGTTGCTTTGACACTTTGACAAATCTTTTCACATGAGGGATGTTTAAACTCTCACATTGTGCATTTCACTCACACTCTGAACCACACCGTCTAAGTGTGTATGTGTGTGTGTGTGTGGTGTGTTTTCCTGTGCACGCTACAATAAGCTTGCAAGGTATTCAGCCTGATTGCACCCTTGCAGTCCCCTACTACACCTAAAGTCAATCTATCGGTAACTGTGTTTCTATCCTCTATTAATGAGGTGAACCTCCCTTAGGGGCATTCAACAAGCCAAAGTGCACCAAACAACCCACTAATTACAGGACAACAGACGTAGCGGTCAATGCAATCGAGCACTACGAAAGACCAGAGAATTACAGGCTGTGCTAAATGCTCCATGCTAAAATACAATCTCCATTATAAAAAGGTCCGTTTCTTTTTACTGCCCGTCATGAACACATTCGATACATGTACGAGCTCATTGGCACCAGGGGGCCACCGGAGGAGGACTAAGTGGAGGTGATAAATCGTCAGCTGCCCACTGCTAGACTGGATTCCTGGGAGGACCCTCCAGACCACCCCCCCCCCCCACCCCGATACAGCCTCCTTCATCAGCTTCTTCCTCCTGTTTTCCGTCTTTCTGTCCTTGCATCTCCAAAGGGGCCAATTATTTCTTGCACATCACATCTCAGCCGCGTGTGTGTGGGGACGAGGGAGGGGAGGGGGGGGGGGTCTGGAGTGTAACTGGATGCTCTCAGGAAGTTGAGCCGTTGGTGATTGTGCGGGTCAGGACTCATCATGATCGTCTGTCCTTGATTGTGGTGATGAGGTTCCGGCCTCCGCGTCTCCTAGATGCACTAGCCTCGCTCTCTTTCAGACGTTTAAGCTCTCTCATCTCCTGACCAGCCGGCCCACAACTTGCTGTACCAAATCTTAGCTCATTTACAAAATATCTCGTATACAGCCTCTGAACTGATTTTCACAACGTCTAATCCTCCCTGGACATCCGTCAGAAAGAGTTAGAGAAAGGAAGACCATGTGAGGGAGATTTTGCCTTGTCAGAAGTCTGTCTTCCTTTCTGTTGTAAAGCTGTGATCTGTTCCGTTGGGATCTGTTTTAAAGGTCAGTTTATCAGCCCCTGTTCACAATAAAATTGCTATGTTTGATGACAGGAACACACAAACACCACACAGCTTGTTTGCCCAGTGCTGATCACCTGTGCTGATAGCCTGAGGGGTGTTCCTGGAAGCTCTAGAACAATCTTTTAATCCTGCCTACTAATGGATATCTGTTCTACTAAAGGTATTGCACATCAATCGCAACCTCAGGGGAAATGATTACTGCTTGAACATCATGACACACAAGCAGCTTTTTTTGTACCCTATCCCACCAGTAAGCCTGAATGGGCCAAGCGAGCGATGGAGGAATTCTCCTGGCTTCATACACAGACAGGACAGGGCTTCCATGCATGTACTATACTAAACTTTTATTTTATACTCGTACTTGCTATAGTTTATATGCCCCCCTCTGTACAGCTATTGCCCACTTTTAACTTTTATTTTATCTTATTTAAGTTCCATAAATTGTCTTCGTTTGCTCCATCCTGCCACAGTAAAGTCCACGTCTGTTTAACTTGCACGGCAATTAAAAACCAATTCTGATTCTGAAGTCTACATTCCCTCATGTCTGTTTCCTCTCCCTATTCAGCAGCAGACAGCATTCCTTGATTTACTGGTCCCGTCAGAGACCATGCTCCAGGCCACAGCGCAACACCCGGGCTGCTCCACAGTGGTGCTTCCAGTCCCAAACATGGGATCTGGTGGTCACTAGTGTCAGACAGCAGGGCTTGTGAGGTGAAGCCATACACAGCTGTGTGTAGACGCTCTACGGACCAACATGTTTCATCGCCAACCGACGCCATTGACAGAGTATCTCGGTGGCATTTAGCATCCGCCTTGGAGATAAGACCTCTATGTGATATGACAGTCTGAGACCAGGTAGAACGGGAGAGAGGGGGGGGGGAGAGAGAGGGAGGGAGGGATGGGGGTGAGGGATGGGAAATCAAAAAGGTGACAGATTCTATCAGTGTGATCAAATGGAATCTAACCTTTTCCTCCCAGAACCTGAAACTTTAAGCAGTGAGGGATCAGAGTTATAGTTCCATCTCCAGCAGTATATGAAGCTTCTCGGGTTATAAATACGCTTTAGGGTTGATATAAATACACTGCAGCGTGGTGAGATAGAGAGACAGAGAGATAATGACAAGAGAGACAGAGAGTGACAGTCAGACAGATAGAGACAGACAGAGGAAAACAGAAAGATAATGGCAGCGTTACAGATTAAGAGAATGAATGAGAGATAAAGAGAGACAGAGGAGTGATGAAAATGAGAGACATTTTTATTTCCCACAGTTTGCAGCTGAAATTGGAGAGGTTAATCTGTTAACTTTAGAAAACAAACCATGTTTATTTAGGTGATAAAATGAGAAAAACAGTGGAACTACCATTGGACATAGGTCTTATTGTCTATAACAATATACAGAGCCAAAGGCTGACAGTATACCAAGCAGTCGAAGCTTACTGTAGTAATATTATCTTCCATATTGTATATGGAATATACATTACATGTGTATGTATTTTATTATCAGATTGTATTCACGTAAGAAAAGGTTAAACTTTTAATGTTATCATATGTATTCTTCCCTTATTGTAATGTGTTATCATAATTAATATATTTGTTCAATAGAGAGAGAGAGCGACAGAGGCTGTTCCCTGCCTCTCTCTCTCTGTCTCTCCCGTCTGGTTGTCCTCAATACTTTAGTCCATCAGGACCTTGACTGCAGTCTGCATTGCAGCTGAGGGAGGAAATAGGTGCCCCAGTCTCCAGAGCTGTACAGCTGCTGTACAGTACAGCTCAACTCCTCCTCATCTCATCCTCTCCTCCTCCCTCCATACCTCCTCCCCTGCCACTGAGGGGGAGGGGGCAACCTGCAATGTCCTATGACAGATGTGCCCAGATTCTCTCACACACACAC
The DNA here is from genome assembly GCA_030340665.1 of Neosalanx taihuensis. Classification (NCBI taxonomy): domain Eukaryota; kingdom Metazoa; phylum Chordata; class Actinopteri; order Osmeriformes; family Salangidae; genus Neosalanx; species Neosalanx taihuensis. Next base: position 5,938,463 of record CM059298.1, read on the forward strand.
ACACACACACACACACACACACACACACACGCACACACACACACCCACCTACTCACGTCGAAGCGCATGATAGTGATACCCCCTTCCGCCACAATCGAATCTTTTTTTTTCAAGGTCACTGTAGTCTGAATGCTGGATGAATAAATACAACAGGGTATCCAGTGTTCAATGTTCTAAACCGACACGCTCTTTTCTTCGTGTTCTATTCCTGTACACCTACTCGCAAACACAAAGTACAACACACGTACACTACCACTGTGTTTTTATATGTGCTCTTGGTGATCCAGGACCAGAGGCAGGCAGCAGAATGAGGGGGAGAGGTAGAGAGAGAAAAACAAAGGAAGGAGGTGTAATTAGCTGGCGTTCAGAGCAGTACAGCCACCTGAGTAGGAGAGCAGAGTGTGTGTAGGAAGAAGGGCAGGCACATTACTACTTGAGCCAGACTGTTCCGCAAAGGCCGTCATCCTCAAGGTCTAAGCAGGGACTCTTCATTTGGGGGGGGGGGGACTGAAATATGTCTCCGAACAGACTTTGATAAATGATGCATTTTGCCTGTGACACATTGCACGCCCGCATCTGAGAAGCCCACTCAGCTCTATAAATATCCCCCGTTCCGCTGCTCCTCGTCGGTCTCCTTCTGGCTAACGGAGGGCCTGGAGAACACCAACTCTCAGATCTTTCCAACTGCAGAAGAAATGATAACACACAGGCCCTTGGCACTGTGCTGTCTGCTACTTTTGATCTCTGACAAGATCAATCCATCAATTCCCCTAAGCTTCCTTCAACGCATCTCTACGTGTCCTTGACCATACATGGGCATCTGTGAGGTTGTGAAGCTGGTGATTCGAACGAAATCTTTTTAATCCTTTCAAACTGGAGATGAATGTGTATGGGATATGGCTGGTTGACTTAGTAGGAGGAGAGAGGAATTTTAATAACATCTCGGTCTTGGTTGTTGGGAGCTGTAGCAGGCAGGAAACAGCCCTGGCATTAAACAGAGCTCCCACAGGCTAGCTGGTATCTGTCTCAGCGCAGTCAGGTGACCTGGCCATGTTAGCTGTCTTTGCTTCACAAGGAGAGCAGAGTCATTCTTATCAGAGTTAAACCCCCCCGCATTGATTCTGTTGCTGGTGTTAATGTGAGTTATGACTTACAGTAATCAGTCTGTTCCTGTGTGGAAGACACATGTAAGACACGGCTGAGTGAGCACTGAAGGTGAGCGAGTGTGTGTTGGGGTGTGTGTGTGAGAGGGGAAGGCCTGGGGCAATGCAGTGTGTCCACTCTGCAGAGCAGCTCTTAGTGAAAGTGACCTGCTGACTGCTCCGAGACTGGAATGAGAGTAGGGTTTACCCTGAGACGGGAGGAGGGGAGAGGAAAAGAGAGAAGGGGGGAAGAGAGAGTGGGGGCATGGAAATGAGGCTTGAACACGAGAGCCAGCGGGAAATTAAGTGATTCTCAAGGGCAAATGATGCTCATGGAATGTCCACCAGCCCTGCTAGTAAGGTCAGGATTCCCTCTGAGACTGAGGAAGCACTGTAACAACCTCTAAGAGCATCGGCTGCTGCAGCCCGGGCCTCCAACACCACCTGACCCACTTTCACCAACTATCTGAGGTCAGTGATGAGAACGAACCAGCCTGGGACTACGGGAGGGGGCTGAGGGATGGGCCGTGGTCAGAGAAGCTTCCTCACATGTGCGTGCAGGAAACGAAGAGAAGAAGAGAGGAGAGGAAAAGAGAAGAGGGGGGAAGATAAGGAGAAGAGGTTCAACTTTTATCCCCCAGTGCAGAAGAGGCTGAGGCCGGAGCCTCGTCACACTCAGGGATGATATCGAGCACTGTTGATCCCCTGGGGCCTGCCATCTCTTCCCACTATCGCACTTCACCATCACTCCTCGCCAGCAGGCTGTGCCTTTCTGAATGCATGTGCGTGTGTGTGATTCTGAAGGCACACAAGATGTTCCTCACTAGCTAAATATCCATTGTGAGGCCAGCCAACAATCTCACACCCTGGACATAATTGTTATTGGCTCAGCAGGAAGCCGAGGCTACGATTCCTTTGTCTGCCATATCTACGAGTATTATGGTCTGGATCACAGCTTCAGCTTCACACTAGCTGTGCTCTGGAGAGCTCCTCTCGGTTCGCAGCCTGGTCTGTGAAAAGGCCAACCCACCAGAATAGACAGCATGGGGAGGATGTGTTTGGAATCAGAGTCTGGAATCCTCCAAGCTCTCCTACCAGTTATTCACAGAGGCTCTGTCGCTCTCTTGGCCTCGCTCTCTCTTTCTCGGTCTCTCTCTTGGTCTGTCTGTCTTTATACCGGGAGCTTATGCAGCATGTGAACTTACAGACAGCAGACATTTGCAACAAATGCTTAATTAATGAAGCATGAGATATATGAAATTGGGGAAAGATCTTGGGGTAATTGCTGGCATTTTTAATTAAGGTAACCGAGAAATAATTAACAGTAATCGCTCGCAATGAACGTCGAGGAGATCTTGTCGATAAGAAGAATCTCACTTACAGCGTGCTACACAGATGCTGTGACAACATGATTCAGTTGAGTGTATGGATGGGGTGTAAGCTGTGCTGTGTTATTGGACTGTGCAATACTGTGCTACTATACTATACTGGTTAGCTGTGTAGCTATGTTGCACTGAGCTGTGCTTTTCTCTGCTGGCTGTGTTCCTCTTCTGCAGTGCACATGCACACCTCCCTGCTGTCCATCTCTGTGTCCTTTCAGCTTCCTGGTGCTAATGGACAGAGGTGGCTGGACCGTTCCCTTAGCTCCCAGCATTCCTGGCCTCAGTCACTGGAGTGGTCTGGACACAGCCTGGGGTAAGAACATCCTCATCTACACTGTTTACGACACCCTGGAGAGGAGAGGGCCATCACAGGCTGGTACAATCCATGTCTGTGTTTGTGTGTGTGTGTTTGTGTCCTCTAGATGTGTAGACAGGGGATGAGACGGATGTTGTCAACGCGCATGCAGTCTATAAGCAGTGTGGCTCTAGGGGGACGTGGGAGCATTTGATTTGTGTGTGAGGGTGTGTGAGGAAAGCAGTCAGTGTAGAGTACTTGATGGACCAATCAAGACCAGCGGTGGTATTCCTGGCGTAGCGGTTTCGAGCGAGCGTCTGCGTGTGGGTGTTGGAACCGAGACGAGAGTGGCCCAGGGCAGGGCAGCCGAACAGCTGTTAGAGGCTTGTGAGAGGCTCACTCTCCACAGAGGATCTTCTCCCTGCCACAAAGCTTTTCATTAGCCACAGAAGTGAACCACTCGAATCTCCAAACGCCATCTTTGACATGTAAATCAACAACAACTATGGGAAATTGTTAGGCTCAAAGATAATTAAAAGTAAAAAAAAGAGCCATGTAACGTCATTTGTGTGCTCATTTACTGCCATTTGTTTAGGCTTTTCCATTTCAGCTAGAACAATCTATGCCATGTTGAACTGTGGGTAATGCGTCATTAAACTCCTGCTGCTGTCCTTTGGGTCCTCTACCATTCTCATCCATCCTGCCTCCCAGCATAGCAAGCATTCCTCCCTATATCTCATCAGGAATGTCTTCAGACAAACTCATCTTCACTGTGAGGAAATATGACTGCCATACATCTTTTATTTTTATTTTTTTTTATATACTCGTAACGTATTTACTGGACCTTTCTTTAATCACTGGGCAGAACGTCCAGAAGCCTTCTTTGTCATTTCCCGTATGGAGTTGCTGGTATGATTTAGCACGCTGCGGCCGATCCAGCCAGCTGATTTACTACAGTAATTATGGACAAGGGCAGGGTTGTAACAACTGGTCCACATGGTGTGCTATCCTGAAGGAGGCGGTAACATTGCAGTGACATTGCAGCTAGGCAAATACGACATGGAGACGTTACAAAAACACTATTCAAAAAGGGCAATAAATCTTCAGACAACATTAAAGTTAACATTAAAGTAAACAAAGGCTTGTGTCCCTTCTGGCTCACTTTTGTCCCACTCTTGAAATGTGTAGAGATAGGGTAAGGAGGGCATGTGAAGGACTGGAGAGCATACTGAAACACACACACACACACACACACACACGCACACACACACACACACACCTACACACACATCCAGACACGGATCAGATAATCTGATCAAACACAAGTCTGACAGAAAGAAGCAGCGCGCTCCCTAATCCTGTAAGATTGTCATCAGGGAGCAAACACAATGTTAAACTGGGGCTCTGAAAGAGGGACACAGACTCACCTTCATCATGGGAAACGGAAGCAAAACAACTATGTATGCGCTGTGGGTACAGCACAAAGTAGGTAGAATGCACCGCTCTTATACTGGGTCCAGTAGGCTGCTAGGCAACCGTAGTGGGTCACGATGTTGTTTCTACTCCAGTTTTACAGACGGAGATAAATGTCTATGTCTATCACATTTCTAATGGATTCTGTGAATACCAGATGGTTATCAATTTTCAGCTGATGGCACAGGAGTAATTTTATGCATTGACCTTTTTACAGTTTAGTTAATTTGAATTCTGTTTTTTTTATTCTGCTGGCAGGAAATTAGCAGAGAGAAAGAATGATGAAGATGTAACAGGGCGTGTATTTAACAGATACTTGAGGTGATATAGCACGGTTGCCATTCTTACAAATTAATAAAGTGGTGATTTAACAAGTATATTGTCTCACTGTCTCAAATTGACAATTGAAATGAAGATTGTAAATATGCCCAGTTCACCACAAGCTGTGAAAGTGCAAAAAGTACCAACAAAAATTACTACCACCAAAAGTCACAGGCATTAAGGCTACTGTAACTGGGGATGTTTTCTCTCTTACACACATACACACATACACGCACACACACGCACACACACATTATCCTCAGAGCAGCTCTCTTACTCAGTGTCCACAGCCTGGAGTATTCCCGCAGTCTTAGCTGGACTCTGCTTAGGAAAGCAGGCGCTGTAAGTAAAACCCACTCAAGGTGAGACAGAAAGCACAATTCAATCCCTTCCTTATCCCCCTTAATGACTCTGAGTGTTTTTAGACTTGTAGTAGGAGATGCTTTCAGGACACAATGAAACCGGCGGAGGGGGGTTCACCTCCATCCCATAATACCACAGTGCTGTTCACCAGCCTCAGCAGCGCCTGTGGTCAGCGTACATCTGAAATCCAGCGGATGTTCCCAATGTTGTTGACGCTGCTTGACAGGCTGCGTGTCTCACACACAGGAGGGGGAAGAAAAAAGACCTAAGAGGTCGCGCCTTGGTGGTGATAAACCCGTTGACAAGTTGAAACTGGTGTGTTTTAGTGTTACTTCAATGTGGAAGAGCTATGGGCTCCAGGAATCCTCAGCTGTACTGGAGATTGATGACCTCTTTTTCGCGAGGAGACAGAGGGATTGATCGAACAGGCCTGTGATATTGAGATCCACTGACTCTGATCAATGCAAAATGAAGTAGCTAAGATCAACTGGATAAAGAGATATTCAGGGAACACCTGCAAACACCAACACACTTGTACATATGGATTGTGTATATGGATCGTGCCATCGCAATCTATTATGGGATACACCCACATACGTGTTTGAATCGGTCCAAAATTATAAACTTTTATTCGTAAAGCGAAATCTTCAGGAAAAGTGATGCTCAGCAGATAGAACAAGTTGACTGCAGTTACTGCATGATCAGCTTTAAGTTAGCAATTCACATCAATTTCATTAAAGCTATGACAGAACAGTAACTTTAAACTCCTGTTCTCTGCTTGCTCTGATAAAACACCAGTGAAACTGCTGAATAGTCAAACTCAGTGTAGATTAAAGTCAAATGAGTGTCAAACACATTGCGATTTATTTTTTGTCTGGAAAACAAAGTTGCTTAAAAAACCCTTTCCTTTACCTAAGGCATGGACTGTTCATAAAATACCCCCCCCCCAAAAAAAAAAAATGAAAAAAGGATTCAATTCACTATGTAAGTACTCACATTGATTCACAATTCACTATGTAAGTAAAACATTGATGAGTATTCACTTCAGTGCATTCAGCCCATTTGTCTTAATTGAAAAGGCAGCTAGAGAGCGGTAAGGATATGGTTACCTAGCAACACTCTAGAATGCTTTTCAACTGTTGATTTACACTCCAATAAGGTTGGTGACACGGGATCCCTTGACTTACAAACTATAAAGACTTTCCAGCTATGAAGGGTTTGCATCAAACCGTGATCGAATAACAACCCTGGGATGGACTGGAGGCGCCTCGCACAATAGAATGACTCACGGTGTTCAGCAGCTAAGCCACGACGCCGGGGTGCCTCCGGATGAAGGGATCGATGTGGGAGGAGGACTGAGCAGAGCTGAAAGAGTGTGTGGAGCCTGGTGGAGGCTGCACTTTCCACTTCTGGTGGGTCGTCTGGCGTAGGAGGGTGGAGGGGACACAAGAGGGTGGGGTGGGGGTGGAGAGCATCAGGTTGCCAGACTCACGTTAGTCTTTATGTGGGCTATTGAGGGACGTCTTGAGGGCCTGGGTTCTGTGTGGTGGGGTTCTGAGTGCAGCATCAGCAGGGACTCGCTACGCTCCTCCTTTCAGAGGGTGTTGAAACCAACTCGCCACCACATCAATGCACATCCGCTGTGGAGCACAGGCCCCCGCCCACTCACAAGCGATGAAATGCCCACACACAGATCGCCCTTTGCCCTAGTCTCAGTCGGAGTCCTAGTGTGTGTCCTTCAACATTTCCGCAACAGGGTTAGCCTAAAGTCTGCTCAACCCGGTAGACGGTAGGTTACAACCTAGTAAAGTACGCCCTTCCAGATGTTTTTCCAAACCAACGCGCACACACCAAGACACACACGCACACTAAGAAACTGACTCTGAAGAACTGATTTACGGTAACTTCAGCTGGTTCTCAGCTCCTTTCGCTCTTCTACTTTTCAATCGGAAGAGGGAAAAAAAGCTGGGTAGCTCCTTTCACTATAACTTTGCTAAACCACTGGCTGCCTTCACCACCCACATCACACCCCTATGTGCTTCCACTGTGCACTAATCCATTTTCTGGGTTAATATTACTTAGTCTCACCATCTCTCAGTTCCTCAGATGAAAAACATATTAGATTACCTGGACATATGTTGTAAGGACTGTTGTTCCCATAACATTTCCCCAGGGAATGGTGATAGCGTCCAGTCCACAGGCTTTAGCTGTGGTGAAGGATATCACAGGCAAACGCCTCAATGTCCACCAACATCCTACCTACCACCTACCTGCCAACCCTACCTAGCCCAACCTGCCAACCCTACCTACACCTACCTTCACATGTTCCATAAAAAACAAGCAGAGAAGATGGAGGGAGAGAGAAACAAAATGACGAATAACATCGCTAACAACATGACCTTTAAAGGGACGTTTTTGTTTTAATGGCTTTCCGTAGGTGGTGCTCATGACAGAGACAAGGTATCTAGGCAGAGGTCTCCCATGGTGATGCATATGGGGACGGACTCAAGAGACTTCGAGAGTCTTCTGGAACACTCATCATCCCCCAGCCAGCTCACCAGCCGCATACTAAAGAATGTGCAATAACACGAAGGCACCAGGGTACCAGGCACACAAACATGCTCATAGATCAGGAAATACAATCACCAATCGTGTCAGGAGGAGATCAATACCAGGGTCTAGAGGGTGGCAGCCATCTGCAGGGCTTGAGATGTTCAGGACTGATAACAGATCGTGTCCTATATCACCTCTGCAGCGTTTACTCAGGGAAATATGATCCTCCTATATAATCCTCTACTCCTTTCTGCAGCACCACAGCGAGAAAGGAGGAGTGCTGTAGTATTCTCTCTTCTCCTCCCCTACCCTCCTTTTCACCTGTCCTCCTCTCCCCTATCCTCCTCTATCCTATTCTCACCTTTTCGCCCCTATGCTCTTCTTATCTCCCTCCCCTCTTCTGTATGCATGTGTGTGTGTCTGGCATGTGTCTGGCATGCCTGTGTGTGTAGGCAGCGTGACCCTAAGAGTGCAGGTGAGAGCCTGTCTGTCTTCCTCTCTACTACGCTGGCATCCGTGTTTGATAAACGTACCTGGAATCTGATTTCCCCACAGATATCTCTGTCAACTGAAGCAAAATCAGCCTGAAGGTCCTGCTGACCTCCACAGCACCCTCCTCCAGCTGACTGCATCCTCCACCCAGATCCCCACCGTCTTGCTGCCCTGGAAACATCAGCTGCTACCAGCCGTCCTTCTTTCACCTTGAACGCTGCCTTTCTTTTCGGTCTTTACCTCTTAAATGTGCACTACCCTTTTCTTCCACAAGACGGAAGTCCCTGGATGTGTATGCACCTTCCATCTCATGTGTCTCCTACCCATTCCCTCCTTCTTGCTCCAATCCTCCATCTCGCCCTCCCTTTCTCGCTCTTAGGCAGAGCTGCTAGAACCATGCGGTGCCATTGTACCATTGTATGGTATATGGATCGTATGTATACTAGTACCACTGCTGTTTTGGCGTGATGGGAAGGCCCGCAAGAGACGGATGGCGCCACAGGGGCTGGCATTGTCACAGCCATCAAACCTGCGTGTGCAGTGCAGGCGCCTGCCGCTGCCGGCAGGCCTCCTCAGCGACCAGCAGGAGCAAACAAACACAGGCGGTGGGGTGAACGACAAATGAATACACTAGAGGCGTCACCGAACTCGTTTTCGAACCAAACCGTCGCAGTCTGGTGCATGGAAGTCAAGACGAGGAATACATCTGAGTCGATCAGAGACGTTTTTTTTTCCTTCATGGCAACTGATGATGAGGTCGATTGGATGTAATGAGCGAACGCAGAAAGTTTTTCCCTTTATCTGGGATTTGTTTTACTGAAACCAAATCGATCTGTAAGCCCCAAACTGTGGTATATACAGACTTCTGTATGCCGTTATACCCCCAACTACACTCACACACATGCACACACACACACACGTAATCCCTGGGACCTTCTCTGGCTTTCAGAGAACCATATAAGGGAATTCAGTCAATCAAAGTGTGAGAATGATGGTGTACAGAGTGAATACCAACTACCTGGAACATGCAGACAATGTACACTATGCAACTAGGCAGCTTACATCTACAGTAGTTGGCCAAGGACACTTTCTGATTAACCCTGTTTGTGTTCATGTTCTGCTCTAGCTGTCTCTCTCTGACACACAGCACACACACACACACACACAAACTAGACAATCTACATGAAGTGTTTACTCAATGCTTTTCTCTTTTCTCTCTTGCCCTCTCTCGCCCTCCCCCTCCCCTCCCCTGTCTCTCTCTCATCATTACCCCCTGTCTCCCTCCCTCTTTTATTCTCTATCTCTAGAGTGGATCTTGGCCAGTGTTCTCTCCCCATCTCTGGGTTGTTTTGTTCCGGTTCTGCTACTCTGTGAACAACCAAGCTCTCAATTAGTCACTTGCTTTGGTATAATTGCGGTAATTTCAGCAGCCCCTCTTTTGACCCCTGGGATTAGGGACGAGATGCAGCAGCCGCCCTCGTGCTGAAAAGAGGGAGAAAAAAGGCGGAGCGGCCCCCAGCGCATGGGCTCTCGAGTGCCACTAACTGGCCCAATCACAATCACAAACACCCACAGCAGCAGTTACATAAGCCTCCCAGGTCACTTCAACCGGTGGGCCTGATTGTGTCTCCCCTCCATGCTGATCTGTTGGTGCAGAACACAGACCGCTGCTCTGGCTCAGGAACAGCCAGTCAATAAAGATTGACGGAGGTTTTAATTGGTTAGGCAAGCACAGTGGAATCCTGCTAACAGGGGGATGAGGACGAGAAGGGGGAGCGTGTGACTAAAATGGAGAAAAACAAAAAAACAGGAGGAAGTGGATCTTGGCGTGGAAACGGAATTTCTGAACGCAAACATCAACACACAAACCAGAACACCCACGGTATCCCATGATCCTCCCTGCTCTCTCCCTCTATCTCGCCATCCTGCCTGTCAGACATGAGCAGAGATGTGATTAATACCCATCCGTCTTATCTCTCCTCCTTCTCCTCCCCAACTGTTCTCATCCCCTGGCCTACTTTTCCTCTCTTGTCCGCTGCTCCCTTTGCTAAGGGTCCTCTCGTATCTTGAGACCTTTCTCTCAAGACACTTGCTGTAGATATACATGGATCTCTTCACTATGTCAGAGATTGCATCTGCTCGCTCTTTCCCTCTCTCTCTCGCTCTTTCTCTCTCTCTCTCTCTCTCTCTCTCTCTCTCTCTCTCTCTCTCTCGGACACACACAGTCTACACAGCCAACACAAACTTGAGGGCCCGTTGGACTAGTGACCTCACAGTCAGCTACACACTCCAGCCTGACTCCAACACAAGCCATTTACAACACTTTTATTTGCAGGACTTTTTCAAATTGGCCCAAACCATGCCTGTCAACAGAACATTGTACAGAGGCAGTCAGTTGCAGTTTTCTAAAGAGAGTTCACAGATCGGGTTCAGACAAATCAAGGTGTTACATAACAGTATTTTTCAGTCTAAAAGTGGGTGGTTGGAAACATCAATACATGTGGCAGAATTTCCACTCTATTTGACCAGGCTTCTGATGAGCAATACAATCCCTGAAAACAGGGAATAGGCCCCACCAGAGTGGCCTGTACAGAGGCTGTCTGATGAGGGGTGCTGAGGAACAGTCTCTAGGGTGGGGGTGCTGGGGAACAGTCTCTAGGGTGGGGTTGCTGGGGGAACAGTCTCTAGGGTGGGTTTGCTGGGGGAACAGTCTCTAGGGTGGGGTTGCTGGGGGAACAGTCTCTAGGGTGGGGTTGCTGGGAGAACAGTCTCTAGGGTGGGGTTGCTGGGGGAACAGTCTCTAGGGTGGGGTTGCTGGAGGAACAGTCTCTAGGGCGGGGTTGCTGGGGGAACAGTCTCTAGGGCGGGGTTGCTGGGGGAACAGTCTCTGGGGTGGGTTTGCTGGGGGAACAGTCTCTGGGGTGGGTTTGCTGGGGGAACAGTCTCTGGGGTGGGGTTGCTGGGGGAACAGTCTCTAGGGTGGGGTTGCTGGGGGAACAGTCTCTAGGGTGGGGTTGCTGGGGGAACAGTCTCTAGGGTGGGGTTGCTGGGGGAACAGTCTGTTAATGGTCTGAGGTGGCTGGGAAACCTCTCTGGATGTTTGGACTAACACGAACAGAGGTGTTAATGGATTGGATGCAGACCGCATCGTCATCTTTTCTGTAACTATATTCTTCTTTTACTCCCGCTCTTTCCACCTCCAACTCCGGCCCTCTTTCTCGGTGTCTCTCTAACTCCCTTTCACACTCTCTCTTTCACACCCTCTGTGTTCTAGCACTCAGAAGAGCAGTCTTGTTCCAGTCATTGATCCATGTTTTACACTTCCTGCTGGCCCAGCATGGGGAACGGTCAAAGGCAAATCTCTAGGCTTAGCCACGGCACAGGGACCCTGCCACAGGAACCAGGCGTGCCCACACGCATGCACCCACACAATGTGACACGCATACTAACACACACACACACACACACGTTTGCTTCATCCGAACACCTACTCAAATCAGGGTAAGGAACACAGGCCTCAATTCCATGACTGTGCATTAACCTTTAACACACACACACAAACACACAGACACACCAGCACACACAAACAAACACACACACACACACACACACAGGGTTCAAATTGGATGCTCCCTGTCCTCCACGACAGACACGGTCCAGTGAACACAATCCTTCCCACCTCTGATTCCATCTAGAAAAGAGCTTTACACTGATCAGGGGGCCTCTGTCCCAGACTGGCTGGGCTTCTTCTGAAGCTGCGTCACTCCTTTAGAGATAACGGCACCGGCTTGCCCTCCAGGCTGTGCAAGTCAAGCAGCCCACGCGACCTTCCCTCAGCGAGGAAGGTCGAACAACAGAGCGCAATAATCATCCGCTGATGATTAGGAATGATCTCCTTTTCTCCTGTTCTTCCGCCCTGCCTGCTCAGCTATGTGCATCTACTGTGCAAGATCATATTACCCAACCAGAAAACCCTGCTCTCTGTCTGGCTCTCTCTTTCTCTCTCTGAGACATGGGACAGACACACACACACACACACACACACACACACACACACACACACACACACACACACACACACACACACACACACACACACACACACACACACACACACACACACACACACACACACACACACACACACACACACACAGTATAATACAGCTTCAACCCTCTCCCACACAGCCAGGCAGGTACATTACAGCCAGTCCCATAACAGTGTTCCCAGTGTTTGAGGGCTAGCAGACAAGCTCCAGTTGATTAATAGCTGAGGGGACTGCTCAACGCCGACCCCATCCTATAAACCCTAGCTTCCCTGTGCTACTGAGCCGCAGATTCCTTCATGTTGCTGGAGAAACACTGACACTGCAGAGGAACACACATGCAACACCCCAGGAATGCATTCAAATGATTTACGATTAAAGTGTGAAAGGCCTTGAGGACAACATTCTGATTATATATATATATATATATATATACTGTTTAAGGGAAAAAAACTCTATATTCTTACTGCTTAGGGATGTTCACTGGTGTGTGTGTGTGTGTGTGTGTGTGCATGTGTGTGTGCATAGTGTGAGGGTGTGTGTTTCTGCAGGTGTGAGTCTGTGAATGCATGAATGTGTTTGTGGAAATGCAAGTGCGTGTGTGTGTGTGTGCTCAGAGCATCCTTGGAATGCTTGAGCAGCAATGCGTGTCTGTGCTTGTATTGTAACACTGAGGGGCCACAGCAGTAGCTAAGGCATGACTACAATCAACAACTACTGCAGCTCTCTCCCAGACTGACCGGCAGGAACACAGTACCGTCTCCTGGGTTTAATATTCAGAGGATTTGTACAGCAATTAGGTCTAAAATTATCATACGGTAAATGTCAAACGCACAGGAGAATTGTCAACTCATAGATGCAGTCCCACTTATCTGAATCAACAAACACATTGGAATGCCGAAATGCCAAACTGCTGAGGAAACGTACAGTAGGAACACGTGATACAGCATTAACATGCCGAGTAGCATGCTCACATAGACGTCCTTTATACACATACAGGTACTTGTACACACACATACTGTGCACACACACACACACATACTTCTACCCAGCATCAGAATCTTCTCATCTCATGGTATGCCATCTGTGCCCAGTGCAAGCAGAGGCACCATCTGGCCCTCCTCTCCCACCATGGTTAACCGGTGGGGTAGACAGTGGGCCCCCTCCATCTGGCCCTCAGAGGACTCCTGCTCATCAAGGCAGGAAAACAGGACGCTAAAACCCTCTCTTCCACCCTTCACTCTGCCAGCATCCACGCCATTTCACCCCCCATTGTACTGACTCCAGATGACATGCTTGCCCTCCCAACGCACCGTGGAATCCTGGACTTGGAGGAGAAATCACCTACGGATTAAAAAATCCTAAAATAGCATCCGCCCACTGATGCTGGCATTAATTCAGAACAACTGCCTTTTTTTTATCTCTAAGGTTGATCAGTGTTCCGGTGCAGGCACCCCCCCGAGGTCTATAAATAGGCTGGGGTGAGTGTGGGCACAGAGGTGGATTAGAGCCAGGGCCTGAGCAGAAACAGAAAACGTGTGGAAGCAGAAACAGGAAGCAGATGAGGAATCACTCAGGAACTCGACACAGGAAGATGCGTCCCAGCCAATAAAACTCCAGTTTACATATGTCTGGTCAACCCAGTGGATGAATGCTTCTGTAACTGTTTGATCAAAGGCAACTGTATGTGTGCTCACTACTATTTGGTGCTGTATAGCAGTCATGCATGGATCTAAACTGAATATAACAGTGGGTGATAGGATTCCCAGTCTTACAGCTATATCTGCATAAACACACCATCTTAATGGGACTTTTAACCAGCTTGACCATAGCAATGTCAGTGACTCAGTGTCATCATGACTCGGCCCATCATGAGTGGCCCTGTTCTTTGAGAACAACACAGTATCCTCTGTTCTCAATAACACACAAACACACACTCCTCAATACTGGTTTGCTGAATATAAATGACACCTTGAGAAAGTCTCTGACAATACTTCCTCCATTACAGTTGATCAATGTGTTTTTATTTTTTTTACTAGATCAAATTTTGTTCATTTTACTGACAAAAGAACAAATAGGGGTCAAATGGTCTATACATGTCAATTTGAGTTTTTCATGAGACATATGAATGTATATATATTTACGCATTTGACCCCTAAAATCTATTTATTTTAAATTGATGTAATTCTTCACACGGACAATATTGCCTTCAATTGGACTAGTATTTCATACAAGGCTCACCACGGTTAGTTCATTTCCTTCAACTGTACTTGAGTGGCCAGCCACTGTGTGTGTGGCGAGTGTGTTGAACACTTCCTATGTCAGCTTACTCCCGACTCCTCTCCTTCCAACCACTCTTCCTTCTCTTCCATGTATTGTGGTATACGGAGGAAATTCAGTAAACAGGACAGCAGCGGACAGGGTCAGATAAGGGAGAGCAACGTCTGTGGACATGTAAACATGAACGGTCACCAAGTTAAACAGATGAGCGGTACAGAAGACATCCCTGGACTTATCTCCCACTGCCATTTCTGCTCCTTTCAATCAGGCTGAGGTGAATGAACGTCTGGAGCAACCTGGAGTCTGGAGTCAGCCTCTTCTTATTGTCCCGGGCCCGTCAGTCAGATTACCTCCAAACTGCCCTCAGACTTCCTCCCATGGCAGCTTACTGGAGGATTTGAAACTCAAAGCCCCAGACAAGGGAATAGAGGGAGGGGCAGAGGGCTGTAGAGAGGAAGTAAAACCTCCCATGTCTGGAACTGTGTGTACCCATCTCTCAGTTCCCCATTCCAGACGGATATGGAGTTTGGAATGGTGGAGGCATATTAGTGTATTGTGTTTTCTGTCGTTTTAGGATGATATCCAGACACAGGCATGCACAGAACTGTCAGATCCTGTGCTGGCCCGTGCTGTTAACACACACCGCGTCACATGATCCCATCAAGCCATCGCCTTCTTGACCCAGACGACCCCAGGGAACGCAGACAAGCTCATCTGAATATTACTCACCCGTCTCCAGCCAGCTTAAATGGCACGAGAGTAGCAATTAACCTCCGTGTCGGGAAATGGGCCTGTGAATGACTGTGTTAAGCAGCGTTTCCCTCTGTTGGACCAGAGCAAGAGAGACGTTCCTGAGGTAGAGTTACCCAAGAGTTAGTTACTCTAGAGTTACCCAAGGGCCAACATTGTCGTCTGGTGCCTTCTACGGAACATCACAAGTAGTGATATCCACCCTCCACCCCACCCCACCTCACCCCACCCCACATCCACACACAGTGTCCAATTAAATGAATTCTCCTCAGCTGAAAAGGACTTCTTTATCCAGGGCCCAATTTCACACATGACTGATTGAGGTTCCTGTTCACTTAGTACAAGTCATTATCCTGAGAGGAAACAGAGAGAAGTGGAGGATTAGAAGTCAGGACAGCCCCTCATGTAACACGAGCGCAGGGTCTTTCTTGACCCGGCTTGTACTGTAGGACGGGTTCTGCTCCGTGGACCTTCTGCCCCCACACACACACACAGGCCGAAGGGAACAGGAAACTTGAAGAGAGTTCTTTGATAGCAGGACACTGAAATATCTGGATTCAGAGTCTTCGAAAGAAGTCTACATACATATGTGTGAGTTCTGTGGCTGCCTGTGTGGCTCAGTGAGACAGTACTGACTATGAGGAGAGCCACTGGCTTCTGTATAAGACCCTGTCATCATTTTAGCTTGCAACTGCGTCTCCAAGTAAAGTCTTAAGAAGGCTGCTTAGAGCAAAACAGCCAAGAGGCACCAAGTATCTTCGTGCTAATACCCCCATCCATTCATGTTAATTTTCCTGTTCTCCATCTCATCCTCTCTCCTGCTAGACCCCCATCCTACATAGTCAATGTGCCAGTCAGCAGTCACCTTCAGAAAATCAACCATCATAGGAATTCCTTCTCAGTCACAGTCTAAGTTTAAGTTCCAAGTCCCCCCTACCCCCTCCCCCCTCTACCCAGTTGAGACCATTAAGTTAGACTACAAATCCACCGTGTCTGCATCAAAGATATGATCAGAATTATTGTCAGATAAACCTGTCCTACCAGTCAAACCAGTCAAATCCCAGCATGGGATCCCAGCCTTCCTTACATTTGAGAGAAAGTTCCTCCAAAGCCCCAGGCAACAGAGGACGAGTCAGGATGAACATGTCTGATCAGCATCTCCGAGAAAACAGGGGGAAAGTGTTACGGTGTTGTGTAATGGAGAAGGTGAGGGTATATCTGCCTCATAATATGACAGCATGAACTATTACCCTACTAAATTCTGTGTTTGTGTAACTTGCATGGCGAATAAAAACAAATTCTAATTCTGATTCATAGCGGTGGCTGTGTGGCAATAGGTGGGTTGGGCTGGAAGGAAGATGTGTTACTGAAGTGTCCATTGGGGGATTGAAAGTCCATTATTTGAACTGAGATACGAGCTGTGAAAATGACACACTATTACGGATGGCTACGTCAACTTAGTCAGAGGATGTTTAGAGACACAGGCTTACAAAATCTCTGTTCAAATTACCATTTTGGTTTCAATGGGGTTCTGCGGTCATGAATAACTTAACCTAGCACAGGGGTGGGCAATCCTGGTCCACAGGGCCACTGTCCTGAAGGTTTGATATCTTTCCCTCCTCTAGCACACCTGTTTATAATTATCAGGTTTCCACAGAGCTTCATAATGACCCATTCATTTGAATCAGGTGTACTACAGCAGGAAACATCTAAAACCTTCAGGTCAGTGGCCCTTGAGGACCAGGATTGCCACCCCTGACCTGGCATAATTATATTTCCCCTTGAATGCAAGCCTTCCTAGACTTAGATGTGACCTACGTAGATACAAATAATAAAGTAAACAATCTATGGACAGAACCCCCTCTACTGCACAAAACATAAAAACATAACAGTCACAATATTCTTTTATAGGGATAGGACTTTATTATTCCTATTCAATGCCCTTCAGCAATCTATCTTACGCATAATCTATTTTACGCATGTTCGAAAAACTCACTGGTAGGGGAGCAGGGAGTATCGAAAGGCTATTGACTAACCCGTACAATCAAATTAAATCTCTGACGACAGTTCATATGAGGTGGAAAATAAATGGTCCGTTTTAGAGGGGAGGGGTCAGGGGAGTTAATGAATGGCAGCATGAACTATGACCCTGCCTCTGAGGTGAAGGGCTAGGGATGTCATAGTGCACCTCTTTCCGATCTCCTCATAATAGCATGTGAAAATGTTCATTTAAAAGGAAATAAATACTTGCATTGCATTCAGTCTAGAGGGCAAGGCCACCCTGTCCAAGAGGAAAACAAACAAGATAGCAAGAGAGAGGGAGGAACCAAGTGGAATATCTCCCTGAACTGTGAAAGAGGTCAACACTTACGACATAAACTCAGAAGAAGAAAAAAAAAAGGATTTTTATTTTTATTTTTTGCCTGCTGGCTGTCAGTGTATTCCCCTCTGACAGGCAGGATGGGGCCTGCAGCTGTCCCTAGGCAGGCTTACATAACCCAGCTGCAAAACATAGCACCCTCTGGCCACTTTGGAGACTCCCTGCTATGAGGCTGTCACATCGGTGGGATGGTGGTGGAGGGGTGGAAGGAGACAGTCTGGTTGGTAAGATGGGCACGGTCTTGATGTTTCACTGGAATCGCTCCCAAGACAACGCCTACACAATGCCCAGTAAAATGAATTAATGAGCACAGCGCTATGACTGATACCCCCCCCCCCCCCCCCCACACACACACACACACACACACACAACCCCTCCACCACATTGTGCCGAGTTTACACCGTAAGTGCTAATATGCAAGTGTTCAAGCTGAATCAATATGCAACCAGACATTAACCAGCACAGGCTAGCTGAGCTGACCCAGATTCCCATTGCATCTTCTAGCTGTGCTCACCATGTTGGGTACACTCCGTTCAAATGAAACGAACGAGCGACACTCTTGTGTTAAGAACCATTCAGAAATCTCTACTTTACCAGGTTTGTGTGTAGCTTTAATAAGAGCCTACTAGAGAGTGAGAATCTAAAAACCACAGATGGAGAAATAAGTCATGCTAGTTTTACCATGCGTGAGGAGTTAGGGATGTTTGTCATCCAAATGTCGGGAGCTACAATGGGTGAGGAACACATGGGGCATGGCTATAAATAGAACATGGCTCTAGAAAACAGAGAGGCTAGAAAGGAGAAGGGGTCAATGCTGTGTTCAAAGAGAGCATGGGGGTTATCTAATTGGGTTATCACATGCAACCTTACGAGAGTCACACAAACTTAACCTCAAATGAATTGTCAACTGGCATTTCACGCCTGGCATTCAAGTGGTTGACCCTCAAAATCAGAGCTGAACATTCCGGAAAATTTAGATCATTCTTCATACGGACAATTAGCTGCCATCTGACTAGTGCTTCAGAGACCACGTCAGGCTCTTTTCCAGCCAGACACAGGAGCTGTCTTCTCCGGTCTGGTCCATCACTGATACTTTGTCAATGGTCAATCCATCTCAACAACACAGCTCTATAGACTAGGCCTGTAGGAGCCCTAAACTATGACCCTATGACCTTTCGAGACATTTGAGAATCATCTAGTGAGGATTAGAGATCCCTTTCCAACGCAATCCATGCTGCATCAACTCTGCATCCATGTCATGTTTCTCTGATGAACAAGCAGTGAATTGCAGCAGTTGTAGCTTTCGATGGACATTCCGTGAGCTTGACTAAAAGCAGCACTCTGTTTTTCAAGCAGCAACACAGAGGACCCTCTGGGTGAGAAGCTGCAACACTTGGGGTCTTGTCTGTTTTCTAAGGATTCCCTGACACCTTAGTGGAACGCATCAAAGTGGAGATCCGGCACGGTGCATCGTCGCCCACACATCCTCATGGAATTCAGTAATGCAGGAAATAGAGAGAATTACAGCACATTCTGGTGCCGGTTGCTAAGCAAACAGGGTGTCATAGGACAAAGCGCCACTCTCCACTGGGCCCACCTCCGCTGCTTGATGCTCCGTGAAGGAGCTGCCTGATCCGGCTTGACATCCTGCTGACAGCAGCCTTCAGCAGCAGGGGCACGTACACAGGCAGGGAGCACTGAATGAACACTTCTTCTCAATGGCATCCCTTTTCGTCTTGTATTTTATCGATTTAACTACAATGACATTTTCATTAGAAATGTTTGTGAGGACTTTTGAAAGGTTCCACGAGGCTGTTCTATTTTTCTATTTTGACTCAATGACAGGCACACTTGATGAAAAGACAAGTTCTTTAGTTAATACAAAACATGCCATATTGTCCCACTAAACAGCAGTTCTCACCTTCTGGGAACCTTTTAGCAGTTTTTGAAAGAGCATGTGCGCACCTTAAAGGCACACATGCTCACAAGCTGAGCATTCAGTCATTGTTGTGTGTTTGTGTGTGTTTGTTTGTGTAAAAAACGGATAGATTGCTGTGATTGTGAAATGTCCTTTACATCCAGATGCTAAATGGAATGATTCTTCAAATTCCACCCAAAGACTGTTCTTTTGGGGGTCATCACTGGTTAATAAGGCTCACGAATGTCACCTTCAAGCATTAAACACACATACGAGAACAGCAACCAAAAAGGACAAGAAACCAACCTTCATAATGCCACAAGGTGTGCTTCCACCGTGACTCCGCTCGGCTGAATGATCGCGGCTGCCGCTGCCGGTTCTCGGACTACCGTGTTCTCTGTACCGGCCGTTGGTGTAAACTCCTTCGGCCCCATGCATCGGGTGCGAAGCGGCCAAAGCCGCCGCTGAAACGTCCAGGTACGCCCGGGTGCCAGCTGGAGGCGGCACGGTGGCTTCATGGTTCAGAGCCGTTATGTTTGTCGCGACCTGGGCGGGCAAGGCGGTAATGGTAGGATCGAAAAAATGTCCCGACACGGCTTCAGATGCGTGTACCCCTGCCATCATCCGCCAATGTTACAGCCGAACATTCAACCAAACGCAAGGAGCCATGGTCTCAAATTAGAGGACACTTGGAAGAGTTTCGCCTCTACTGGCTTCTGGACATGCCTAAGAAGACCGGTATGATCATCAGTCCACGATCGAGGAGTAGTCCACCGTACCTGGAGAGGCTGGGCAGCCGAAACAGTCAGCCTGATCAACTTCTTTCTTGTCGCTCGATCGTGATAGGAGCAGATGGTACAGCCGTATGTGATCCGGAGTGATTAAGCTTGCTGCCTGCGTTTTGAAAGACACCGCGTCTGAAGGGTGAATAAGCAATGCGCCAATAGGCTCTCTATTTGGCTGGACTCATTTCGTTCTCAAATGCTTTTGTATCTGCGCCGTGACTGACTTGGTTTGCTGTGCTTCGTGGAGATGGATCGGTGCGCATCGCCCCGGTCCGTCTACTTTTCCTATTTGCTGAAGAGATTGCAGAACAACAGAGCTTTTCCCCCCACGTGCATCCGCGGGATGCAGCTATTTACAATTGCTCTGTTGTATGACTGTCCGCCGCTCACCCCCTTCTACATACACAAATAAGGCTGCGCGCGCGCATTGAAACTGTTTTGACGCGCGTGCACACACACACACACACAATCACACACAAACACAGACAGAGAGAGCGAGAGGCAAAGAGTCACAGAAAGGTACAATTTTTTAGGATTTTTAAATTAAGGATGAACTTACGCAGTGAACGCGTAACCTATTTTCAACATCATGTTATGTTGTCAACTGCGGATCGGTGAACGAGACGTTTCGAGACAGTCTGGCAGAAAAAGAAAAGCCCCACGTGTGTGCCCTCTGGTGGAAAGGGTAGACAACCCCCTGAGCGGGACTTCCAAGAGTGGCGCCTGGTTATGAGCATTACTACTGTGCCTGTGCTGTGCTTGAGCCCCACAAAACATGGACACACTCACACTGGATACTACATACGCACTACAAATAGTCAACTCTATCAGACCGATAAGTTAGATGGAGAAATGGTCAGATGTGTGTTCCTGGGGCCCCACAGTCTGGGGTTAGACAGAGGCAGACTCTGCAGGCTCTAATTCTCTGTATGTCTTTCCCTCTGTCGTTTACTTTATTTTTCTCTTCTTTTTTTGGTCTGCATCTCTGTCCAGCTGTTTCTCTGCGTGTCTGAGTGTTTGTGTCTCCGTCTCTGTCAGTTTTTCCCTCCCTCCTTCCCTCCTCTCTCTCTCTCTCTTTCTCTCTCTCTCTTCGGGTCATGTATAATGCATCTTCAGAAATAATTTAGCTAAAGTTCTGCTTTTAAAGCCTCCATGTCTTCCAGCCCTGTTGTCTGACTTTAATGTTAAAAACCTTTGACGCCACAGCCTTCAACTCGAACACAAGCCGGCTCCACAAGGAGGAGCCATACTGGGACTCACTAGAAGCTTGTCTAAGTTCCCATGATGGAACACAGTGAGGCCAGTTTGAGACGCCTCTCCTCAGTGTCCCCACAAATATGCGGCACGGCGCTGTTTGTCACAAAGACATTACAGATGAAGAAGACAGAAATTATTGAACTACTCAGAGGAGGCAGAAATGTCAAAGAGAGACAGCAGGGGACAAAGACAGACCTGAAAACAGAGAGAGGGTGTGAAAGAGAAAGGAGGAATTGAAAAGAAATGGAGCATCAGCGTTTTTTTCGACTTGGTTTCTATGCTCTTTTTACAGCGAAGCACACTGTTTGTTTTCCAGTGAGGTTGGTTGTTGCTTCCCGTGACAGGATGTGCGCCAGGGTTTGGCTCTCCTGTTCCCTCCCCTGGTGTGGCCCTCCAGGCAGATGGAAGGCTAGCCACCAGCGCTTCCTTACCCTCCTCCACCCAGTCTCCCTCCAGGCAGATGGAAGGCTAGCCACCAGCACTTCCTTACCCTCCTCCACCCAGTCTCCCTCCAGGCAGATGGAAGGCTAGCCACCAGCACTTCCTTTCCCTCCTCCACCCAGTCTTCCTCCAGGCAGATGGAAGGCTAGCCACCAGCACTTCCTTTCCCTCCTCCACCCAGTCTCCCTCCAGGCAGATGGAAGGCTAGCCACCAGCACTTCCTTACCCTCAAACCCTTCTCAAAACCCATGACAAGAGAAAGATGTAGGGATTTTAAGTCATTTCATCCAAGGTTGCAAAGGTCAGTCACAGACTAGCTGGGAGGAGGAAAGGATCTTCATGATCACGTGACTTTCCAAGTGTCTGGAATATCCTCTTGAGCCCACACACCCACGCTGTTATTCACGAGAAGCCCTACGTAGCGTGTGTGGGTGATGTTTCGATTCATGATGGAGTCGATTAGAATAGCGTTCCACAATGGGCTCAACATATGTCATCCTTCACATGTAAACATTTGGAAACAGTATTTGTGGTCTTTGGTTGCCATGTGTCTGAAAGAGTCTTCTTGTGACTAAGCTTTTTTTCAGGGGAAGTCACAGCATGGTGCCCAGAGAGCGCTCTCATCCAACACGGCACACTTCCTGCAAATCAGTCACATGACCCTAAAGAGGGGAACAGAAACCACACTGGTCATCTATGCACCCATCTAAAAAAGTACTGCCGTCCGTGCATTAGGTGTCGCACCCTTTGCTTCATGTCTCCACGGAAACACCTCCTTCTGGAAACGTACTGGGGAAGACGTAGTCCCAAGAGCCAACGCACAACCGTGTTGTCTGAGTTAAGTTGGACTCTAAGGAGAACTTTGTGGCTGAGACTGATTGACCTTTGACCTGTGATCTGACTCTCTGCTTTACTGTTCGCAGGACAGCCTCATGTGGGACACGATGCACCTGGTGAGGATCTGGACGAGTTCTTTCTGAGATAAAATGACATTTTCAGACTCTCAGATTGCTATTCTTTCCAATGAGTTACAATAATTACTAATTATCCTACCGTTGGACTTGCAATCATCTTTTAGTTCATTCATCTTTTCATACACACCCTGTTAGGCTACAGCAAATGCAGTTCCTAAAAATATAATCTTGTCAACGTCTGACATTTAGTGGTCACAACTAGACATTGCAGTTGGTTGACAACAACAGTACACTGACATTTGCAAGCATTGCCTACCAATAACAAATTGTGTAGCCCTACATAATTCCAATGTACTGTTACTTGTTTCAAATAGCATACCAAAACTATTCATTAACCTTACAACTATGATAGAAATTTAGTGTTTCGGGAGCTTTAGACACTTCATGTGTCACTTACAGTGTATTGTCAACCACAGACTGAGAGTGTGAATTTCCTCAAAAGATCATCACCATGAAAGACAGTCTAATGGAAGATAACATGCTTGTTATCATGGTATGTGTTTACATTGTATCTTTTTATTGTTTATTTTTTTTATTTTACAAAGCTGTTGAATGCAAAGTGATATTTCCCATTGTGGGAAACAAATGCCTTATTATTTCTTACATGTTGCATTAAAATTGATAAAGAAAAAAAAATGTACTTGTGCAAACCTCTAACAGACCAATGAACAGTATCTAGGCAACCATGAACAGTTTTGTCTCCTGGCAACAGCCTAACACTGACCTAAAGAAGTGACCGTTCTTTAGAAAAAAATTAAAAAAAGAAATATATATATATATATTTATAGACAAGAATGGCATAATTGTGACCTTGTGGTCTTTTAAATTAGCAGCAGTAATTAGCTGTGTTTGAATGGTAAATGTAGTTCATGTGGTTATCAAAACTATCGATTGTGATTGACAGACGTAACAGCTTTAAAAGATACAGGGACCAAATCTAAATTGGTTTCAATGCATTCATGAGTTAATTGCATTCTGTTATCACTTCATCCAAGACAATATTTTAATGTCTGACCTAGAGGCTGAAAACCACTAGGAGGCAGACCTGAGTTGGTTTCTTGAGAATTGAGAGTATAAACAAACAACTCAGGCAAAAGGAGAGGAAAGAGTTAACATAACCAAATGTTTTTGACGTAGATCCTGATTCATGATTAAGTCCACAGGTCCTGGGGACCCACAGGTCCTGGGGACACACAGACAGGTCCTGGGGACCCACAGATTACAAAACTGTCTCCTTGCCTTGCAGAAGAGATGGCTGTGATTCACCAGGCCACTTTTGTGCAATGCGTGGCTTTTGTGCGCTCTTTACTTAGAATACAGATGCTTGATGAAGAGTGAGCAAACCATAACATTTATTTAAATTATTTTTCACTTGTATGGTATGGTTCAAATTATTAATAAAACGTTATTTCCATTTCAACAGGTCTTTCTCTTCTAAGTGCTAAAACCAAACCACAAACTTTCACTGACCATACACTGAACATAACACACCACCATCTAAGTACATAGACAACTATAAAACAAAGATCCAAGTTTGAAATTACGTGAATAATGTTAAAAAATATATCACAAGAAAAGTCTCCACGTAGCTCAACATCAGCAATCAAGAAATATAAAGAACATTGGTTGATGACTAAATAGAAATGCAAAGAATGCTTTAAATAAAATTTTCTGGACAAACATAAAGCACATTAGAAAATTTCTTCAGATTCTTTGTTTGCAACATGGCTTTCACTGGTACTTGAGATGAACAAAATGGCATCCATTCGGTATATCCTCTGAGGTCATGCATGCATACATTCAAGAGGAGCATGCCGCTGTCATACACCATACTAAAATAGAATTATGGTAGAGAAAATAAATGGATATATGCTGTACTATATAGATAAACCATCCTATATTTGTCTTTTGTTACCTCAATGTACATTAAGAATAGTGAAGAGTTCCTGAGAGGGCTAAGCTTTTGAGGGGTGATGCTAGGAGGAGCTGGTGTTGTGGTGGTAAATTGTCCAATGGCTCACTGTGTGTTTGGGTGTGTGTATGTGTGTGCGTGTGTGTGTGAGACAGTGAGAGTCACTTGGGTTAAACAGAGCATGCTCAGAGACCCTGTGTGTACACGCCACAGTACAAAGAACAACAAAGATTTATACCAACATTGTCACGCGTGAATCCGTATTTTTTTCTTCAGCGAGCGTAAGATGGGTTAAATCTTAGGACAATGGAGTCTATTTATAGCCTTCATCTCTACCGTACCTGTCCAATGATGGCAGTTTATGCCTTATGCTGTTAGAAACATAGACACGGACATGCACATGCACGGGCAGTAACAGTGACCAATTAGAGACAGTTCAAGACACAAGCAGACAGAGAATCAGACAGGAACAGCACAATGGACATACCTGCATCTGCATAGAATAGTTTTAAAGAACCAGAGCATCACAAACAGGGACCAAGCACTGACTGGGCACAATGTGCAGGTATCCCGCTGCCTTTTACAGCAAGGCTCTGAGAGCTGGTTACACGTACAAACACCAAGACTCCCAACAGGGACAATACCAAGAGATGAGTGACGACAAAACATTTCCACAATGAAGCACAACGTTTGACGTTGATACTGAGTGCGTTGCTGTTGTGCTTGAAGCACCAGATACAGTAGTTATAAGAGGTAGCATGGCTGGCAAAGACATTACCGGGGGGGGAACCAATAGGGACTGGGGGGTAAACGGGCAGGAAGGGCTCGGGGTGGGAGGGGGTCCGCAGACACGGAACGGCTGTCAGCGCTGGTTACATGCTTGTGTTTGCATTTGCCTTTCCATGTGCAAACAGTTTGAACACAAATAGCCCTGTGCGTAACGGGAGAGGTTGGTGTCACAGATCTAAGATGGTGCTGATCAGAGCACATGTAGGTTCAACACGTGTTTCACAAACGGTCAGGTTGAGTCGAGAGTAATACGAAGAGAGCGAATAAGCGTGTAGTTTAGTGTACATGGACTAACCCTTCAATGACAAGGTTGCTTCGGCAGGTTGAATTTGAAAAGTAATCACGGATAACAAGGAAATCCTAAAAACCGGACAAAAATTGTTGAAAAACTGTTACGCTTCACGACTTCATCCACAATTTTCTCTCCAGGTTGTTGACCTTGCTCATTAAAATTGTTACACTTTGTGCAGCAACTACAATAGAAGCATGATTTCTATGATATTTTCTGCTCCTTCCTTTCCAGCAATACTGTAACATGGTGTTTTCTTTGCATTATATTTCCAAATACAGTACATACAGAGACAAACAGAAAATGTCAATGACATGCACTTGCATGCTTGCATGAAATGAGAAAAAGAAACACAACAAACAAAACAAAAAATTAATTATGAACATTTCACATTGTAGCTGTTTCAAATAAAATTGTCAATTAATGGAATTAAACTATGAGAAATGTCAAAAGGGGGCTTTCATTTGGAGGAGTCAGGGGTTGGAGGTTGAAGGTCACGACTGTTGACCACTCCACTGGTTCTCCATTGGCCGTCTAAGCAATTCCTCCACATGCCTTGCCACATCCATGGTGTCATCTAGATCAAAATCCCCCTCCGCATCCAGCATGGAGTCACTCCTGCTTCAAACAGAAAAGCAGTCACCCAAAATGGCTGACAACAAACATTTTCTGTAAGTCAAATCATTTTGTGTGTCTGTCGCTCGCTCACTCGCATACTCCCTCGCTCGCGCACTCACTCACTCACCCGCCCTCTTGCTCGCTCACTCACTTGCTCACTCATTCACTCACTCACTCACTCACACACTCACTTGCTCGCTCACTCACTCACTTACTCATTCACCTGCAATCTTGCTCACTCACTCACTCACACACTCACTCACTCCCAATACAATACAAACTGCCTTACATAGGTGGGTAAATTCCATAGTGTTGAGGGTGACTAGCAGGAACAGGAGAGGCACCGTGATCCATGTAAGTGGGGTTGCCAGCTGGGTCGGGATTGGCTGTGGTGAACCTGAGACAAGGAAGAGCCACCGTCAGCGGTTACCAAAGCAGCCGTAAACAGACAAACCTTCTGAGCCTTCCCAGAGCCAGCTTCAGTTTCCTCCCTCTCCCGTCCCTCACCCCTGGGTGGCTAAGTGGAGCAGTGGAGGGAGAGGAGACGCACAGCAGGGACAGAGACTGGCTCACTAACAATCTTAACTACTGTGATGAAAGGAGAGAGAGGGCGGATCAGGCAGAACGTCGGCAGGCTCTAATTGGCCCCGATAGAGAATGCCTAATGGTTGATCTGTATTCAGGAACCATTGTTTGGTAATTAACATTAACTGTTGCCACAGTGAGAGAGAGGGGGAGGGAGAAAAGGACGGAGGGAGGGAGGGGGGGGAGGACAGAGTGAGAAATGAATACAGGAAGGGAGACAGGCACTCACTCTGGTACCACTTGTTTGATCTGAGGTTTGACGTATCCATCAACTGCTTTCGCTGTAAGGGAGACAGGCGGTGTGTAAGACAGATATTTAGCGTCACTATCAGCTGTGTAGGCAAAGGAAACAATTCAGTTGACTTTGTTGATGAAACATGCATACAGAGAGGCGGTGTGTAGTATTTAGAGAAGACATCATCCTTGGCTCTGTCTGGGTAGAGGAACAGCAGGTGGTTGAGGTCACTGATACGGTCAGCCAGTGAACGGATGGAGAAGTCTTTTGTGGTGTATGGCATGAGATTCCACACCATTCTCTCCCCTGAAACAACAGAAAAGCCAGTTGAAACACACACACACACCCGGACACACACTTAAACCGCTGCGTTTAGATGAATGAAAAATAGAAAGTTTCTGAGTGCACAACCACTGTCTCTGCTGAATGAGGATTTTCTTTCTGTTTTTGTGCGGTGCCAGAATTCTCCAGTAAAACATAAAGCCCCATATGCTACTGGCTTAGAACTCTGATATGCGAATGTTGCACTGAATGGGAACAGTGTCCATACCTGCTTTATTGGGGTTTTCAGCCACCCAGGCTATGGTGATCCCTCCAATCTCAGAGTCACTAAAGCGCAGGAGGAAGGTTCCATTGGGTTTGGACATCAGCATGTCCTGAGCCTGCTGCTTATTTACAAAGCCCAGGATAGCCCTAAGAACCAGAGGAAGAGAGAGAGAGAGAGAGAGAGAGAGAGAGAGAGAGAGAGAGAGAGAGAGAGAGAAAGAGAGAGAGGGGTTAAAGAGGTGTCATCCTACCTCAGCAGACCTGCACTTTATCTGCTCCCCTGACTTATGGTTGCTACGGGTATATTTGAGGAACTTGCCGTTGCTATGGTTAAGTCACATGTATTTGTTAGAGAGGGCCTTGCGGCTGAGTCGTTGGAATTGACGAAGAGATCAGATCTGAGCCATTAACAGGAAAAAGGATTACCTGGAGGGAAAGTCATTCACTTCTCGTGTGCACTTTTCCTACAAGCCGTAAGGTTACCCGGCTGCCAGTCACAAAAAACAAGTGGCTATTCAATTCTATTACACTCCCTTTCTGCTCTATTTCTGCTACGCTGCAGACGGTTAGTCATTTTCAAGAGGGGGAAAATACGAACATAGACTTGAAGGAGGTTTTTTTCCTCACCCATCATTCCAGTGAGGCTTGAGATGTTTCTTAGTTAACTCCATCACCCCGTCAAACCACTGCCAGAATGTGAAGTTCCTGCTAGGCAAGCTCTCCTGTATGGGGAAAGTTTACTGTAAAGGACTTCTGCAACTGTAGGC
Organism: Neosalanx taihuensis; assembly: GCA_030340665.1. Classification (NCBI taxonomy): domain Eukaryota; kingdom Metazoa; phylum Chordata; class Actinopteri; order Osmeriformes; family Salangidae; genus Neosalanx; species Neosalanx taihuensis. Next base: position 5,967,056 of record CM059298.1, read on the forward strand.
TTTTTTCCCCCCTCAATCTTAATTTCCTCTGTACACATGCTACGTTTTCTTCTGGCCAAACAAAGATGATCCAAGATCTCCTAGCTTCCAACAACAACAGAGCGTCCTCATTCATCCATTCACCAGAGCAGTGCATTCATAGAGTGGTCTTGTGTATGTATGTGTACTTTAAGTGTGTATGTGTGTGTAAGGAGGGGTTTTGGGATGCATCGAATGGTATTGTATGTTTCTGTAACATGGCCTTTCACTGATGAAACTGATAGTGAGAGTTGAATATGATGAGAATGTGTGTGTGCTTTCTGTCGTCACAGGTTGGTTAGAGGGAGCCAATGAGGCCTTGAACTGGATTAGTGCTGCCTCTCTGAACAAACAGTCTCATTAAGGGCAACTGAGGGCTTTGCTGACAGAAAGAAGAATCTCTTCCTCTCTCTTCTGCACTCTCTATCTCGCTCTCTCTTCTTTTAAATGAGGTTTAAATGTTCAGTGGCGATCGTCACTGCAAGCATAACAGCCAGGCTAACCTTGCATGCAGTAGCAAGCCTCCATCTGTGTAAATTATACATCCTATCCTGTTCAGTTACAAACCGTGACCCAAACCTACCCCAATCCCTCGGTCAAAAGGGCTTACCCTGTTAAACTGGGACCAGGTCATGGTCATGTTGCGGTAGTCTTCAGGGTTGATGCTGGAGCTACTGAATGCCTTCTGGGCCAGGAAGACCAGGTTTTCTTCAGAGAGCCCTCGAGTGCTCTGCACCTCTGCCTTGTACTTCATGTTGAGGGCCTCGCATAGCTGGGGCCACATCACTTTATCAGGCACTAAGAAGGGCACCCGACCCTGGAAGGACATTCAGGACAGCTAAGGACTCATAGAGCGATACAATTTTGCACACAAAATAGTACACATCGCTAACAAAGCCAGATATGATACGTACATTCGTGTGCACAAGCTTAACGAACATGTTTTGAATATAATCAACATACCGGCTCAGCAAAAGCGTTATCCCAAAGCACGGTCGCTGTGGCGTTGTTGTCTTGACTACCATGGACTATGACCACCACAGGAAGTGATAATGTCTAGCAGAAAAACAACAACACATATCGGTCTAAACCCATAAATCCACAGGAGGAAAAAAAACACATTAGTGGTTCTGATGGGTCTCAAACCTCATTAAGAAGTGCTATGATTGGACGCTGGGGTTGGACTATCAGTGAGTGGATGTGATGAAGACAGTGTGTAGAAGTGTTTATCTACGGACATGTTATCTGAATGATAATAATGACTCCCAGCTATAAGAAAGACGTTAGCCTGCCTACTTTATGTTCCTAGAGTCTATTTAGTCTAGTAATTTTAGCTGTGCTTGTTCATCCCTGTTGTTCTCTATTTCTCACTCTCTCTTTACTCTGATTGTGTTTCCACACCTCCATTCTTACCTTAACCTGAAAAACCAGCTCATTTCCTCCAACGCTGAACTGGGACTCAAACAGAATGGTGAACTTCTCCTCCGTCACGGACTCGGCCCCTCGCCTGTCAGAGCGCTTGATCCGTTTCAAAGACTAAACGAAAGAGAGGAGAAGAGGCTTACACAGTGTGTACAACACTCCTGCACCGTTCCCTAGAAGCCCTCGTCGCAAACGCACGACTCTCTCGCGTACGCCTCCAGGTACAAAGACATGATATCCTAAATGATCCATGAAGAACCTTAAGGGACCTGGGATATCTGTGGAGTGAGCACTGTGCAACCTACTAAACTCTACGCGTTCTTCATTATCTCCAGGGCTTCTCTGCATAGCCACAGTGCCTTTAAGCTCTCACATAAACAACAGCCCTGACCCTGAGCCTTTAGCTCTCTACCTATTCAGATTCAGATTCAGAATACTTTATTGATCCCGGGGGAGACTCCTTCGCAGCAACAGACTATACAATTATACAAATATTGGTCTTGTAGAATATACAGTGTTGTGTCAGGTTGTACTGGATTTACAGGATATACAGGGTTTTAGCAGAATATACATAGTTATATTACAGGATGTTGTGTCAGAATATTGCCAATAATGCATTGTTATATTACAGGACGTTATGTCAGACTATTAGAGGAGCCATCCTCACCATGTTCCTGAAGTGGGCGCTGAGCGTGCCTGTGGTCTGGTGGTATTCCATCACACAGTTGTTGTTGAGGATCTCACCGCTGCTGTCGCTGAGAGAGGGGAGGAAAATAGGGAGGTGAAGGAGGAGGAAAAAGAGGATAGAGTGGAGGAAGAGCAGCGTAGCTTTATAGAGATGATTAGAGCATACAGGTTCAATACGTAGCATAAATTGTTAAATGAAGTTTTCTTGGTATCTGACATTAGAGTTTGAGAGGAAAGAAAACAGAGAGAATCTAATTTAAATAAGTTAATGGGGATATCACATTTAGTCATTTAGCAGACAGTCGTATACGTAGCAATATATAATATAATAATAACGATGTGTGTTGAACACCGCACACAGCAGCAACTTACTTGCGAGTGTTCTCGTTCTTAAGAAGGGCCTTGGCCTGCTGTTCGCTAATGATGGTGGCCTTGACCTGGGGAGGGTTCATATGTACGTTCAGCTTCCCCCCCACTAGGAGGCGCACTGTGGCGGCAAACTTGGTCTGGGTCTTTAGGACCTGTGGAGGCTGCTTCTCTATGATGAAGGTGCTGAAGGAAGAAGACGAAGGACATCAGCGTAAACAAATAGGATTTGTCGCAAAACGCTTCGGTTTTTGTACGTTTCCGGTCTATGTACATCCTTCTTTTGCAGACGGAAGCACAAAAGTTCTCAGCAAGAGAGAGAGAGAAAGAGAGAGAGAGAGAGGTGGGGAAAGAGAGAGAGAGAAAAAGAGCGAGTGACAGACATAAAGATGGAAACAGAGGGAAAGACAGAACACAGTCCCGGAGGACATCTGAGAGAGAACAGGGCTGTGCTGCTGAGCACATTCAGCAAAGCAGAGATGATACGAACGTCTATCCCCTCCCCTTTCGGCTGCCCACTGGGGTTTAGGGAAACGGAGAGGATGCAGCTCATCTGAAGGGCATAACTGGAGACATGAGAGCAAGCGTGAGTTTGGCATTTGGAAGCCACCGTCCTCCACTGTTAACGCTCTCTGTCTGTAGCCCAGCGGACATCGCTTTGACAGGGACATGTTCCCGGTGCATTATGGAGCTCTGCAGGGACCCGAGGCTGGAGAACAGACAGGGATGCTGGAAGCACGTGGAGTGCTTCTTGTTCTGTGTGCGAGGCATTACAGTTGTAGGCAGAGAGAGCCTTGGGGCAACTCGTGTTTTCAAAGACGCCATGACACATGTGACTCGATGCTCATCTCGCTAGAAGACTGCGAACTCTTTGTCTCTCCTAGTCTCTCGTCTATCATAAGTTGTCTCTTCTCTCTGTGCTTGTATCTCTCCTCTCTTGTCCATCCTTGAAACGCTTGTCGGCCTCTCGTCCATCACCTTCCCGATTCTTGAGCTTCCGGTCCGGGGGTCGATGGGTTCTGCGGGCCCCGCTCGGCTGGTCTGCTCGTGGGCGAGACCAGCGGGGGGCGGCGGGGGGGGGGGGGGGGGGGGGGGGGGGGGGTTGAGGGATGAGGAAGGAGGAGGGGTGTTGGGCCAGCCTGCCTTCGCTCTGCGTCAGCCCAGCATGAGACACAGCATGGTCCAAAACACACACATGCTGACACTCGCACACACACACACAGGGACACACACGTTCACACACACACGGGAATAAACACACACACACGCTAATCCAGGTTAAATCGATACTGACGCACGCACACACATCCTACTTAACATTGCGCTTCTGGGTGTTCATCCTAGCCACATGAATGCACTTGAGTGGCTGTCACTGAGTCATTCAATATTAGAGCAACCACTTAGATAATGTTGTTGTGTAAATGGAAGACATCCATCTGATTACCTTTACCATAAAAACTTGTGTAAGTTGTCTGCAGGGGTTGCATAATGCCCCAGGCCGATTATGAAATGCTCAACGGTTAAGGCGTTGGCCTCATGATCGGAAGGTTTTGAGATCGAGCCCCGGCTGTGGCTATATGATGTTGTGTCCTTGGGCAAGGCACTTCACCCTACTTGCCTCAGGGAAAATTGTCCCTGTACTTACTGTAAGTCGCTTTGGCTAAAAGCTAAGATAGCTGCTAAACGAATAAATGTAAATGTAAATATACGTTAATCGCTGCAGCACACACTGCAACATACACTGGGCCACCGGACAAGACTCAACATGTCCAAAGGCGGAGAGAAGCAGATGGGCAAAACACTCATGGGTCGATTCACACACCTAGTGACCAGCGCTGAGATGATATCTGTGATGGTGCTGTTAAGCTCGTTCAGGAGGTCTTCGATGGGGCCTGGGATTGGCAACTGCTGTCTGAGGTGTTCAGCTCTTCGAATCTGCTGCCTGTTCTGCCAGATAGTCTCTGCTAGCTTCTCACACCTGGGACATCAACACACACACAGATACATGTTTACAGTAATTTGAGAACATCGAGGTAAGCATATGTTTGCTCCAAAACAAGCGGATCGAAATAGGGCTTTGTTCTGAGTTTTCAAAACGCAGAGTAAACAATTCCCATATCTGACCGCTGGTAATGCTAACAGTGCCCGCTGAGAGCTTGGTTAACCTTCGCCCTCTGACCTGAGGGATGTAGAGTGGGGTCAAATGTGTGCCGAGCGCGTGACCTGAGTCCTCACCAGGACTGGAGGATGTCCAGACCCCCCTCAGCGGGGCCACCGTTGCCGGCCAGCTGCTGCCGTCTCTTCCACTGTATCAGCTCGTCGTCTACAATGATGGTCTGTTGCTTTCTGAGGAGGTGAAGCGTCTTCTGATGCTTCTCTGCCAGGTCCTGTACATACACACACACACACACAGTGTAAATACACCTGCGCTGTCATCCTAAACGTAGGTGTGCGTCTCTCGTGCTGGAAGGGGGGATGCGTACCAGTCTGTATTTCTGTAGTGTGTTGGCTTCCCGGGTGAGCCAAGTTTCCACAGTGGCCCTCTTGCTCAGAAGGCTGGGCTCCCGCAGCTGCCTGTCAGCAGGGGGCAGTGTGGCTAGGCTGGTGAGCTGGGCTGGAGGGGCGGGGATGAGGGGGGAGGGGGGGGGCGGAGATGAGGGGAGGCAGGGATCGAAGGGATGAGGGAGGGAGAAAACAGCCGGAAAGAGTGTGAATCTACCCCTCCTGCACACGCGCTAACATATCCTGCACGCACAGCAGCGAGGACCGACGGTGGAGCGTTACCCTGTATGCGGAGGCTCTCCTGGTACTGGATGATGAAGTACTCCTGGTTGTGCTGCAGCTTGCGCAGGTCGTTCTCCGTGTCCTGGCTCAGGAGTCGCAGCTCCTCGAAGGCCTGGTTGATCTGCTGGTACTTCTGGGACATGCTGTCCATCATGCCGCCCACGGGCGAGCTCGACTGCCAATCGGAGCCGGGAGAGAGATGTGAGGTCGATGTGTGTAAGTCTGCGTTTCCCTTCAATGAATGGTCTCATTTTGCACCGTTAACAGAGCACACAACTCCTCCCCCCCCCCCGCCCCCCTCCCCCCACCTGACTGCAAAACTTCACTCGGAGCAACAATGGCCCGTGTATTTCCCTGAATCCTCCTGAAGAGTGCGGCTACGATAGAGAAGGAAAGACATCTGAGGACGACTGAGAAAATGTGTTTTCTTATCGCGAGGGCCCACAGCATGGGGTATACTGCTGTGGCGATATCTAGCGTAAACAGGCTGGAATGTAATCACTCCCAATGTGCAATCCTGCGATACAGCAAGGCATGGTCCGACTAGAAATCAATCCACGCCAGGACTCTATTGATATTCAGATGTTTTATGGCCCACTGGGTTTATGGTTTGATAACCTAGCTTATGTTATAACAGGAGCTCTCCTGTTGAGGTCTTCTCACACACACGGAACACAGGTCCACTCAAAGTTTGGTTAACGCCAGTGCCAGTGTTGAGACAAGATGGTCTCAGATCAGCTGTGTGTGTGTCGTCTCACATTTGTCTCATAATAGTAGGAGAGCCTTTGTGGGGGGGGGGGGGGGGGGGGCATAGATACTGTCTGTGTTTTCGCGCAAAATAAACAGACAAAACTACCTATGATGACAGAGAACCTGCAATAAAGCCATTCCCTAACAGCTCAGATTTCCATAATGTCATATAATGGGCTGTTTCATGCTGGTACCTCAGACATGCGCTGGACCTTTGCTCAGGCATCAGCCTGCGCTGCTTCTTTTGCTGCAGCTTCACTATGCAACAAGCTTAAGATGTTGGTGACAGAACAGTAATATTTCTACGATTTCCAGTTCTTTCCAACCATAAAACACACACACACATACGAGTCAGGCCCTCTATATCAGTATGGTACGATTAATCTTCTCTATCAGCATGACATTCATTCCCAATATCAACATGCAAGCAGTACAGGGGCCTTGTTGTTTATTTTATGGTGTGCAAAATGGACAGAACCTCCTTGTGTTGAAGCTCCTACAGAGGAACTGAGAAAGGACATTAGTTCTAGGCTCCTAAACCGGTCAGCAGACAGTCTGGAGCCACAACAATTTGTTCCAGTATTTCGTTGACCAATGCCACGTTTGACCAACATCACAAGGCTTCACAAGATTGAAGACTTCTCGTCTTCAAAAAATTCCCTATGCATGCGCATTCGCTCAGAACCAGTGTTAAACGGAATCATGCTCGTGTTTTGTCCGTCCCTGTGTTCCGCTCGATAGATGCGCGCGCGTGCGACTGTACAGGCGTGCGACGGACACTTACGTTGGTGGCCTCTCTGACCAGCCGCTGCTCCGTGTAGAGGATGTGCTTGATGCATCGGACCAACTCCAGAGGACAGCGGTCATACGTGCTCTGAAAGACAAGGCCCGTATGTGCCGTATTAGCCGTGTTAGCCGCTGACCGACAAAAACAAGCTTGCACATGAGGCTGATCAATTTACAGAGATCACACAGCAGGCCAACAGTGTGCCCACTCATGAGTTCTGCTCCTCCAGAACACTCGAATAATGAGTCAGAACTCCGCAGGCCGCTTGAGATTCCAAGGATGTTGTTCGCTTACGGTGGAGTACAGCGCTTGCGCGCACATCGTCCCGACGTATTTGTACACGTGTTTGTGTACGCACTTAACCCCCATGCACGTACTGAACAAAGGTATAATCCTCCAGTGTAGGTTAAGAAATGAAGGAAATGAAAGCATATGCCTGACTACTCTGCCATGCAACTAATACAAACATCCCTGAGAGGTAGGCTTAGTTGTAAATACCATGGATGCTTGGTTACTCAAGCACTGTAATCTTCCTATTTGATTTGTTTTACCTCACCGTGACAGTGACCTGTACTGAATGTTAGACAGACCGGAGGCTTGCGAAGGCGATGCTGTGGTTCTCTCACCTTGAGCAGGCTGGCGTAGTGGCCCAGCTTGATCTTGAGCAGGAAGCCATCCTCTCCCACCTGGTGCTCGGCCTTGTTCTGCAACTCCTGGATCAGGCTGTCCAGCAGCCGCTTGGCCTTGAACTCCTCCTGGGGGTTCTCCAGGTCTATGGTGTCCCTGAAGAGTCAAACCACAGTTTCGACAACTGTCCCCGGCCGTGTAGGCGTCCAAAGTACACAAAAACCACATGGAGCGCATCCTCCAATCCTGAGTCCTTGCCACAGGAGGAGTTACGGGGGTTGAGGATTGAGAGGGACGCTCGCTCGCTCACCATAGCTGTCCCTCGATCCACTGGGACAGGTAGTGGCGCACCTCGATGGGGAAGTGCTGTCCGTAAAGGGACTGCATCTGCTGCAACGCATCGCCCTGCAGCTGTTGGGCCTGGATCCATACTGCCATCTTCAACACCCTGACACACACACACACACAGAAACAAACATCAATGGGAGCGTCTTCCTTTGACGTTTGACCTTGGCGGATGGTTGGACTGGTTGTACCGGAGGTGGCAAGTTTCTGAGCCAGCTGAGGGTCCAAACAACAATGTTGTGTTGAGTCAACAGCTGCCTGAGGGAGGACTGTCACTGTCCTGCCAGGTTACTGAACCAGGTCTCTGAACCATGTTTCATGTCAATACACCCTCCCTCACATGGCGCGTGCATCTGCTCGTCTCAGGAGTGAGATGAGTGCTTTCAGTGACAGGACTGCTGTCTGTGTCATGAGTGTGTGTCAGTCATCAAGTTAAGTCGTGTGCGTGGGGATGAACAGTCAGATGAACAGTTTTTTTTTATGATTTTAATGAGGCAAGAAAAGCAAATGCTCGGACCGCAGGTGGATTTTCTGCAAGAGAATGCAGATTAAGAAGAGCACAACCGAGAGAGATGAGCATGAAGGTCATCCTATGACCTTTGGGCTTTTGAGCATGATGCAAATCCAGTCTGAACACATTCAGCTTCCCTGAACCTTGACCTGTGACTGACCAGACCTTATGCCCCTTTCAAGAAAGAGGCTTAAACCTACTGCGCTCACTACATCCTAAATTACGTTGGGCAAAATCCCAACCAGCAGATGGTTTGTGTGAACTCTGGTCAAAGTAAGTGTGCCTGACTTGTAGAAGCATAATCTACCGCTGACTCAGAGGACAGCACAGCGTCAGGGGACAGGAGAGGAATAGAAAAGGAAGAGCAAGTAACACAGCCAACCAGCACCGGTGGTTCAGTGGTAGGATTCTTGCCCACCATGTGCAGAAGGCCTGGGTTTCATTCCCGGTGGGGGTTGGAATCCCGGCCAATGCATTGAATATGTGTGCGCCTGTGAAATTTCCCCACTAGGGGACGATTAAGGGATCCTTTCTTCATCTATTTCCTGTCCCGCCCCCTTGTGAGGCTGCCAGTCTGTACCACCCTATACCCGCAATCTCCACACACATGCGCGCGCACACACACACAGAGATGCACTTTTTTTGTGGGGGGGGGGGGGTATATATACCGTACATATGCAAAAACATATGTAACATATTTCTGGCTTTGGCTGTTCTTTGTGGCTGTTTTGGTAGTTGTCTGGGTAATTTTGGGGTCAAACACAACACAGCCCATATCCTTACACAGAGAGACAAAAGAGGAACTGAAAGTATTCGCATTTTCACTTTTTTTCTTTTTACGACTCCTGGTATAACTGAAAGGATCGCTGAAATGAGTCTGAAACTCTTCTGTAACCGCTTGTGTAACGACACTCGTCTGCCACAGTCCTGGTTCTTAACAGAGGGGACCTTACCTCTTGTCTTCAGCTGTTTGTTACCATGTAAGAGCAGAGCCTTCTGAGGAGGACGCCACGCCACTGACCTGAGAGAAAGACAGGAGACACACAGAGAGTCAGGGAGAAGAACGCAAGACAATGAAAAGAGGAAGTGAGCGAGTCTAACCCTCAGTGTCAGCGCAGCATTGACAAAACCTGAAACCAAAACTCAACAGGACTCCGGCATATTTCCAGTATGCTGCGGTGCCACTGTAAAAACAGTCCACCTCATCATTCAGATTGAGATTCAGATTCAGAATACTTTATTGATCCCGGGGGAAACTCCTTCGCAGCAACGGCACACAGTCTCACAAAAGCACACAGGGGTAAGGGTGTGAGGTAAAAGATTAGAAAAGTGCACACAGGGATAGTGGGGTGGGGGCAAAAAAGGTAGGTGAATCCACACGGAGGGGGAGGGGGGGGGGGGGGTGGGGGGTGGGCAGAGGCTTGGATATATTATTATGTACAGACTATAGAGTTACAATTATACAAGTATTGGTCTTGTAGAATATACAGTGTTGTGTCAGGATGTACAGGATTTACAGGATATACAGTGTTTTAGCAGAATATACATAGTTATATTACAGGATGTTGTGTCAGAATATTGCCAAATATACATTGTTATATTACAGGATCGACTATGCTTATGCTGCTACACAAACATACACACACACAAAAAAACATTTTGCCTAGCTAGCTTGCATTCTACATCTCCTTGTGTGCAACAAAGGCCTTCATTGCCTCAGGATGTGTGAGCGCATCAGGGCGTAGCTTGATCAGTGTGTCGCTTCTTCCTCTGACTGGACCCTGAAGACCGAGAACATCAGCCGCCCATAAGCTGCCAAGAAGCATCCACCCAAATACGTACATCTCTTTAATTGCCCATCTGTAGCCCCCTGCTGTATCTGTCCTGGTCATTTCTGTCCCTTGGTTCGGTGCCCCAGCCGTGCACAGGTCCCTCTAATGAGATAACGGCTGTCCTTCGTCTGTTTGTTAGCCCAAACAGAAGCGAAGCTGCAGCCTTGTGTTCTAACTGGCTATGCCATGCTGAGTTTGCAGACCAGTCTCATGACTTGAATTGGTCCAACCCCCCCCCACCCCCCTTCTCAAATAAATAAATAATACTAGACAAACAAAAGGGGATGAGAACCAATCAAGATGGTGAATGAAAGTTCTACATTCTGGTCTCCACCCCTTGTGCGGTCACACGGTCGGAGATCAAAGCCACGGTGACACCCAGGTGAACCAGTACAATGGGACAGGTCAATGGATAAGCCAAGAAACAAGTGCATTAGCCATGCTTGCTCACCCAGTTTAAACATCAACCCAAGGGCATTCTTTGGCCCTAACTTATGTCTCGACTCAACTGAGCACTTGCATGAAGTGACCTTTCAAGGGAGCTAGAGACGGTGTGGCAACTGACGCTCAGGAAAGAGTAAGGTTGCCGTAGTAACACATTGTTACAGGACAGGCAGATCTCCAGTGGTATTAATTCAAAGCAGAGGCTGTGTACACTGTACACACAGAAGCTCTCCCAACACAGAAGATAAAACAGATAGCAGCCTTCAGCTTTAGGTCAACAGTAACTTCTCTTTATCTTGGCCTTCTCTTCAAAGGCCATCATACCCTTGTCTGGTTTATACTGCTTCCCATAAAGACAAGACTTTGGCCCTTCCACAAGAAAAGAATATTCCCACACTAAGCCCCATTGGAGGTCACTATTAGGATTGTTCTCAAAGTCTTGACAGAGGACTGTGTGAGGACTCTTTTTAAACAAGAGTTTGTGCTGTGCAGAAAATATAGTGACCACGAGAAATTAAGTTTCTAGATCTGTGGAGTAAAACAGTGAGAGCTTTCCGTCACACTAAAATGAATCAGCATCAATCAAAAAAGTATCAAGTTGGAGTCAGTCTTATTTAAGATATGTGCATCCATGTACTCTTCTCCCTTCTCCAGCACTGGGACCAAAAAGAACAGCCACAAGTCAACATTTTTGTGTGTTGGTTTTGTCCATGGGCAGAATAGAGACTTATTTACGATCTCTGAGAACACAAAATGGCCTGTCAAGGGAAGACGGATAGTTCCGAGCCAGGATTACACAACTAGAAAAATGTCATAATGTATTCTCCATTCCGGGTGTGGCCTCCCCTACCAAGTCTGTGAATGCTTCAATGTCCCTCACAAGTAATCAAATCAACACTTCAAAATGGGTTTATTTTAGCTCTGTCAATACTCTCTGGTGCGATTCATGCGTTTCTGACAAGAAAACTTTCAACACAAACTCAAGAGACCAAAACAAGCAGGAGTGCCATCACCACCCGCCACTTTCTCAATGACTACAGGGAACGTTCATTTAGAATTAAGAAATCCTAGCAGACAGCTGGATTAGGGAATGCAATTTCCTGTCTCAAGTCTAGATGGAGAGGGGAGATGAGTTGGAGAAACGGAACATATCCCATTACTTTTCTTACCAGATGGGGAGACGCATTGCTACTTACTGAAACATGCATGAAATGAACACAGCTACCCCCAACATACAGGTTAGTGAGTCTCCAAACATTAACCTTCACTGCATAACTAGCCTACTTAAGACATACAGTATTGACAGAGTTGCTCAACGAAACTCATTTCATTATTTGTTCAATGACTTGTTGCAGAATACGGGCATTTGTTTTGTTGCTGGTATTTCAGATGGCAACTGACATGTAGAAGTTGCAAAGCCCTAAAAGTAGCCGTCAGTTGTTGTTGCGGATATTTCGGTGTGAAGGGAGAGAGGAAAAGTCCCTCTGAGTAAGACAGAGAAAAAAAACATCGGCCTTTCTCATAAATTTAAAACCCTTTCCTTTTCTCTGAAGGATGACACAGCAGCTCTTTATTGCCGTCAGTGACAAAAGACTACGTGAGAGAGTGACAGAGAGAGTGAGGGAGCGAGAGAGAGAGAGAGAGAGAGAGAGAGAGAGAGAGAGGGAGAGAGAGTGAGGGAGGGAGAGAGAGAGAGAGGGAAAGAGAGAGTGACAGAGAGAGTGAGGGAGAGAGAGAGTGAGGGAAAGAGAGTGAGAGAGGGAAAGAGAGAAAGAGAGAGAGAGAGAGAGAGAGGGAGAGAGAGTGAGAGAGGGAGAGAGTGAGAGAGGGAGAGAGAGAGAGAGAGAGGGAGAGAGAGTGAGAGAGGGAGGGAGAGAGAAAGAGAGAGAGGGAGAGAGTGAGAGAGGGAGAGAGAGAGTGACAGAGAGAGTGAGGGAGAGAGAGAGAGTGAGGGAGAGAGAGGGAGAGAGGGAAAGAGAGAGAGAGAGAGAGAGAGAGAGGGAGAGGGAGAGAGAGAGTGAGTGAGAGTGAGAGAGGGAGGGAGAGAGAGAGGGAAAGAGGGAGATAGAGAGAGAGAGGGAGGGAGAGAGAGAGAGTGAGGGAGAGAGGGAGAGAGGGAGAGAGAGAGAGAGAGAGAGAGAGAGGGAGGGAGAGAGTGAGGGAGAGAGTGAGAGAGGGAGGGAGAGAGAGAGAGTGAGAGAGGGAGGGAGAGAGAGAGAGTGAGAGAGGGAGGAAGAGAGAGAGAGTGAGGGAAAGAGAGAGTGACAGAGAGAGTGAGGGAGAGAGAGGGAAAGAGGGAAAGAGAGAGAGAGAGAGAGAGAGAGAGGGAGAGAGAGAGAGAGAGTGAGGGAGAGAGAGAGAGGGAGAGAGGTAGGGAGAGAGAGAGAGTGAAGGAGAGAGTGAGTGAGGTGTTGTCAGGTGGCTAGTGAGTAAGTGGTGACTAGTGACTAGAAGAAGAGAGCGTTTTGCTTCAATAACCCCCTCCTTCCACTCAGGAAACTTCCTGTTAGGGAACTGACACTCCACCCACCTACCTTGATACTCTGCTGAAGACAAAGAGGTTACCACAATTTTCTGTAAACTAACCCGCCTAACTTAAGTTACTTGAAGCCACATAACTAAATCATCCAACAGGCAGGACTGCAGGCATTCAGACTGAACCCTGCATTTAGATTCTGCACTGCGGCTGGCTGTACCTTATACCCTCCCCTCATCTCCCTCACACAGACACACACAGACACACACACGCACAGTCCACCACTCCGTTTCGGAGCCAGACACCCCATCACTTAGCCACGCCCCCCCCCCCCCCCCCCCGACACCCGCTGTCCCCTGCTGTGCTACACGACTGTAAGACAGTCCAGTCTAGTGCATTATCGCACCGTCTCTGGTCAAGGTTTATAAATAACCTCTGAAGTAACAGCTGAGTGTAAAGTTAAGCCTGTCACCCAGATCCTGAACCTGAAGTCTGCGTCTCATTCCCCAGCAACGTCTTGCTACGCTGGGCTGACAGGGAGAGGGGCAGGAGGAGGGAAGCCTGCGGTCCAAAGGGCACAGCATGCATCTGTGTAATACCCAGATCCCAAGGAGAAAGGGCAAGGGGTGTTCTGTATTTAGTCGGGAGGGAAAAGAGGGGGGGGGGGGGTTAGTGTGTGTATTGTGTGCTCCTGACCTCAGCTACTTCATTACACCATCACTGCATGCATGTTTACTCAAGTATAATACTGCCAGCAAACAGGAGGCATTGACCAAAGTACATCGAGTCAACTCATCAACTTGTCAAAAGATAGGTAGTGCAAACATCGAATGTGGAACTCCACATGGGGACAGATTGTAGGCTGAAGCCAATTCCAAGTACTTTCACCACTGTAGCGTTTCATAGGACTTCAGACTACAGTCTGAACCCTTTTATCTGAACAGCCCTCAAGAAATCGAAACACTGGCTACTGTATGATGCTACTGTACTTCCTGTGTAGAACACATGTCATGTCCACTCCCTTCTTCATAAGGAGGTATGACTTCTGATGGCAACAAAAAACATTGACATTTACCACTTTTATCCAAAGCAACTTACAGCAAGAACAGGGACATTCTCCCTGAGGGAAGTAGGGTGAAGTGCCTTGTCAAAGGACACAACGTCATGTAGCCACAGCCGGGAATCACAAGCCCAACACCTCAACCGCTGAGTCACCTGACAAAACTGATAGCCTGATTACACCTGGACTAATCAACTTAAGTAAGACTGAAACAGAAACGTATGAAGATCTATGACAGACAGTGCGGAGAACAAAAGCTCTGTTTGCGGAACATTGAACATGCTAAGAGCACTTCCTGCGTGACGAGGGCTGCTGGGCTATTTGATCAACACTACCACACGCCACGGAAGAGGGGAAAAAAACACCCCCACTCCCTGGAGACGCATGACATCATGAAGCATCGGCCTTGTCTCTGCCTGGGGGAATTGTCCACCTCTGTCAGCTCCTGTGCGTGTTTCTCATGATGCACTGAGCCACACAACACCCTCCCCCCCCCCCCCCCCCACTCCCCCGGGCCTTCCCAGTGTCATTATACCATCCTCTCACCCTCCAAGTGTTTTATCTGTTTAGTCAGATTGTGTGTGTGTGTGAGAGCCTATGTGTGAGTGGCGATCAGAGCTGTCCAACCCCAATTGTCACTAATCCAATCCAGCTTGTAAATGAGATAATTATGCGAATATGATGTACTAAATGAGAGTCTTAGCGAAAACCTTCAGGATGGTAGCTCTCCAGGAACAGGGTTGGACAGTCCTGGCGTAGACCAAGGGTGGGGGTAGGAACCAGCTATTGTTGGACACGTCCACTGTCAGATGCTGGCAGTGAGGCTGTGCTGGCTGGGAGGGAGGGAGGGTGGGACCCTGGGGGATACTGCTTTTTGCTCGTAATAATTAAGTCATACACTGGAGTTCCATGTCCAGTGTGTGACGCTAGGTAAACTCAGACACACATGAAGGATTAGCAGCATGACTAAGCACTTTCATCATGCCTACTCTTGTTAGTTTAACCATGACCTTTCAAGAGGTTGTATGATTTCACCCTTAGGCCTTTCCGCTCACTTCACTTTTCAACTTTTCTTTTCACAAACACAGTGGTTGTGTCCCATGACAATCAGTAATGATCGGAAAGTGCTTTGTAGAGTAGGTAACAGAAATGGGAACGAAACGAACAGAATTCCCGATACTCAAGGAGAGCATCTGTCTATGTTGACCTTCTGCAGTGAAAAGGCTATAGAAAAGACAGAGCTAGCGCCATTACTCCCCCCACGGTTATTATTTGGGACTCCGTGGAGGCCTACTGTTAATAGAAGAACTCAATAGAATAGCACTGTCAGACACCCAGAACACACGCAACAAACCACATCAAACACAAACACTCTCTAAATTGGTGGACGGACCGTCCTTTTGTAGTTACACAACAAGCACTGCAATGCCCTGCCCCCCACAGCGCTTCAGGTAGAAGCTGAAGACTGAATCACCCATTGTAGATAATGATACATTCTTCATACTGCTCGTGGATTGCATAGATAATGATAGAAACCACACATTTTACAGTGGAGGATAAGGCAGCATCATTTCGGGGTTTTCCACAGTAAAAGCGAAGTGGTGTCAGAAAAGTAAACATAGTTGAAGTGGAGGATTTCTTCGTACAGACAGACTGCTCTCTTCACCCTTCAGTCTTTCATCCTATACAACACAGTCATATGGCAAACAGCAACTATTCCAGAGACAACTCTACTGGAGGCTGTTTGTGTGTTGTAGAAAATCCAGTTGACAAAGCACTAAGCAGAAATTTAAACAAAACACCAGAAGGCCAAGAGATTGGTTAAGATTCTTGTTCATTGATTTTATTGGCCACTGCCTGGATGGTGGGCGAACTAGCCAGACATACCGTAATTACATTTTACGGGGCTATAAAAATCCAACTAACAAAATATCTCCCAACCTGCACCATTGCAAGTATGAGTGGAGGTCAATGAAGCTCCTTCATACAGTCATATTTCCAGCCCTATTCGAGTAACCCTGCACCGTACAGCATTCAAACACGTTTCCCTGCAATGTCTGGATTCTGACTACGTGGACCTGACAGAACAGCCAGAGTTGGAAAAGGTAGGAAAAACCCCAGAGTACATGCAGCGTTCAGCAGGCAAACAGAAGCCCAAATGCTCTGCGCTCCCTCTCCCCTGTCTCCTCCCCTTCTCTGATGAAGCACCGGTGTCTAGCAATCTGTTACTTCCATGTCACTGACTGGAACATTGGCTGGCTGGCTGGCAGGGAGACTGAGAACTGCAGACAGAAGCTTGACTTCTAAGAGGACAAGCACAAAGCCAAATCAATCAGAGAGCTCTGTGTTACAGTAGAAGACAGCCCATGGCCTCTAGCCCACAGACCCCTAGCCAGAGAAGGTCAAAGGTAGATCTTGTTACGGACCTAAAATAGTCCACAGCCAAATTTATCGAACCTAAATATAACATACTGCGTGCGAGAAATGTACTCAATTAAATCTACATGGTGGTTATAAGTGCTATTGGTTAAAGAATGAAAAACCCATTGAGCAGTGTTATTGCTATTTGCTATTGCAGTTCTCTGGTTACATCTGTGAATTCTTTCTTTTTTTTCTTCCAGTGAATGCCCAGAGTCCTTGGACAATAAGAGTTTTTCAAGCACTTTATTTGACGCGATACAATATCTGTAACAATCATCTCATGGCTGCACATTAAGGGAAGAGTCCTCCTCTGGTGAGGGACCGCTTATTAGTTAGTAATTATTAGTTATTAATTGACTTACGTTGGTCCTATCATCTTATGATTTCTCAAACTGAAGGGAACTGAGTCAACTTCAAATCTCAAGCCCTCAAAACAGAAGGATAACCTGTATTGGTAAGTCCTGACTTCAGTGGCGATGACATAGATAATGATAGTGGCCTTTTGCAACCTTGCGGAGGAGTGGGAAAACTATTTTAAGGGAAGGGACATCATAGTGTGGGAGAAGGTCAGTTTGGAATCCAAACTGGAGCAAAGGTCTATATTGAAAATGTCACCATTGAGCCATAAGCATGATGTTGGAGGGCAATAGGTTAGTGCAGCAAAAACCTTAACCACACGCACACAAACAACCTTCCACCCACACAAACACATACATATGTATACATTACACATGTGCATGCCTCCCTCACCGCACGGTTTTCACAAGGGATTTGGGATTGGCCCGTGCTTTGCAGGGACTGACACGTTGTAGCTATGTAGCTGCTTGCTGCGTCTCTGACAGCTTGGGGTTTTGCTCTGACCTCGTTGTGCTCAGCTGGTCTGCTAGCCTCAGTAAATCTCCAGCACCATCCCCCACACCCTCTCCTGTCTGCCTGTCTCAGCGCTGCGCTCCTTCTCTGCTCACATACTCCAACCATCTGGCTGGTAGACTGGGACAGGGCCAGGTTAACTGAGGGGACTCATACCACAGTTCTCTCGCTACAGTGCAATGCTGTGGAGACACACACACACACACGTGTACACACACAAACATACACACTGAATTTGGGATTTTTGGAGATTTTTTGTCACGTGTTTTGTCACGTTTTGTAAAGCCTGCATGTCAGGACTCGGGACAGAGTTCATTAGGGGTCATGTATATGTGTTTGTAGGCTTAATTTAGAGTGACGGACCAGGTGTGTCCAATCTGAGGGCAACAGCAGCATCTGGGCTCAACATAGCCTAAGGGGAGTGGCATCATTCAGCCCTTTACCTCACTTACATGCCACATTTAGCAGTTTCACACTGGGAGGATACAAATCCACGTTTTGCACTTCTACACCAGAGCCATAGAGGATTTGCAGAAGAGGGTTAAAACTACAACCCCCTCCCCTCCCACCCAAAATGGGCCAAGGCTTAGTAATCACTTCCATCTACCATCCTTCATTTATCCGTGTGGTCTTAGCTGACCCCTTTCATTAGAAAACAAGAGCAGAATCAAAATAGAAAGGAGGGGTAGAGGGGGCAATAGGTGAGTGCAGAAAAAAAGAAGCATTTCAAACAGCATTTTAGAATCAGAATTTGTTTTATTTGTGAAAAACAGCATTTTAAAAACAGTACATGGACTTCATGCGCACGCGTGTGTGTGTGTGGTCAGCATGATGTTGTATAATCACAAGGCTCTGGGAGAGTGTTAAATGTGGACATGCCCTGAGGCTCAGGTCAGCCAGAAGAACAACAAGAGGGATCTGCTGGAGGGAGGCCATGCCGTCTCCCTGCTCCGAGCCATCCTCAGCTACCTCACCGCACAGCCCAGACATTTGCATTTAGCAGACGCTCTTATCCAGATTGACTTTACAGTAAGTACAGGGACGTCCCCCCCCAACGCGAGTAGGGTGAAGTGCCTTGCCCAAGGACACAGTGTCTTGCCCACGGATGCAAACGAATACTGGAGCCGACTATCTAGTCTACCGGCGCGAGGCCCATTTTCTTAAGATCACTTTGTCGATTCCCATCTGCACACATTCTTGCTGTCCTATCCTATCAGGCCAATAGGCCTCGCCTGCCTGAGCCTGACCGCAGCCTGCAGGCTCCGCCTCACCGTAAACAAACCATTCATCTGAATACCAAATCCTGGTGTAATAATCCTGTCGGGAGAAGATGGGCCAGAGGGGGACAAAAAAATATTAATCATCCAACAAGAGGCTTAGCCTTCATATGGCTTTGGAAATACTGGACAGATGAAATGATCCAATAGACAGAATTTAAGTGGTTTACATATTCCTACCCCCGATACTCTATCTTTAGTCAGGGCAGCTGCTGTTACTGTGCTGTCATGAACAGAAGCACGTATGGATTCACTACTCTGTCATTTTTTTCTCTGTCTGTTTGTGTGTGTGTGTGGGGGGGGATTTGGAATCCTCCCTCCTATCTCCAGGGGCGGAGGAGGAGGAAGGCCCCATGCAGGAGGACGTAGGTCTGCCTCTCACTCTCTCCCTGCAGGCCTCCCCTGGCTGGAAACCAGGGCTCCTTCAACAAGATGGAATGGGTATTTCAAATAGACCGGACGATAACAACTCTTTCAAATAACTACAATGAATCCAGTCCGGTGTAACTGAGACGCACTTTCAAAATATTTTATATTTCCATAAATTACAAAAACATTTATATGGAGAGTGAGAAGAAAGGAGTGTAACATCCCAGTTTGCTGAGTTGCACTATTTGGATTTGGAGTCCAAGATTCTGGAGAATTCTGCAGCCTCTTCTAGAGAAATTCACACAGCACAGCAGATCCCAAACACTGCTCAGAAGCAACAGGCTACATTCATTCATGCCTATTCATATAAAACCCCAAAAAGCTCGAATGTCATCAAACTGTAGTGAGTCAGGTGGTCACCAAGACTAGGCTGAACATCTCAAACTGCCCGTTTTGGTGTGAGCAGTGTGGTGACGTGAGAATTTCCTCCACGCTTAGTCATCAAAACTTGATGACTTACATACTGTGCAGTGACTTAGCGCCAATTCTACCCATCTGTCACACATTAGCTCATTGATGGCTTGGAGTTGGAGCACTAATCCTTCTGAGTTAATAATGGCTAATACATAAGTTTCTATTGCTGTAGATCTTCAGCCTTTTCGTTTTCACTCAGTATATATACATACAGTATGTAAATAAATAAATACATAAATATAAATTGTACGCATACAATATAACTACTTAAGTTAATATGCAGTACACTGTAAACAGTACTGTTTATTTATTGTAGTTGGTTTAAAAGGAGCAAAGCTCACAAGTCGACACCCACTGATGCCCCCATCTGATTGTAGCACAATGTCGCCTGATTGGCTTGCTTTGGACTCTGGGGATTGTGACTTGCCATCTCTTTGTTAGGTCCACACTTTTAGCCTTACCAGAGACACCCAGATAGATCACACTGGACAGTCATCCTGGCAAAGCCTCTTAAACCCAAGGGGACTAGGCCTCTTAGTCGCGTTGTTTTATCTGTATTAACACAAGTGAAAAGACATGCTGCCCTCCATGCAAAAGGCGCCAGCATTTCATCTCAGACTATGGGGAAAGGAGGGGCCTCACGGGGCCACAGCCCAGTCAGGAGAGCCAAGACAGACAAGACAGATCCACAGACCAGGACTGACAGCTGGTGACCTAGAAATTAAAACAGAAATCCAGTCAAGACAACTGTTGGAGGCAAATGTAAAAACACAGCCCCGTTCAGAGAAGAATGTCTGGGGCCACAAACATCCAGAGGCTCCCTGTGCCCCTGGAAGTAAGCAAAAAGGAATGCTGATCAAGCAAATTGGTTACATAACCAGCAAAGTCCCATCAGCATACGGCATGGTCCGGTTCTAATTGTATTAACTCTCTCTGCAAGATTAACAGGGAGCAAATGTTTTACTGAAGTCTGATTTCCTCTAACGCAGTCTCAATTACACAAGACCATGAGAACAAACTGAAGAAGCACACTGGGTAAATGAGAGCAGTCGACAGAAGTTCAGGGACTTTCTTGTCAGCAGGCCAGGAATGCAAGAACACTCAACAGATGCACAGCTCACATCAGATCAAACCCTTCCGTCATTCCACATCTAAAGTAGACTACACTTCGAAGGCTCGCAGACTAGTAAAACAATCCCACACTGTATTGATCCAGACTTGACAAGGCCCATTAGTAGCTTTGTCAATATGACATAGAGGATCTGTCTATTACACAGCAGCTTTCAGCCGACTGACACTGAACAGACTGGACAGACACTCTGGTTCTAGTGGCATGAAGTCTTTTCCCCATCCAGGCCACTTTTTTTTCTACAACCATCCTGTATCATTAAACCTGTGCACACTTACTGCCCAGCTTAACCATGACAACCAAACCTGATTACTGACTTTCGTTTTACGAGCTGTTGATTTACAATAATGATAGACAGTTCTAGCGTGGGTGTCTGAGTGGAGATTCAAAAAGACAGCTATATCAGCAAAGAATGGTTAAGAAATGACAGGACTACTGTGTATAATTTTCGGACTTTTGTCATGTAGTTTACTATATTGAATTTACTAACCAACAGAATATTCCTTACAAGAACCAAGTCCTTTTATCTTGTGTGAAACCCATTTGACTGCGTTCAAACTTATCTGATCGGCTGTAGTTGCTGCAGCTTCCTGTACATCAGCGGTCACCAACCTTGGTCCTCGAGGGCTACTGTCAGTTTTAGATGTTTCCCTGCTCCAGCACACCTGAATCTAATGAATGGATCATTATCAAGCTATGTAGAAGCCTCATAATTACCATTAATTAGAATCAGGTGTGCTGGAGCAGGGCAATGTCTAAAACCTTCAGGACAGTAGCTCTCAAGGACCAGGGTTGGTGACACCTGCTGTACATGCTCCAATGACACGGAGCACATCAGACCTGCAAGCCATGATGGTTAACAGTTGGTTCAAGTTCACTGTCACCTCTGCTTCACTGGTAACACCAACAGTTAGTGAATTTGATATTATTGTACCTAGATGATGGAACACCACAGGGAACACTACCTTTCAAAAGCACCTCATTACATTCAGTATGCTGCAGAAGAAAAAAAAGGCCTCGCTCACAGTCACGACTTCCAAATTGAATGTCTCTCCACCCTGCCGTTCTCCTGCAGTTTGTCACTCTCTCGTACAGCCCCCACCCGCCCCCTGCTCCAGATCAACACTGCTGTAAAACACCCTCGCTGGCAGCTTTTGAGAGATCTGCCCCAGACTTTTTCAGCTTGCATTGGTCAGGGGTCAGACAGCGGTAGTTTCCCCACACAAGACCTAACGTGACCGAGCCATGACCCGCTCCTCTCCCTCTTCTCTCGGTGTAGTTTGTGAAGGAGTTGGCTGGGGATGAGGGGACCTGCTACTGAAGGGCCACTGTAGCATGGCGTGTCCACCTCACGTGCCCCCCCTTGGTGAAGATGTGGGGGTTTGTGTCACAGAGCTTAACTTTGCTGAGCTGTGAGATTTGGTGAGTAGCCCTGATGTCGAAACTCAACTAAATGGCCTTGCTGGCTAACCAGGCTATGCCAAATACCAGAGGAGCCACATAAATACTGCAAGACTCTGTTAATGGTAAAAAAGGCATGTGGTGCTTTAGCATTACATCAAGGGGTACTGCAATGGTGTATCCATTGATACAGCAGCGCTAATGAAAGAAACATCAACAGACATAAAGCAACTCTACAGGATTCAGCCCTTTCCTGAGAAGTTGGATGTAGTTGGATGTTGGATGTCCTCCATTCATGTGACTGGCAAAACGGCTCCTTTTACCACAGTCCTGGGACTCGTAAACGTCACTCTTTAGCATGTGTTTGTGTGCATGCATTTCAGTGACGTTCCTGTTGAATTTCAGAGGCAAATGATTGTCCATCCACAACCAGAGAGCCACAAGCCAACGAGACCCACAAACTTCTCCACCACTTGCCAAGAAAAACCAAGGCTCCTGAGTGAACTTGAAGGTCAACGGTAGGGCACTGCCGCATAATGCTGAAAGCAACTGAAAAGGATGATCTGGATAAGCAGAGAAAGGAAAACATTCATATTTAACTTAACCCTGAGGGGGGTTCGCGTCTTTAACTGGATTTTGAAGCACAACATTCTATACAAGTTGAAGTGGGTCATAATGGCTTTCTCACACTGTGCACACATCAGGACTGCAAACCAGTGTCACCCCATGCAAATGCATGTAAAGTTTCTGTGTTTTCAAGGAACTACAGTAGACTTCACACATTTACCCACATTTTGTCTATGACAGGTCATTTTGATTAAGCACTGGTCACGGTTGTCATTCAACTGAACAAATGAATCCTCAGCTATTTGAAGCTTTCTTTATGTTGATTGAACACAATTCAGTGACCTTTGTCTCTGTTCATGCCAATTTGACACACCTCTTGATCCCAATAATGTTTTCCTATCAGGTTCTTTAGACAGCTGTCTCACCACTTTGTCTGTCTAAGCTTGTATTGACCATTATCTGTCAGGACAAAACTGCCCCAGAGACAAAAATAATGAAGTGTTCTGTTGATAAACCACCTCTCAGATGATCTGTCACTGCATACATTTGACTTGCAATGCAATGGTTAATTTATCATTGCAGCATCCAAAAAAAAAAACACTAAAACACTTTTAGGTTTGGACAGAAGAATGTTACTTCCGTCATCTGGACAAAAGCCTACATGACTATCAGTATAACAGCTGGTAAGGAGAACTGAATACCAAGGCACCTGACCATGTTATGTAGACGTTTTAATCCCCTCTACAACATCATCTCTCTCCATCCCTGTCTCTTTGTCTTTATTTCTACCCAACTGCCTACCCTCCATCTTTTCAGATTCAGATTACTTTACTGATCCCAGAGGGGAAACTCTTTAGTACAACAACACAAAGTCTCTATAATAAACACATATTTAACAAGAATTGTGTGACTTACACATTTGCTACCGTCTCTCCTACCCATCCCCCCCCCCCCCCCCCCCCCCCCCCCCACACTACCACCAAGAGACACACCGGACACTACTTTCTGGGTTATAAGATACTTTTTTGTGTTTAATCATTCATACTGTATCCCTAACTGCTTGCCAACAGATGGCATAAGTTCAGCTGAGACCTCATTGTAATGCAAGCACTTTAAATCAATATTTGATTGTACTGCATTAAAGACTGGCTCTTTAAATTGAGATATCAGCTCTGAACCAGAGGTCAGAGAGCTGTACCGAGGGACACGGGAAGTAGAGCACAGACTAAGCTTGCTAAACGGAGGCAGCCTGCAGCAACCATGACCTAAGTGGATCAATAGCCTCACAGTACCACAAATCCTCCCAGACGCTTCACAGCGGACTTTCTCTGTGTATGCACTGCGATCATGTGCGACAGGGACGTAAAAACAAGGGATTAATGCAGAGAAAGACACGACAGAGGAAAAGTAATGCGCTAAATTGAGTTAATTATAACTCAGACTTAGTTTAAACTAAGCTAAGCTAAGCCATCAAGATAGGAGGGAGAGAGCAAGGAGATCAATAAGTTCCCAAAGAATCAGGTGAGGTGATGGAGGGCCAGAGGTTTACGAGCAGAAGAGGCTTAGACCTAGACAATCATCTTTGCGACTAAATCATGTACAAACAGCAGATTATGAGACGCACCACAAAGAAGAAACAATTACAAAAAAAGGCTTATTTTTCCACATTTTAATCATAAACTTATTTCTGTCATCATTTTGTTCTTAATCTGCCAGACCTTTCTTAATATTTCCCCTCCCCAGACATTAGGAAGCAGGCATGACCCAAATTTAGACTGAGAAAAACATATAAACAAAGAAACACACACACGCACAGAAGTGTATGACTGAGGTGGAGACGTCTAATCCTAGCGTGTATGTGAATGTTTGCGTGTACATGTTTCTGTGGCCCAATATGCTAACATTCAACTTGTGTAACTGTGTATCTAAAGAAATCTGATGGTGCTCTCATTTCCCTTTTTCTCTCACTGACACCATTTCCTCTGCTTCTTTTTCAATCTCTTTCTGTCTTTCCGACCAAGTCTGTCTGTCTCTCTCGCTCTCTCTCTCTCTCTCTGCAGCTCATGTTTTAGATGCCAGCTATGTCCAAATTTGATGAGCTGCTGCTGCAGTTCCTTGGCTGTAAACTTGTAATAGCTTTAAATGTGACTGTGGCTACTTTATCACCTCTCACTTTCACCTTTCTGTACATCTATCCAAAAGCAGTGTTTCTAAACAATCCAAATTCCAAATCTCTTGGAAGTCGATAAAAGTGTCTGCTAAATGAATAAATGTAAACATCAGTCTACAGAGTACTCCAAATGCAGACCCGTAAAGAAGCCACCAAGGTGAGGGGAAAATAAGGGGAAAATGTGAGTTGAACATTTCTTGAGGAACTGCAGGTGTCGTAGTGTTGCATTTAACCAACAAGAACTATGAAGAAACCACTCCCAGGCAAAGAAGCAATCTGACATTGAATGCCTAAATGTTGTGGCTGAATTTACCTGAGGTTTACATTTCAGTCCACAACTAAAGGACTACACTTCCAATAATATCCTAGAAGGCCGAAAATATAGAAACACTACTGGTCCAAGACTGAGATTGAAATTTACCGCAACTGAATAGAAATGTCCTTTCAGAAGTGAACTGCCACACCTGTTGGTTGGAGTGTGAACTTTTAGAAGTATGGATACCATTTGGACTTAAATCAAATCTAGACTCTTCGTACAATGCCCAGTATACTTTAAAATACAGGGGTTGCAGAATGTCACATGCCTTGCAGATACAGTAGACTGTATGAATAAGGATATATTAAAACGTTTAACACATAAAAATCAAGAAATACAATTAGAGACCTCTTTATTGGACCTTTCTCATGAACCTGATAATACAGGTAAAACAATTTGGATGCTAGCCTGAATGGGGCCACCAAAAAAGGCGAAGTACACTTGTACACCAAGCAGTGAAAATAAAACACATGTGTGAACAAAAACCAATGGCTGGCAGCTGAAAGTGTTAATGAGCTTCTCTCAGAATTCAATCACTGAACCATCGATGCCACCCAACAAAGCCTGGCATTATTATAATTACAATCTAGACATTTCACTTAGTATGCTGTATTATTTTGAAGAATTTAAAAACCAGTGGGAAATTGAGACAACAAAAGTGTTCTTTTTAATTTCCACCTGACTCATTCACTTTAAATTCAAATGAGGTCATTAGACACCCGATCTCACTTACACACCTACACACCCCTAATTTGAGCTTTGCCTGTCATTTATCTGAAAGCTTTCCCTCTAGAGCACTGGCTATTCTGATTGTGTTTCAGAGATAATGCCCAGAGGACTTATCATATGTGTAAGTCTTAGCATGTGTAACCCAATACCAGCCAATCCTCTATTCCCACTCACTCACTATTAGCTGAAGGGAAGGTGTGAATGAGGATGGACATGCCAGCGGCAGATGAAGACGCGTGTCTTACGGTCACACCCAAGAGGTTGGACTGGGGTCATAAGGACTTGACCTCACAAAAAGGAACAGGTGCACCTATGAATGATGTTGCCTGTGAATGAAGCCAAAACAAACATTTGAAATGTCTAATAAACACCTTGTTCAAACACAACTTAATAGGTTTAAACAATGGTGCAGAGTTCAAGTACAAATAATGCTCGATTAGTAGAAGGGTATGTTTGGAGTGTGTACAGTATGACTGTGGAGCCCGAGAGCTTCTGATCATGTGACTGGATTAGCATAAGACCAACGGTAAGGGGGTGGGGTCAGAGGCGCCTGTGTCACCACAAGCTTCCTGATCCTCTACTCTTTTCTAATGACTGACTCAGCCCTCGCAGAGTCATGCACTGCCTGTTGACATCCCAGGCTCTTGTTCTTGTGCTTATCGCTGTGTCACACAACTTAGATGAATGCAGAAGGACAACAGGTCCACTGACAGAACCAAACACTGCAGCAAAAGCACTTTTGGGAGTGTTTCTGTTGTGATAATGCAGTGGAATTCATGTTTTATATACGCAATAACAGCAATATTGAATGAAAGAATGACTTCTTCATGACCAAAATATGTCTCCGTTAGATATAAAACACAGATACACAGAATGGAACAAATTATTTCCAGATTTCATCATCATCGGAGTATAAATTCCAAAAGTATAAACGACTGTGGATACACTTCTATGAATTTCCAATCATTCATCTATCAATCCATTCCAATTTTCCTTTAGAGACTGAGTTATTCCACTATAAACACTTACCCTTTTTATAGTAGGCAATTCGGAAGGTGCTCGCTGTATAATCCCTGTGGACTACTACACCAGTTACTCAAGTCCTCTTCCTTCCTAACCTCCATCATGAGATTACTCTCCTTCCAGACACTAATGGTTGTACAAAATTAATCTGAGAACCTTGTGTCAGATCTCCGCCACACAGAAGTGTTTAGCTGGGCTCTCAATTGCTTCAGCATATTAAAAAAACTGTAATTAATCATCAATCTTCCACTGATCCGTCGTTTGAACTCAACCCGCTTTACCAATCCAACAACTGTTTAGAACATCCCAGTATCTCCTCTCAGCCCCCTGTGGTCGTGCTGGCAGCGCTGAGAGGGAGGATGTGTGGGATCCAGGCTCAACACATGGCCATGCTGTGGCCCACATGGCACGACAGGAAATGGGGGGGGGGGGGGGGGGTGGAACTCTTAAAGTGTGGTTCCCCTGTCCCATGCCCTGCTTCTTCACTTTCTATGTCAGTGTGACTATCTACTGGGAAAACTTGTGCAAGCGAAAGTATGTTGCTGGAATGCCACTGGACTGCCAAACTCAAATTCTTTCTCTTTTTTTTTTTTGCACAAGCACCAGTGGACAGCAGTGAAATTTAAATTGACTGTCAACTTTCAGCTGGAGGGCTATAATAAGAAAGTCACAAGGGTTAAGAACACAATACTTTATATATTCTCTCTATTTGTTTAACACTCGTTTTCTGGTCTGGGGGGGGGGACAAGATGCTCAGATGACACACAGGACACAATCAGAAGTAAAAGCAGAAAACATGTAAACATCAGACATGATATAAACAGATATGAGAAAGGTGGTTAGCCTGTGGTTATGCCTGTTTGTCACATTCCCACAAGCAAACCCAAAGCACTTAAAACAGGTAGACAAATTATGAATAGGTGTAATGACAGTTCAATTCCACCAATGTTCCAAAAAGCTGCAATGATGAGCAGACCAGACAGTCAATTATGAGCAGATTATGTGATCAAGCCTCTAATGCAAGCAATACCATTGCATCAATCGTTTCCCTTCTGTCCATGCCTCCACTAATACCGGTTTGATGATGGTTTGGCAACTTCAAAAGGAGTTATATAGTTTTCACTGTACTTCCTACATGAAATATGCCAACCCGCATATGAGGTGGGATAAGGTGCATAATCACTTCATTTATCTGGGTTCATGGATACGAACATCAATGTCTTCCCTTATTGGAGTTAACAACCCACTAAATCACTTTCCTTAGTAGTGACATCAAAGCACAGTGACATTTTAAACACATAAGAGCTCCGTTTCAGATATATTTCCTTCATCCAGAACCGTGCTGCGGGGGGGGGGGGGGGGACTCTTGTTAGTTGCAGACAGCAATTAGCTGCGACCTTTCAGGCTACAGTGTTCCGACAACCAATATGAGTCAGTCTGCAAATAGACTAGATGCCTGTGCTGCGTAAGGGACACTAATCACGAATACAGCGATGCATACTGTGACACTAGACAGAAAGACGTGTTCATGCGCTCATTGACACGAACACGTTAGTAGACATCCTTCAATGTTTGTTTATTTCATGCTCCAAAGCTGCAGAATTTGAACCCTGCAAACATTGACACGGTTCTATGCAGTAGCCTACATACAAAAATGTTGAGTTTGGACAAAAACATTTTCACGTTAAGCTAATAAACTATGCTGATACTGGGATGCCACATTGTTTTTTTCCAGTTAGGTACAATTTACAATGTCGAATTTGTTTGGGGCTAACTAACAAGACCGTGCACCCTGCGGAACTGCCATAATGCATTTTCTGCTTGCGCAATTTTTTGTTAATAAATACATGACAAATCAATTATTAATCTGTCTTTAATGCATTTCATCCCTTATTTATTTAACATTAACCGAACATTTGGAGATTTCAATTTCACATGTGAACTTTTGAAGTTGAAACGCAACATTATCTGCATCCATGCACTGACTAAGTTAGTTGCTACCAACTAAAATAAAAAACTATTTCTTAATTTTTAAGTCTAGAGATCAACGGAGTATGTATGTGAATGGAGCAGAGACCCGTGCTGCTTGGTTGCAGAGAGCATTACAGTTAACTCGTGCAGCCTGTTGATTCAATGGTCTTTAGGAAAAAGGCGAAATATATACCGATGACAAAGTCGTCAATCAACAAGACTGACAAATAACGGACAAAATAAACTCTCATAGATTAGGTTTAAATGTAAAAGCTCCTAAGTAGAGCAGGTTGGAAAGCGGTACCGCTGCCGAACAGCCCTGATCATAGTTTGTTTACAGAGCCGCTGTCAGAACATTCTTTCGCAATAGAAACCATCAGACGGGACTCCTCTAAAAACATGAAATAAGCAGCCAGCCTACCTTGATGAAACCAACAACTGTGATGTCTTTGGGAGGTCAAGTGAAGGAAAGCTCCGTAATTTAAACGACTTGGAAAATACAACCTCTGTCCGCTCTCCAGTTAGTATTAGTAACTGTTCGCTACGCAGTTATCTCTCTCTCTCTCTCTCTCTCTCTCTCTCTCTCTCTCTCTCTGTCTCTCTGTCTCTCTCTCTCTCCGTTTCTCTGTCTGTCTCTCTCCCCCTCCCTCTCTCTCTCTCTCTCTCTGTGTGTCTCTCTACCCCTCCTTCTTCTCTCTCTCTCTCTCTCCCTCTCCGTTTCTCTCTGTCTCTCCTTCCCTTCCTCTCCCTCCCTCCTCTCTCTATCTGTCTCTCTCCGTTTCTCTCTCTCTGTCTCTCTCTGTCTCTCTCTGTCTCTCTCTGTCTCTCTCTGTCTCTCTCTCTCTCTCTCTCTATCGCTCTCTCTCGCTCGCTCTCTCTCGCTCGCTCGCTCCGTGCACCAACCGCCCACTTCCGGCGCTGTCTGTAGATGCAAGAAGTTTGCGTGTTTGTTTATTTAGAATGGATCGATTCTAATCGAATAACTTCGTATTGTAGAACAACGATGGCCTACCTTTGATGACAAGAATGAACTGATTAGAATGTCTTTTATAAAACCATATAAAATTAGCTAACCTAAAAATTTAAACCCTGTAGCCTATATAACATTAATTATTCGTGATTAATTAATTTGACGAAAGCCATGTTGTTCCACTGTTCACATGTTGTTGTTTTTTATATATCCATAATATTTATTCATACAATAGTTTGTCCACAGCCAATCATAGCTCTCCCCTGGAAACAATGTTGTATTTTGTATCTCTTATCTCATCAAGTCATATGTCCAAGAAAGCGTATGAACTGCCCAAAGCCATTCAGAGTAGCCTGGACTTATTTCAAGCCTGATTGTTTTAGTAACTGACTGAATGAAAAGGGAAATTTGCTCAAATAAAACATTCCGTAACAGACAAATCCACACAGGAAATTCGACCACATCAAATTATGACTTATGCTAAGGTAGGCTACTTAAGATCATTTTTTTGTGAGCAATCTTTAAATATGACGCCTCTTGTTGAGGTTGACCATAGCGACATACGGTGGTGAAGAAGTGATATTGTCTCTGCCCAGTGGACGCCAGAGCAAGGTCGCATCTGCAAATAGCTTCAGGAATTATGCAGAAATACACGCATTACAAACATAGGAGAAAAAAACTATGTAAATATGCATCAGAAACAGTCAACTGTCACAACCCAACAACTGCAATAGGCCTACACGCACGCACACACACGCGCACGCACACACACACAGCCACATTTCTTACAGTCCGTTGAAAATGAATCCCTTCTCCAAACTGATTGGCCTCCTGCCAGACTGGTGGGGTGACAGTTACTTTCTAAAAGAGCCCAGTCAGCAGCTCCTGATGGTAAAAGCTGTGCATTTCCACACCTCCTCATTTTCTCAAGCCTGGCATCAGGACAGCATGTGTGTAGGGTGTAAATATTGGAAGGTGGAAGAAGGGAAAATAACCAGGGGCAAAATGTGATGTGTGATGTCTCAAAATATGCAAATGCCACTGTCCTGTTTTATAATTGTAATCCTAAAAGCCATGAGAGGTTGGTAGTTACAGAGAGTGATGAGATTTAAATATTAGTAAAGCCTGTGTTGTAAAGGTACTTCTCTATAACTAGTGAATGCATGGATAATGAGCACTCTTAACAGAATCAAAACAAAGGGAACAAGCAGAAGAGGAGACTAGATCAGGGGTGGGCAATCCTGGTCCGGGCCACAGGTTTTATATCTTTCCCTGCTCTAGCACACCTGATTATAATTATCAGGCTTCCACAGAGGTTGATAACGACCTGTTCATTTGAATCAGGTGTGCTAGAGCAGGGAAACATGGAAAACATTCAGGACAGTGGCTCTCGAGGACCAAGATTGCCCACCCCTGGACTAGATGCAGACAACCTGGAAAATCAGGAACACCATAAAAAGATTCATCAGAACTTTAGTGCTTTTCATTTGGTCTGACACAGGCTTTTTATTAGTACCAAAAGCACTGTGCTGGCAGAGCAGAGTTAACGAGAGCAAACTTGTCAGATTCATTGGCTATTGATCCGACCAAAAGAGGTGTCATCCGAAATATACTGCCAAGAATCAAGAGGTTAGTCTGCAGAGCTCCAAGTCATGTCACTAGGAAGAAAATAAATATTTGCAGGTCAACTTACTCACACTGATGACACAATCACAAACGGTTTACTGTATTAGATAAGTGTTGGAAGTGATCATCTTTTTATTATCTTTTAGTTCAAACCAAGAGTAATAACAGCATAATTTACAGAAAGCTTTTTACTATTACATACACAACACAGGCAAAAGTTATTACAGAAGTGTTCAGATGTGTGAAAGTGTGAGGCAAGGAGCTTAATCTCAAAACTGTTCACAATTGATTTGTTTACACAAAAAAAGACAGTTCACATTTAAGATAATATCTAAAATAATGAAGTCTGCCTAAAGTAATTGTTCATACTTTATGGGTTGTATTTAATATAATCAGATATCAGGCACTTGGAAAAAAAAGTTAATGTAAAATGGTGAGAGCTATTCACTACTGAAACAAATAGGGGTGGATTCAGCGCAACTGAATATTTGTCAATGATATCTAAATTCAATACTCTCGCTACCTGCTGCATGAGACAGATAAAAGGTCAAATAATGATTAAGTCTATTTTCACACAAAAAGAGAAAAGAAAACCTTTCATTTGTAGGAATGACCTTTACAATGGACTGAAATTAGCCAATTTAGTCTGTCATTTTGGTCCTTATCTCCTTATTTAATGCATCAAATATCTCACAACATCATGGTTTCTTTGTCATGCACTGTTATAAAGAGCAAATCAGGAACGGTGGTAACGAAATCATACAGAGACCCAAACACGAATAAGACATTTACAGATGCAGAAGACTACACAGATACAAAGGGACTAAAAAAAGATTTACCTTGAAATGCCGCAGAGAACATTATAGCAAAGTCAAAATAACATAGTCTTTGCTGTGCGGTTAAAAAATAAAAATCCTCCTGATTGGACTTTCTTGTACAAACTCAGAATATTTAAAATACATTTTAAAATATATGAAAACTAAAATATTTATTTTCTCCCAAAATACTTTCAACCAAAACCATCTCAGAGGTACAATTATATTCTACTAATGTAACGTAAAAGAGGGCTACCGGTGGATGTCTAAAAACAATCAAAAAGGACATATTCTTCAGATTTTATCATTAGCGTAGAATGCAGCCATTCAAGTTTGCACAGAGTCAAAACTCTTGCCTAAAATCACACGTGTATGATACAAAAGTCATTTGGAACAGAAAAGAAAGGTTGAAACTGAAAAAGCAGAAAGGTTTCCCAGCCACGCCACCAAACGTTCTCTTCACATAGGAGAGGCCACGTCCGAGCTCAGCTCCATGTCCAGAGTTAAAGAATCTGAAAAGGAAAAGCACAAGGTGCCCATGAAGATACTAGTTTTATCCACAGCATGTTGGAAACAACGTGAGAGTGTGTGAGAGACACATGTGTGTTGCTTACCCATCTGCCCAGGGTTGGGCTCCACCTCATTATGCATGAGGGAGTCCAGGGTGCGTGGGGACATGGGGAACAGATCGCTGGTGTTTCCTGAGTTGGTGCTGGAATAGAGCACAATGTGGGGAGACAGGACATAAGAGAGACACCTTTCCACACAGAAACCCACTTTCAAGAAGTCTATATGTATATACACACACATGCTTTCAAGGAGAAGTCTATGTCTACACACACATGCTTTAAGGAGAAGTCTACAAGTCTACACACACACACACACACACACACACACACACACACACACACACACACACACACACACACACACACACACACACACACACACACACACACACACACACACACACACACACACACACACACACACACTAAATCAATGGTGAGTATGTCAACAGTTATGACCATAACGTGGTGCAGTGAAGATGCTGGACATGGTATTGATTAGGCAGTGCTGAGTGTAGAACATTAATTGTGTTGGCTGTGTGTCAGAGTGTTGCAGTACAGTGGAACAGGGAGGGTTGTGGATGTACATGGCTAAAGAAACATTCAGTCATTCTTTAGCAGACGCCCTCATCTAGAACAAAGCAGGTGTGAAAGAGAGGGAAGAGTAGTGACGAGTGAATGAATGAGGCAGGACTAATTGCACAAACGACTTGGTTAGTGTTAATATAACTGGATGCAAAACACAACAAGGTGAATGTAAACAATCAACAAGGGATTAGCGATCTCTACTCCACATCAAAATCCAATCACGCGTATGTTAATTAAGCAAATGATGCGTCACCGTTAAGATCGTATAAATCCCCTCAAATGCTCACAATTTGGCAGGCAGATAAAACATATATGACACTGTAGATAACAAGCTGTCATTATGGATCACTATAAGTGTTGCTATTAGACAACAGGAGTGAAGTATGTGATCTAGATTCGGTATTTGTGTTTGTAACTATTCGATGTCCCTTGACCCGTGTGGTGCTTAAGGTACTTGTATGAAGCATGTTTAACCTGCACATCCCCCAGCGGGACAAATCAAATACCCATCAACCTATTAATCGAGATGTGGTTGGAAGAGAGAGCCTCCCCGACCCTGAGGAAGAAGCCCAAGCAGACGACCGGATGAAACTCTGGGTTAGAACCGAGGAGACGGAAGTGAGTTGGGAACAACACAGGAAGGGGAGTGATTTTAGGTGAGCAGTGAAAGGGAGGTGGGGAGGGGGGAGGCTATGTCCCCCGCACAAGGACAAACAAAGGAACACAACGCCCTACAGTTCATGCCACCTCCCCCTGCGCCTACCCAGGGAATCCATTTGCGAGCAGATCGCTGTCCGGAAAGTCCATGAACACGGAGGGACACCTACGGAGACAGGTCATGTTCTCACTGAGCAGAAACCTCCAGCACTTCCATGGACAGACCCTTCGCCTCTCTCCGGCCTGCCCAGAGCCCTGTGGAGCCTCAGGGCTCGGCTCGGCTCAGCTGAGCAGGTCACATTCCAAAGACCCACCACCACTAACCCTCCAATCCTCTTATCCCTCTGCTCTCACTGAGGGACTCAAATTCTACTCCTGCTAAACACTCCTCGAGGCTGTTAGGTGCTATCTGACCGCCCATTGGGCAGAATGGACAACTGATACAGGAATACAATACTGCTTTGTCAAAAAAAAACCTTCTCAAAAGGAAATATCTAAAAGAGTTTCAGATTAAATTACAGTGACCTGACTGAAGGCCACTGAGTAACATTAGAAGGCCTGACAGCCGACGTTCACTCCCTACAGATACTTACGGGGTCACGCAGATGAACTTTGTTTTCAAGTACGGCTGGGTGGCTGTTTGAGAAAGAGGCGAAAAAAAAGGAGTCAAGTCCCACGTTAAGACACATTCATATTTAAACAGTCAGTCATCGAGTTCTTCTAAGGACCATTCTCTTCATATCAGTGGCAGCAGTAAAGGGAAGACTCACTACTCATGGGGTCTCCGGTTTCAGACTCGGGTGTGGCCTCAGCACGGCAGTACTTCCCAAAGGCCTCCTCCTTAGGGATCTCGGGGAACAGGTGGACAAGCGGAGACACCAGGATGTTGGTGGCGTCCATGATCTTATAACCCATGATGATTTCCGCGAAGGACATGCTGTTGAGCTGTTGCTTGGTGTACGGCTCCACCGACTGGATTTGGGTCTTCCCTACACACACACACACACGCACAGGTCAGGAGAGCCCCATCGGCCTTACCAAACAAGCAGACGAAAGAGGAGGGCGGTTCCGTGTTCCTCACCGCTGATGTCCTTCTCCACCCAGGTGAAGGTGATGCCACCCTCTTTACTGCTCTCACTGAAGCGCAGCAGGAAGGTTCCAGGAGGTTTAGGGCTCAAGATGGCCCTCTCCCTCTCCTTACTGATGAAACCCATGATGTACCTGGTGGAGAGAAAGGGACAGAAAGGGAGAGAGAGGAGGGAGCGGGGTTATTTGTCTTATGCATGCTGTTCCAGGTTAAGGGATACTGACCTCAGTGAAGTTTGCCCTTAGTGGGCGTCTCTGTCTCTCTCTCTCTCCAGCGTTTCTAGTAAGGCATAGTGAAAATAAACTAGAAGGGGAACACAGCCAGAGATGAACTCTCACCCTTCATTCCACAAAGCCAGGATGAACTTCTTCACAAGGTCTATTATGTTGTCTAGCCACACCCAGAATGAGAAACCTTTCCCAGCCATGTTTTCCTGAAGGGGGGGAAAAAACAGAAAGAGGCAGGTTTGTGTCAGTTAGACTGACTAATTTCCAGTTGATTTGGTTCCATAAAGCCAGTTCAAGCTCGTTTACATTGGCAATAGCCTGTGTTGTTACTAAGCAGATGGACAAGCTGTGATTTACCACAGATTTTCTGGCATTACACAATATTTAACCTTATTAACCACTATCAATAAAAAAAATGTATAGAAAATGAACTTAAAACATTCATGTTTTAATCCTACGGAAGTTTGTGATAAACCTCGCTTTGAAAATAACTACCTTTCAGGAAGACCTCATCTGAACATTGCTGTTTGCCATGGTAAATCAAATGATCCTCATTCTACCTTTTAGGCAGCTTAAGAATAGTGTGCACACACAACCGCCTTAATGACTTGAACCTGGCACAAATTGGTTGGATTAAGTGACCTGAAGTGAGACTATATAGAACTCCTTCTGCCTCGACTGATTTGTAAAGTTAATTTGGAACTTTCGTCTCAGGACTTTAATCCCAGATTTATTTGAGCAGCCTTTGAGGAACAAGCCCCAGGAGTGACAATGGAAGGGAAACAAGAGCTTGCTACAATGGAGACCTACTTTGCAGAACTTGGCCCAAGTGATTTGGCATCCGGAGTAGTTCACACAAGGCCCTGAATCAGAGACAAAGCACACGACAACCAATAAGCGAACTTGACACCACATGGAAAGTACCACTTTGGAGGATGGTACACGTCATAGCTAGACAGGGGACACACAAAGGGTTCTCTGGCCTCACCCAGCAGTTTCTCGGCCAGGGTGGTGAGCTGCTCGATGGTCAGGCCTCTCTTGGTGGTGGAGGAGAACTGCCAGCTCAGCACCTCGGCCACCTGGTCCCACGTACCCACTGGAGGCTTGGTGAAGAAGTTCACGTTCTGCAGGACAGGGGACAAGCCGTTCATGGGTGATCTGAGACCTGGCACTCAGGTGACTGAAGGAAGGAGGGTGGCTGTTCCTCCAGCAGGGGGTGCTGTGCTACCTTGGGGTGGTTGGTGAGCATGTTGTACCACAGGATGGAGGCCCAGGCATTGGGCATCTGGCAGATGTTGGAGATGACTACCACCGGTAAGGAATGGGTCTGCGATAAAACAGACAGGCACATCATGAGGATTGGTCAGGTCAGGTTAGGTTCACAATACCTCCCCCTGTTCCCCACACACAAGACTAACATTCAAAATGTTGGACCAGGTGTGAAGCAGTGACGAGTGACATTAAGCAGCTTCTGACTGTGTACGCTCTTCTGGACTCTCCCTGCCAGATCTCATGTAAACGCCCCATCACATCCTCGCCAGTGTGACAAAGACAACGCTGTGGTTGTTCTGCCGGCACAGTGTGTGTGTGTTTGATGGGGGCGTGGGCAGGCAGGGGGAGGGCTGACTGGGTGGCACATAGCTGATTAGCAACAATTGATCTCTGGGCATGCTCTACTGGCTGGGAGGTGGAGCGGGGGAGCGGGCTGACGGCTGGGCGAGAGGACCGGGAACAGTAGGAACCAGGCAGGAACTTTGGTTAATCTCTCATTAAGATGCTGAGGCCTTTCTGCTTCACAGGACGCCGTGGGCAGAATGGCGAGCGGTGAATCACTCATCTATCGGCTCGCTGTGCGTGCGGTAAAGTAAATTCAGTGCAATTCCCTGAACTGATTGCATTTTCCGCATTGGGGTGAGGGGGGGGGGGTGGTATGAGTCATGCTGGACTCGAAGGCTCTCACCTCCAGGTCAATCTTCAGGCCCTGATGATAAACCTCCGTCTCAAAGGTGATGAGGTGGAGCTCCTCGGTGACTATCAGAGAGGCCTGCGGAAGACAGCACAGCTGAAACACAGACATTGGCCCTTGCCGCTAGTTAGAGAAGACCTAACACTAAACGTTCAAAAGCCATTCAGTGATTGGGCCTGCATTGCGAGCTGTGTGGAGGTGCTGGTGTGGTGCGAAGGGGCTCCTCACGTCGCTGTTGGTTCGGCCTCCGTTGCCGCACCTCTGTTCCCTCAGGGTCTGGAGGACACAGAGAGGTATTGATCATGAGCAGGTCTAGGAGGACAGGGTGCGTGTGTGCTGTAAGGGATGTGGAACTCTGTCCCTCACCAGGTGTTTGAACTCTGCCGACAGGCTGCCGTTGTTAGACTCCTCCATGTTCATGACCTTGGTGTTGGTGCCCAGGATGTTGAACTTTCTCGAGCTACAGTGACAAAAGTGGAAAAATCCGTCTAAACATTTATGTGCCTTCACAGTAAAAGTCCGATTTGAGATCGGATTAGGAAGTGAGTTTCTGATGCAGCCGACCATCACTTACCCTCGAATAGCAGCCACTTCACCAGACTCCCTGTATTCAAACACAAACATTTACTGATCTTCTACAGAACAACATTGTGTAAGTACCTAGTAGATTTTAACGTTCTTGATGATCGAGACAGTGGGACAGCTGGCTGGAAAACTTACTTGTCAATACACACTTTTATCTTCAACTGGTAATTCAACTCAGGGAACTTCACAAGTAATCTGAAAAAGGAGATAATTGTTTTAATATGGGGGCATAGCAACACAACGACATACACAAAGACACACAGAAGCAGCTCCCTTCTCACCTGACTTTGTTGGTGAACTGCACACCTGTCTTGATGACCAGCGGTCTGTCTGGGTGCATGGGCATACAAGGCTGTCTCTCCACCACAAATGCACTGCGAAAGCCAGATGACGTCCATGAAAGTTAATTCAAAAACATCACACTATTTCACTTCTTTATTTTTGTGCCATGTTAAATCCATCTCTGGAGTGTACATTTTAAGCCCTGATGAGTCTCCCACCTCTTCATGAGGTTCCTGAACAGGTCGACAATCTTCTCCTCCAGCACAGGCCTGTGCTGGATGATGGGGTCGCCCTTATACGACACCTTCTGCTGCAGCTCCTCCAGCTTCTTGATCTGCTGGCGGATCTGGAGCTGGGACTCTGCCAGGGACGTGATCCTGAGCGCATACAGAGAAACACACATCATCTTTTACAGTGCGACCTGTCACCTGTATCCCCAACGGGTTTTCCTCATCTGGGTATGCCACCGCAGGAACAAAAGAGGTGTAGGGGTGCTGAGAGGAAGGGGGGGCTCGGGGTAGGTTACCATGTCTCCAAGCGGTCCAGGCAGATGTTCGGAGGCCCTCCGATGCAGGCGATCTGCTGCCTCCTCTTCCAGTCAGCCAGCTCCTCGTCCGTCAGGTTCTTCTGAACAAAGTCCATGGCTGACAGCAGCCCTCCCATCTCCGTCACAATTTGCTGAAAGGTAGGCAGCCAGAGCGTCAGTTAAGCCTATGCTGCCCCTGAACTGCCCCTGTGCTGCCCCTGAACTGCCCCTGTGCCTCCCCTGAACTGCCCCTGCCTCTCCAGAGGCTCCCTGAGGTCCATACCCTCCGGAGCTGGTCCAAAGCAGTGAGCATCTGTTCCAGCTGAGCCATCTTCTGCCTGGTGGCTGCAGCCTGGCTGTTTCCATTCAGGTCCTGGGACAACTCTGAACCCAAAGACACAACAGGACAAAAGTCAAGACGTATGCCACCAAGGAGTTTGACTGAGATAATGATAATAACATGACACTGAATTTTGCTAGCTTTTACACAAAGCAATGTAGATTTGAGGAACCCACAAGCTACTGATATGCTGTCTAAAGGCTGCAACCCTGAGCTACAGACTCCTATGCATGATCCATCCTGGCAGAGTTGAAGGGGACAGAGGGAGTGGCACACAGCATTTTAAGGGGAGACAGTAGAAAAGTAGGTGTGGTGGGAGGGCCTTACCCCCTTGGCTCTTCAGGGTTTTGTAATTGAAGTCAAAATCATCCTGCAGGTTCTCCAGCATCTTCATCTTCTGCTCCATATCCTGAGGAAGAAGCAGGAGTCAGATGTGCTGTGTGACGAGCCTCTCAAACATACCTGAGACCCTCCATCTCCCCCACTTCCTGAGCAGCTGAAGGGATTCGCAGGTCTCACCTGCACCCTCTTCCTGATGTCCTGCAGGTTGTGCTCCAGGATCTGCTGCTTCTCAGTCACCACCGTCCCGGAGGGGTGGGCTGCCGTGCCATCCTGGAGAACACAGGTTTGTCAACACCCCAAAAACATCAACCACCAACGCCCCTCATAGGGGTGGGGGGCTCCAGTACCTGAGCGGCCGTGGTGGCGGTCTGGAGCAGCCTCTGCTCCTCCCACAGGCAGCGGGCCACGATGCGTGCGATCTCCATGGGCTTCTCCAGGTACTTGCTCTGCAGGTGCTGCTTGATGCGGCGCAGGTTATGCTGGTAGAGCACGTTGTTCTCCTGCAGGAAGCGGCTGTACTGCTGGTCGATCTCGCCCAGCAGGTTGTGGAACACCAGTGTGGCGTGAGACTCCTTGTTTGCAGCGTACGCCCTGTGGAACAGAGAGAACATTGCCAAATGACAGCTCATTCTTCAATCTGGTTACAGGAACACTTGACTATTCTTTGATACTGTATCTGAACTACTGAGGAACAAGGTTAAGCTAAAAGTGACTTTTGATGACATCCAGTCGTGAGCTATTTTTTCTTGTCTTAAATATGGGTCAGCAATAAAGCAAGACCCATATATACACACATGGTGATATATTATCTACAGTCCAGACACACTGATTATCAAACTAATAGCCAAGCCATAATTCAGTTGTTCCTGTACATTTGGTGTGGTTTTCAATCCTAAAGTCCACTAGTTCCCAACCCAGACAGAGAGTCAAAGTAAAAGTAAAAGCTTTGACGTTGTCCCTCCTTCCTAAAGAATCTCCATCTGAACGGCTCTGCTGCGGTACCCACCAGTCCTGGCTCTCGATCCAGGGGGCAAGGAACTGCCTGAGCTCCATGGGGAAGCTGTCGCTATAGAGGTGGTACAGCTGCTCCAGGTACCTGGTCTCCAGCTGCTGTAACTGGTTCCACTGGGCCATCCTGAGGGCGGCTCCTCAAACCTACAGAGCAGACACACACAGGGGTCCACGTGAAGAGAGCTTGTGGAAATAAGACACCGATGAGGCCGGCCTGAAGAAATAAAAACATCAATATCTCTGAATGCACATGCTGCTCCATGGCTTGGTCTCTGTGCTGCTGTGCTCCAAGCCTCTGGCCACCGTGCTTTGGTTTGGTGGCAGGGCAGGTTGTTTGTTAGACAGAAAGGCAGTCTGCTTAAGAAGGAAACCTCAGAAACCAAGAACACTCTGCCAGCACATCTTTTCTCACCAGCATAGCAGCAATGTAACAGGAGACACTGTCCCTATTGTCATTCTTTTTATGGTAACTAGAACAGGCTATTGTCTCATTGGTACTTCATCACCTGTTATAAAGAACAGGAAATAATGAAGACAAAAATCAACCTTGAGCACCTTATTCATTTATCTTTGGGTTTGAACCAAGTAGTAGCATCTGGTATCCCTATCATCTTTCTAATGGACAGTACAAACTGTACTCTAGCTAGGCTGTAGTTCCCACAATGATCAGCACTATGTCCAGCACTATGAACCCATCTACCAACCTTCAAAATAATCCTATGGATGAAACCTAAACAATATACTTATTAAAAATGGAGGCAAAACATTATCAATGAAAGGTACAGCTCAATTTTAAATGTATACTATGTTTAGTCATTTAGCAGACGCTCTTATTCAGAGCGACTAACAGCAAGTGCAGGGACATTCCCCCTGAGGTAAGAAGGGTGAAGTGCCAAATCCAAGGACACGTCATATTGACAGAGCCGGGGTTCGAACTGGATACCTTCTGATTACTAGCGTGACTCCCTAACCGACTGCACTACATGATTCCCTGTTTCCTGCTCAATATTATTGATCAAGGAGAGGGAAAATAGAAAGGAGAGAACTGCTCCTTTGCCATTAAGATTAAAGGGCAAACTGATGTAATTGACCAAAATGAACATTTACAATTATTTACATTTAAGAAGCCTAACACTTCTGTTCAACAGATTTCATGACCAACAGTACAGGCAAAGCTATAATGTGGTTTCCTACTTTCCAAAAACACTAGTCACACTTGTCTTTACCTAAACTGACCCAACACAGAAGATATTAACAGAATATGTTTTGGTTTCAGTCGGAAACAGGCAGAAAAGTCGGAAGACCCTGAAAAGAATCGGAAAACTCCCGCATTCGTAGTGCTGTTGATGAGTGGGTGGGGAATAGACAGGGGCAGCCCCCCAGTCATCTCTGCATCCCTCCCTTTCAAACTAATGACCCTGTTCCTCTT
The DNA here is from genome assembly GCA_030340665.1 of Neosalanx taihuensis. Classification (NCBI taxonomy): domain Eukaryota; kingdom Metazoa; phylum Chordata; class Actinopteri; order Osmeriformes; family Salangidae; genus Neosalanx; species Neosalanx taihuensis. The sequence continues at coordinate 6,008,902 of CM059298.1, forward strand.
CATGTGAAGCACAGATAGAGTGTATAAGGTGAACTTCTACGAAAAAGAAAGCGATGCTGACTTTCAGCCATGGTACAAACTTGTGTTTCGACCGCTGGCCATTTTCAATGCAGCAGCCTTCTTTTGTGTGGCCATAAGGGATAATAATCAAAAATATCACACCCCTGGCTATGTTGGGGAACTGTTTGTTTTGGTTTTTAATTTAAAAAAGGAAAGCCCTCATGATATAAGTTTCTACACTGACATAAAGCTGGTTGGTGTGTGTGTCTTCCATGGGATAAATACACAGAAATTGTGTTTGTCTCAGCAGAGGTGCTTAACTTTTCGGTAGTCCTCTAGAAGAGGGGGAGAGGAATGAGCAGCAGAGAGGTGACAGCCACAGAGACACTGAACACTACTGAACTACTTGGCTCCCCTGTGCGTTTTGCTTTCATAGCAGAATAATCACTCAATTCAATTGCCTTTGAATAACCATAGTTTTCGTTGGTTGTTTCAATTCCAGAAGTCAGATTCAGATTCAGTAATCTGTAATCTGAAGTAAAAAGTAAAGTAATCTGAATCTGAAGTGGTTGACCGAGTACAAAGTAATACAATGACTGATGCTATGAGGAAGAAGTTATGAAAACGGTTAACGTTGCCAGTAAATTTTTCTTCTATACATTTCCTTTAACAGGATTGATGTAACAGCCAACCATCTATTCGTGGCCACTCCCTTTGCAAGCATAACCTACATACAGGTGACAGTAAACCACCTGATGAAGGACTGACCCCTTCATACCGACACAAGATGCAGTGAGGCTTAATTTGTGGAACTCATTTGCATTTCCTATGAGAGAAAGAGGGCCTGTGTGTGTGACATTGGGACCCTGTATATTGAATACACATAACAAAATACATGCAAATGTTTACATACATAATAACATGATACACACCCCACCACAAGCCCACTGACGACAGATCAAGATGATATATATATATATATATATGATAGATATATAAAGTTTATCAGCGGATGATGACCCTTTCCTTTAAGAAAATGTATTGATCTGGGTTTCAGATGGGGACAGAATGGCAGACGGTAAACGATCTGACAAGTCAGCCTCCCATAATAATAATAATAATAATAATAATAATACAAATCGGTAGGCAAAAAACTTTGCTTCACAAAACAGGCGCTCAGTAAAACTTTTTTTTGCTTTAGTCTTGAGCTACTTATGTAACATAACGACGCAATAGACGTCTGGAGGGATTCCCCGACATCACACCAGGCTGATTTAATTATACGTGGCACAGTCGGTACAAAAACAGTATCGAGTCCCAAATAAATCACATTGTACGATTTGGCAAGTGTATTGCATCATCACCCTTATAAATATTTGTAGTATATATGCGGCATGAGCTTCCTCCACACTTACTTGAATTATCTCTGGGAAAAGTCAGAACAGATTCCGCTGATAACGAAATAATACGCTTCCGATGATTCTTGAAAGCGTGAATCCTCTCTGAAACTGAAAGGTTGCTCGGACAGTAAGAACGGGAGCTGTTTTCAAGTTGTTTAAACACGTTGAATACTTCTGTAGGCTTCTCAGACCTTTTCCACCCTAGACAGCACAGAAATGCCGTCAAAAATGTGATTGACATGAAAAGGCTCCAATAGAAGACTCCGAAACACCTTCATCCAACCAGAGTCAAGTATGTTGCGAGAGGCGGGATTAAAGACTAAAGGGAGGTTGAGCTCAGTCGTGTTTACTGCCCTAGCAATGCAGGCTGTTCCTGTGAAAGCAAACTCCCTCCGCAAGCTCGCATGTTGGCTACTGCAAGTATGACCTTACAGCGGGAGGAGATATATTCATCACAACAGCCGGTCTGGAAGTCATCTGAATTACTGGCAGTGTGTGCGTCATCATAACAGGTTTAATACGACCAAACGTGAGCCGCATTGATACGTTTACATCCGCGTTGTACTGACAAGTGTCTCATATTATTGCAACTAATACGTTATTGGTACATAATAATAATAATAATAATAAATAGGATTTCAGCTCAGAAAACATGATTTAACCTCTAGTTGGTATCATATTAAGTATATTAGACAAATATTTTTTTCTAGTGACTTAAATTATGCATTATGTTAAGAAATGGATATACTTGTTTTAAGCATAATAATCCTCATAACTAATATATTAGTCTTGGTAGGGCATTTTTTGCAATGTACAAAAAGAGATGCACAGGTTAAAGATGTGTCTGAAGAGAAATAATGAAAATGTCATCCAAATCTGAAGTTTCTAAGACACTCCTGATATATTTTTTTTACACTTCTACACTGATTGTGCAACCTTTTGTAATACGATGAAAGGAGTACTTATACACTACCAGTTAAATGTTTGAATGGGAGGGTGTGTCCAAAATTTGACTGGTAATGTGTTTCATGGTTAAGGCCGAATACTGTATTATTATTATTAATACTACTACAAAATCTGAGCTATTTTTTCATTCTGTGTAGTAATTTTTAGAAATGTCCGAAGACAGACCAATGTAATACATATTTAACGTAATGATACCACAGCTTTAAAATATAGAGTGAGAGAAGACATCAGGTGTAAGTCAGGTTTTATTGATATACGTAGGCTATATATATGTGGTTAGGCAAAATGGTTAACCACCATTGTTGATCACAAGCATACACAGAACAATAAGGCCATTCATTGCTGTTCAGGTAATAATGATGTATTTTTGTCACATGCCCCCTTGGCCACATCTGGGGCAGTTGTGTGTGTCGGGTCATTCCACATATTCCAGGGACAGATGGTGCCAGTGCTTTGTAAGGCTGCATGTTGTGGACAGAACAGACCTTCAGACCTCATGACGGTACATGATCTTCCACCTGTTGTTGTTGGATTAGTGGGGGGATAGCAGTGTGTGTGTGTGTATATGTGTGGGTGTGTGTGTGTGTGTGTGTGTGTGTGTGTGTAATTAGATTTGGCCTCGGACTAACATGGCTGACATGTAACTCACCTTCCAGTTCAGTTCTACAGTGCACTGTCAAGTGTGGGCTTCATTTACCCTCCCCCACAAACACTGGGAGAAAGCACTCTACTTTATCAGATTCCCTGCTCTATTGATTATCCTAATGGTGTTCCATCGTAGTGTCCCTTCCCATCGTAGCTTCTTTTTTCAAGGTCAGACACAAGGACTCTGAGGGAGAGGAGGAAAGCCCACTCTTACACCATAGGCGCTGTCAGTCATTTCCTGTCAAACATAACTATTGGAGGACAAGACAGCATTGACATTTACCCACTGTACTAAAGCTAATCCAGTCATTACACAGTCTAATGGATACCAGCACATCATACACAATTAAACTGATGCTATATTAAAATTCACTAAGTGATTCAGACACTCGAGACCGGAGAAGCAATTAATTCTCTCCTGGTCATTTACCTTTACAAAACTACCTTAACACTTAAAATCTCTAGCAGATGGCTCCTAGCCCTGGCTAAATTGGTAATGCTATTTATCGTCCATGTCCCATTTAGAATTTAATTAAACTGTTAGCTGCAGCTATAGCTTTAGGGCAACCAATCAGAAAGTCTGGTGTTTATTCTCACAATTACAGCAGAGGAAGTGGCCTAGGGTGCTGTGACCATGGCGACATTTGGTAGTTAAGGTTGCCAATCTTATCCTCTAGAAGGCTGGCTCTATCTGTGTTCATAGCACAGCAGTAAAGGGTCCCCAAGCCTTATCTTTCAATGAAGAATATACTGTCTAAATTCACTTTTGTGGCTGGGTGAGCAGACATCCAAACACTGTACAACATGAGAGAATGAGGTTGTGTGGTGAGAAACTACAGGACTACATTCTAAACGGCAGGTCTGATAAGGACATGCAAAGTTCACTGCAAAATGGTTGATAATATATATCAGCTGGAAGCATTGTGGTTACTTTGGCAACTAGACTATTATGGCACAGAGGAAAAAAGCAATTTCCTGACTATCAGAATATCATACAACTCAAATGATTGTGCTCTACCTATAAGTACATCTAAACAGAGTACATCCCAGTTTCAAATTAAATACAAGCAATTTTGTCTTATAAAAACAAAATAACATGACAAAATATTAGTATCAGTAGTTTTCCCAAATCTCTCTGAACAATGCTATGCGGAATTTATGAAACACTTCTCATTTGGGAGGGATTGTAAATATATTTAGCAATCGTGATGAAAAAGGAAAACAATTACCTCCATCTTAATCTTACACTACTAATCTTCATCTCTTTTCATGAGTGGAAAATGTTGTACACACAAACCTTCAACATGGGCTCCTATGTTGCGAAGAGCCATTCGTATGTCTGCTGTCTTGTGACTGGTCAAATTTTTGAACAGTTTTGTAAACACTTCAATCAAGGAACACCTTCAGTGTGTCAGCCTGTTGTATTTCCGTAGACTTATGATCACAATCTAAAAATATCCTCAGGCTCGCAGTTCATCAAACACAAATTCACATTCCAGTAACCCTCAAACCAAGTACAATCTTTCTTTTTGTCATTAACATTGCAATACTTGTCTGTCTGCAACATGTCTGCATTCAATTACAACCACAATTTTCACTCATTTGCATTGTGGTCATTCTATAGAAAACTGATATACAGTAAACAAGCTATACCTCAGACTCAGCGTTGGTGACAGCAAGTTCTCTTTGTATGGCTCTATAATAGTAAAAATAACTCAACGCTAAAAGCCAAGAAAATGGGTATGCATAGCATGCTTCGTTTTAGCAATCTAAGTAATAATAATAACGGAAATTACAGTGAAATTCGTCCAGTTTGGTTAAGCAAAAATACAAATCAACGCTTGTGCACATATTGATTGTGAACATGTCCAAACAGTCCTTACAATGCATGCTGTGTCGTTGTTGAAATCTCTCTTCTTCCCTTTCCTTTCATTTCATCCTTTTCTATCATTTCATCCAGTCCTGAGCCTATCAATTGATCTATTTGCTTCTTGTCTTCTTAGGGAGGTCTGTTTCCACCATGACCAGCTGGGAGTCCTCCGCCGCTTCCAGGAGAGCCTCCATTGCCGGGCTGTCTAAGCTGACTAGCTCCCCCTCCTCCACCTCCACATGCAGGCCCTCGTCATCGGCTTCCTGGGCCTCGTTCTCCTCCCCGGCCTCGCCATCAGCCTCCAGAACCGATTCCTTGCTCCGATTCACCTCCTCCTCCCCATCTCGGATCTTCTTCACGTGGAAGGTGAAGGGGGGCACGCGGTACACGGCTGTCTTGGAGCGGGCGTGCACGGTGTGGTCAGGGGTCAGCGACTTCTTCACCTTCTCCTTACGTTCCTGGTTGGGGGTCATCCGAGTGCTCAGCTTGCCCATCTTTTTCTCCAGGTTTTGCTTGGTCTTCTCCAGGTTCTCACGAGTTTTCTGCCGGGTCTTCTCTAGGTTCTCTCTGGTGCGCTGCTTGGTCTTTGCCAGGTTCTCCTTGGTCTTGAGCTTGGTCTTCTCCATCTTCTCTTTGGAGAAAGCCTTCTTGATGTTCTCCACACGTTGCTTGCTGGTGCGTTTGATGCGCTCGGCCCGGGACTCCTCGATTATCTCCTCGATCTCTACCTCGTCCTCTGACGTGGGGCCGAGGTGCGCTCCTTCGCCCCTGTCCTCCGCAGCCTGCTCCTCACCCCCCTCCTCAACCACACCTTCCAAAACATTCTTAGACTCCGTGGTCGCCTTGGAAGTTTTGGGGGCTTTCATCTCATCCTGTAGACACACAGAGACAAGGCTTGTTTACTACACAGATTTTTACACTGACTAAATGAAGGATAACACTCATCATGTTCATGATGAGAATTATGAGTACATTTCATGACTTTATTTGATTTCACAATGCGTTGTTTCGCCACAAACTGCAGACCACATTTTTGCAGTCTTTACTCCCTCTAGTGGCCATAAATATCACATGCAACTTCGTAACTGATCCTTTATCATCGGTGTCAACCAAACTCGTTCCATTGAGGGCCAAGAGGGTGCAGGTTTTCACTTCAACCAAGCACTACTCCATATTTTTTCACTAAGTAGAGAAATTCGTTTGTGAAATCAGCTGGTGTAGTGCTTGGTTGACATGAAAACCTGCACCCTTTTGGCCCTCGATGAAACGAGTTTGACACCAATGCTTTTAATCAAATCCATATATTAAAATAACAATGCCAGACAGGTTGTGTCTAAAACTGCACAGTGAATATTTGTGAGCACAGAACAGGTTGTGTTCTGAGAACCCTTCAACAACTGACTGAAGACCTTTGAACTCACACATCCACATCTTGTAGGTTTCTCCCCAACACCATGGTTGTGAGGATTTCACAATGCTACAACAATGCTGTGTGTGTTATCAGATATCCTCATGGTGGGGAAAGCATTAGAATGAAACCAATGTTCAGAACACTTAATCCTGTTCCCAGGGTTCCTCTAACTTTGGGATGGTCTTGTATTTGTCCCAGCATCCTCTAAAGAACAGCCTTCACTGTACTGTACCACACACAACCATGTGTGAGTGTCTGGCTTGTCTCCCTCCTCTCCATGTGAACCCTTTCACTTTCTCTTTCCACGTTTGTTCCGTTTTTTTTTAGCGAAAACTTCTGCTTACGCTTCTGTTTGAAAGAGGCCCATTTTCCTCGACGTGTGGAATGACTGAGTCACCTTTCCCCTCTCGTCTGTGCAGACCCCAACCTCATAGTGAGATCATGATCACCCTCCTCTATGGGACACGGGACATGATGTAACCCACATGGTGAGTTCTCCAAGGGCAAGTTTACTGACCCGGCCAAAAACCCCACTGTTCAGGTGAGGTTGCCTGCACATGAAAGGTGAGCTCTCCACAAAAGCTACATCTGTCTAAGGACACATGAAGGGATTCTTTCATCTCAGCAGGACTGTGTGTGTGTGGTGTGTGTGTGTGTGTGTGTGAGATTGATCTCTGACTGAGAGTCCGAGTAAGGGTGTGTTGGGGCTTGGAACGGAAAGATGGAAGGAGAGTGTCATCCACTCCCCTGCCTTTCCCCACCTTCGCCCTGTCCCTCCCCTACCTCTCTCTATGCTCTACCAGATATTGAGTGTTGGTGAGGGATAATCCGATCAACATTTTCTAGGTTTAGCTTGTTGACTTATTAGAGACTGATGGGCTGGCAAGGGATTGGCTGATGAAACACAGGATTGGCCACTGGGAGGAACCTTCATCTTCATCATTCAATTAGATGAAACGACCAGATCAATCGGTGAACAGGCAGAGAGGTAATGACTTCCCTCCCTCACTTCCCTCCTTGTCTTCCTGACCATGCACCACATCAGGACTGGGGCAAGCATTTGTTTCTGTGGATACATGCATGCATATTGTATGCGCAGCAGCCACATGAGTCATGGTGACAGGTAATGACGTATGTATATCACAAGGATCTGCATGGAGAGATTCAAGACAGAGTCAAGATCTGCTGGGTTACAGCAGAGATGTAATCAACATGACTGAAATGGACAGTTCCCCATTTGAAAGACGATTGCCTGAACAATAGCTTCATCCAATAAGTCATCGTTCAATATGTTCACCATAGAATCAAACAAATGTATAGTAAAATGGACATTACTTCCATATCTGGTCCTGTGGTGCGGCTTGCGGGCTGTGTGTTTATTCTGGGCTTGCCTCCCTCTCTCTAGATTCCCACCATTCCCTGGCTACCATCCGCTGCAACATTTTGCCCCCCACCTCTCCCCCAGACACCCCACCCCACAACATGGCAACAGATAAACAGAAGACCATTTCACCATAGCAACCACCTTTAAAGTGTAAAGTCCTTGTTAATGGGTTATGCTGGCAAGCCCCAGCCACAATTTCTTAACCTGACTATAATGGTTTTTATTGATTATTGATCCCCAATAAGTCATTGGTGCTGTCTAACAAGAATACTGCAGCATGCCACCTGAAATATGATTCTATTGTGGTGTTGTAATATCTGGATAGACGCCTCACCATCCCTAAACAATGCTGAATGGAAGGGAAAACAGACTTGGCTTGGCTCGCCAGCGAGTGTCAAACCCCAGCAACACTCCCTCCCTCAGCACCCCCCCGCAGGCCAGACTCAGACTGAGAACACCTTCTCTCACTGTTCAGCCTCTTCACAGAATAACAATCAGCAGCTGGAAAAGGAAGCCGTTGCAGCCAATGGAAACACTGTGCCGCACGGCATGCTGGTAGAGACTGAAGTCATACAAGTGCAGGAAATGAGAACACGCTGGAGGGGATGTCTAAACAGGGGCTCTGTGGCAGCCGTCCCACTATGGAGGCTCCTGTCTGATTACTAGATCCACGACGGGAGGAAAGAGGGGTCTCTCTCCACGTTAATGTTCTCTGGGACAATAAGTGAGAGAGAGGAGAGATGATGGGAGAGAGAGAGCGGAGAGATGGAAACTCCATTAGTGTTCCCATGCTACCGAATTCTCTGTCCTCTCTCTTGCTATTGATTTTAGCGATGGAAAAGTCATGTCTAGGTGTGAGTGTGGCTGAGAGGAAAGCCATTGCGTGCGTATCTGTGTGTGTCTACATGTGTGTGTCTACGTGTGTGTGTCTGTGTCTGTGTGTGTGTGCCTGCGTATGATGTAAGAAGTGCAGGCGGAGGGGTTAGGATTTGAGCATGTGTGTGTGTGCTGGAAGAGGGAGCTGTTTGTTCACGTCTCTGTCTACCCTTAGAGAGAGGCCTGGACTGGGGTGGTACGAACCGTCGCTCATGGAAACAACTGGTGTAACGCCATGTGCGTGTGAGCGAGCGTTTGCGTCTGCGTGTGTGCGTCGGTGTGTCTGTGTGTGTGTGTGTGTTACAAGTGCCCTGTCAACATTAGTCTGGGCTCATGAGCGCTCTCCCAATGGAAAGCACTACTCAGGAACTACAGTCTGAAAATATACCTGCCTGAGGCTTGGAGAACATAATAAATAACACACTCTGTCCCACTGGAGAAAGAGTGCGAAAATAAACAGACTATAATGAGAGGGACATCAAAAACATTTCATGTATTGAATGAGCCTTTCTAAAGAATTAACAAGACAGAAAAATTAGTAGCTGAGAATTTAATTATTAATTCAGTAAGACCTACCAAAGAGTCCAAAAATATTAAGCTCATTCACTGCAGGCAAAAATGCCATGTTTTAAAGAACGAGTCTAAGAAATTCAGCCCATTAACTTCCATTAATACACAGCTGTATTACAGCTACTACTGTGTCACTCTGTGTACTCAGTGTACTCTTGCATTAGTGTGAACTCTGTGTTTCGCTTGTTGAAACCGTAAAAGGCTTTTAGTCTGTCGAGTTCTACTTAGAGGCCGTTTTATCCCTCAGACTCCTACTCACGGATGATCATTCTAGAATCTCACTCTGTTTTCATGTATATAGGAGCTGATTTTAGTGTCAATGTGACCTCCAGTCTATTTCCTGGGGAATGGGCCAGGCCCATATGGAGTCAGATGATACGAGCATTTTAGAACCATGCATCTTGGCCTGAGACTAGTCAATTCCAGCGTGAAGACCATTAGATCTGCCTTCAACGTACGATAGAGCAGTTGTCTAACCCAAGCCAAAAGGCCCCATCTACCTCACAAGCCCCCTCAGATTATAATGTTCTCCAATTAATCTCAATTAACATCAGATGAAATGAGCATCTAATAACATCAGTTTTACATAAAACTAATCGTTAACTAGTCGTCTCAATCTGACATTTGAAACAAGTGATTTTTAACGGGTGCTCTATTTCTCTCGCTTGCAGTCGCCAGTCAAAGACAGCTTACATTACCGATGATAACTTATTGAGTTATTGAGTTTTTATACTATGCAATTTTTTTAATGTCAAGTAAATGTTACTGACGGATCATATTCTACTAGAAATGGCAGGAAGTCAATGCATGTTGTTCCTAACTGTTGCTGTGGTGTGCATTGGCATAGTGCTGTAGGGAGTGTTACTGGGCACGCAGCCATGGCTTTTTGCAGCAAAACTCTCCTCTACCACTGTGCCCCCTCCCCCCCCCCATTCCTCCTGAGGCACTGTGATGAAGGATTGCTCTGGTGAGTCAAACCAGCAGCTGTCCGCTCATGTCCACTAAATGCAGCTGTGTATTGAACTTCCAAAGTGAGCAAAGGCCTCGTCCCACGGGACAGTCAGACACACAGAGGAAGGAGAATCAGAAGAAATCACAAGCCTATCATATGAGGGGAGATTATTACCCACGTTCCATTCAGTAGCTGTGCATTTCCACACAGGAGTTGTTGAGGCTGACCTGGGAATCCACCAATCTAAGCCTGAGATGTAGGAGGCACAATAGGAATGATGCTCTTGGAGTCACCGTGTTCCCGTTGCCCTTTTAGTTTTACAATATCCAATATTGCCCTAATATGATGGAGTGAGCATGTGAGAGACTGACGAAGATCAGCATTTCCGCTTGTAGTTCAAATGAAAGAATGTCCTCCTCGAATAATTAATTTCACATAAAAATGCCAAAAGCACTGTCTGGCTACCTATCTAAGGCTAACAAACTGGTTTGTTGTGTAATATGTGTCCGGGGTCGACTGGTGCTACACCAGCCTAGAGAAGAGATGAATGAGCCCTCTTTCCTTCCTGATGATGTCTGATGTGATAAGAAACACATAGAAACATGCCCTGTCCACTTTTGATCTTAGCAAAGCTAATTGTGAATTTCTTTTTTGAGGAAGGGATGTGACGGGTGGAAAAAGTGAGATTCAACTTTGTTATCTTTGTCTGATAACTACTTGTAGGTTGCAGTCTTCGTTACAGCTACATTCCTGAGCACATTACTGTGAGTGGGTTTCTGAAGTTAGACCAGTGTGATCACCTCGCTATATCATGCTATGCAGCAGGTTTATCAGAGAGCACCGGGCTCTGCCTTTATCTCACTGACAGACAATAACTCACAGGCCTCTGCCAGGGACACACAGTCCAGTCAGAAGCACCACAGGAGGGAAATCTCAGCAGACAGACAAACTTGCTGTTCCCCCCTTGATGAAACAAAAAGATGTGCACTGTACTGGGCTGTGGGATTATATTCATACCATGGTACTAAGTATGAAAAGCCAAGTAAAAGACCAAGTTGTGACCAATTAAATCCTCTATAGTGTGTCTACTCACCTACACACACATGCGAGCACACACACTATCAATCTGTGCAGCTGATGGCTAAATTTGGACACACTCAATGAAATGGGACCCGTTCCCATTCCATACCACTGCTCCATGGGTATTTATAATCAAAGCACCAGAGAAGATATATAGTAGATCACCAAGGAAATATTTGGCAAAGTTATTACTATTTTGGCTGTTGCTTCACAGTAAACAGTCTCAGTTCAACTAGTATCCTGATAACCAGGATATAGAGACAAAAAAACTTGGCCTGGACCTGTGTGATTGGAAAGGTGAGCTGATCTTTGGCTCAGCTGGTTATGTTAGTGTAGTGTGAGTGTGCAAGACGGCCAATCTGGCCAGGGTCTGGCTTTAGCTTCGACATCAGGCCCATGGCTGAGTGGAATAAATGTTGTTGTACATGTTATATAAATGTTGTTTTAAGTGCCACTCAAAAAAAAAGAAGATAGTTCCAGGCTGGTAGGTTATGGAATATAAAAGAACAAATGCACACATTCACACCCACAAATCCACACATATCCACACACACACACACACATAAAAACACTTACAAATGACCACAAACACACACTCCTGCACAACGGATGGGGGTCACAGTTGGGATTAGCTAATGGGTAACAGGAAACAAACAAGGCAAGGCCCATGATTGAGACAAAACAACGAGTTACGTGTTTCCCAACAAGCCCACAGTCACTACTAACCAGTCCCACCGCTGCATTTGCTAACAGTGTTTATTTGTCGCACAAGCCAAGCTTTTAGTGTAATACAAGCATTTCTTCCTGGCCACAGGACAAAGAGATACTTCAAGTATACATTATTCATATAAATACAACATCAGGGTCCTGTGACGACCCAAGTCTTTACAGCTCCCTAAGGAGACATGTGAGGGAACACAAACTGTAAGACCAACACCACAGATGACTGAGTCTACAGATGTTGTTGGCCCAGGGATGGTTTAGTCCATCAAACAGAACAGGACATGGCTTCAGCACAGCTGAAAGCAAATCACAATACAAGTGGAACAAGTAAGGATTTCCCTAGAGCAAATAGTTTTCATCTGCCTTCAAAAGGGAAAGGGGTCAGCTTGAATGTATACTGACATCTAGGTCCAAAATATGTCAATTTCTGGTACCAACTGACATAATGTAGCTTCTATGCAGTTAACAGAACTCCATGCCAGTAAGTAATTCACAAATGTGAGAGGTAAGTGAGAGGGACAGTTAGCTGACGTTTCACACACACACACACACACACACACACACATACACACACACACACACACACGCAGGCACTTCGGTATCAGATCTCTGAGGTAATGCTCTACATAGGAGCTGACACGCAACAGTGAAATGTAGAGCCTGTCTACAAACTCCAGGAAGAAGGGGGAGAGAAAGAGAGATACATAGTTGAGGACATAGTTGAGAATGAAAGAGAGAAAGATCAAAAAGACAGCAAGAGAGAAAGTGGAGGGAGGAGAGAGGGCAAAGGGAGATACCAGTGGTGTGAAACACAGAGGGCTAACTTAGACCTGCTATCTACCTATCTACTTACTGCTTCCCATGGCCACAGTCTTTGGAAGATTCATACAGGAACTTTCCTCTGGATTGGTTGAGTGTAGGTCAGGTCCAGAAAAGAAGATGAATGGAGGATCACATCTAAGGCCTGAGGCAGAGTAAATGGGCCAAATGTCTGGGACTGGAATGGGGAAGGTATGAGGGATGCGGCTGTAAGTGAGATGTTCCCACTGATAGAGTTAGCCATGTGGCTGTCAGTGGTCCTGACATGATAGTAGCACACCTTACAGTTCCCCTGCCTACTCCAGGCCCTCCTAGCCATTACAGCACCACCCTCTCCACACACAGCCCAGCCCATCATCCATTCATGGATAAGAACACAAAGTGAGACCTAGAGGTAATGTGTAATAGTGTACTAACAGATGGCCAAGCGAAAGAAAGCCCACTTCAAAGACTAAAGACATTCGTCATAGTCCCCACATTCTGTGGTCTCAGGGGGTATCCATGTAGCAGAGGCTGGTAGAGGTTGAAAGAAAGGAAGAATGCACGTTGGGTCAAGAGGGTGCCGTCAAGCAGCTAAGGGTGATGAGAGGCGGGTAGTGACCAGCGCTGCGACCACAGGATCCCCAGCTGCTACTGGGACTCTCCATCGGAGGGAGAGAGGGACCGGCTCCGCGGTCTCAGCCCGGGACCACCCAAGGAGGAGGGAGAGGAGATGGAGAAGCAGCCTCTTAAGGCGAGGGCTTGGATGAGATGTGATACCCCCTTCAGAGTCACTCCAACAGGTGAGGTCTACAGGCCAGGTGGATCAGCCCAGGCTGTGCGTGAGGGCTTTTTCAGTACAGTGGATTTCTTGGCTGTTTGAAGCCCGGTGAATCCTTCCTGTGACCACTCCCTAATGTTACTTCTGGTGCATGTCTGCTCCTGTCAATCCAGGTTTAATTATAAAGCATCAGTGTCGCAAAAATATTATGAGGCCAGCAATCTAAAAGAATGTGGCTATTCTCAGAGTGCAGAGACGCACGCAGTAATATAAGAGAGAAACACCTGTGGTGGATGGAAACACCTCCTGACAGAAAACACCGTGCACGCACACACACACAGGCAAACGGTGACTTCCTTCAGCACACACACATCTACACACTTACACTTGAGTAGCACACTTATGGTACACTGACAGGACACTTCCATAGACACACATGTACCTACATACACACACACTTTGTCACTGTAAGTACAACAGCAAATACTTTTTACAATAACATGTAGGTAACAGATAACAGACAAAAAATACGTCTGTCTATCTAATCTAGTTAGTATAATCATGCGCTGTAGAGATGGACTAACACATAAACACATCAAGTGACAGACAGTGGGGAGGGGTGAAACCTGACTCAGAGCCAGTGTTGATTTGCCGTGCCATTATTCTCTGGCGCTATGCCTTAAATGCTATTTCATCTGACACCCTGCAGAAGCTGGCAATAAATAGAGCTGAGAGGCCTGTATGACCACAGCAACATGGCAGTACAGACACTAACAAGATGGGCCCAGTGTCCATGGTAACATGGAAGCCTCAGCAGAGCTTGATGATGGTTAAGATGCTGGCCCACATGGGTTTCATTTGTTGATATCGCACAGGAGTGCACCGAACGTGTGAACCAAAGCTGGATATTATTAGACACCTTTTTCTTTTATAGATGAGGAATTCAAAGCCTCAATGTGGGTTTGTTGGAACTTGACTGAGACTGAGCGATCAGTAAAGTCTTGAATTCCTGTTGCTTCAAATATGCGTGCACCTGCATTCACACAGAGATGCACATACGCATGCACAGACCGATTCAAACTGGCTGAGATTGGAACCAGGGTCATGTCAAACAGCAGGGGGCCCCTGCTTTACTGGAGTAATTTATTAATCCCTCGCCCCTCTGATTAGATTTCCGCCAGATGCCAGCAGTATACTATACAGCCACGGTGGACATTCCTAGAGGAGGATTTGAAAATGAGACCGCCTAAGCCGATGCAGACGCCTCAGAAAACCCTTTTCAATATAGGCTTCACACACCTGCTCTGAAATACAAGGCAAGATCCATTCACATGTTAAACCTACAGGTGCAGCACAGAATACCCGGCAGAAGTGTGAGGGGTTACTGTTTGAAAGTATAGATTCATAAAGAACATAGTGACATAAACTGCAATCTAAGACAGTCGTGCCAGTCCGGTATTCCTTCTTCGTACTGTTGTCTGAGAACAAGTAATGGGAGACAAGTATTCACAGGTACTTTAGAAATCCTTGACGGATCCTGCCCCGAGCCAGAAGGCAAACTACCCAAAGTCCCATCCTGCTTTCAGACAGACGTTACAACACAGCGGGCTAAAAAAAGACGTGGCTCAGAAACACGGCAACACTTGATCAGTTTGGACTCTCTCACTCACTGGTGTTGATTCAGAAATGAATGAATAAGCACTGATGTACCCCTTTGCGAATTACTAGGGAAATCAGAATTAAGAAAACATTCATCTCTCACGCTAAGTATTAATGAAACATTTGCTGAAGCACACTCGTGTAGGACTGATACACAACTTATAGTACAGTGGAATTGTTTACCCCTAGTACTAGTATACAGAATGTGTATTCCAGTGGGTTCAATATAGCAGCCTCAGTGATTCTATATTTACACAGGGTTATTGTGAGTTTCACAGCCAAACAGGACATGATGTATTGGCAGCGAGAGACCAGAGATTAGTTCAGATATAAGGAAGAGAAATGTCTTCGTCTTACATGGTGGGAAGCCTGCCAGCTCAGCATTGGGGCGTTGGTGGGACTGACAGACATTGCAGAATTTATGCTGCAGATTTGCCCCTCCAGGTCTCATCGCTTTATTTAGCATAAATGATAACTATGTAGAACCGTCAGTAGGAAAAGGTCAGTCTCCAGCCTCTTTTGTCCTGCCCTCAGCAGGGACACTGCACTGGGAAGCTCCACTTGGAGGAAGATGTGTCAGACTAAGTGTTCCTACAGGCAGAGTGCTGGTCCATCAAGCCCATCCTGCCTACTTTAATTTACTATTTGCTTGACCTGATTTGACTCCCTGCATGTCCACAGAGACTAACGTGAAAATCCTCAAAACATCGAAAGATTATTATATTGTTTTTACCAGAAGACCTAACTTACCCAACACACCCTGACAATTTAAAGGCCCTCAAAAGGTGCTCAAACACCCGACAGAAAAGGTACTAACATCTCACCGCTTCATAGTACACACACGTCAGGGTCAACTTGTGCCCCAACGTGAGGAGTTTTTCCCTCTAGTGAGAGGATGTTAAAAGCCTGCTGTGACGCTACGATAGCATTTGGGCTGCATTTCACACAAGCTTACAACTTTCCCTTGTAACGTGGGGAATGCACCAACCCCTGTGATATCTCCTAGCTGTTCAGAGCTGGACCACTGGTCACATCATATGCTTCATTATGAAGCTTCCTAAGATTGAGCGTTACCAGTCAATAGACAGTATGGATCATTAAAACAGTCATGAACACATACTTCCCTGTTTCCTCTCCTCACCTGGTAGATGAGCACTTTGAAGTTGCGTCTCTTCAGCAGCTCGTTCTCATTGCTCTCCAACTTCTTGATCTGACCCGCCTGCTTCTCCAGGTTGTTCCTGACCGTCTTGACGTTGACGCTGACCTTGCGCACCTTGTCCAGCATCTTGTTGACTGTGTTGGCCGTGCCCGTGTGGCTTTTGGACAGCTTGCCCAGTTCACCCTGGATGCTCGTCACCGACTTCTCCATGTCTTGCTGCCTCGCCTCCAGCCCATTCTGGGTCTGTTGGATCTGGTCCACAACACCGATGATCTTGTCTAGTAGAGACAGGACCATGACTCCATTCACCTGGGCTTCTGTCTTGGTGCCGGAGCCTTTTCCCAGCACCAGATCCACCTCTTCTGCAGGGTCGTCGTCCGTGTCTGGCTCTATGGCTGCAGCCACCAGTGAGACCTCTTCATCATCGTCAGATGCCTCGGTCATAGCTACCTGCTCCATCTTCACGCCTAAATTTGCCATGGCTGCTGAATCCACTAAAACCGCTTACACACTCGCTCAGGACAAGAATACACTGCTGCAACACAACCTGGAGGTTCCCCTGCTGTCCAGAAGACAGTACTAGCTCCTTACTTTGACGAATGTCTCCTCTGCTTCAACACCACTGCTCCCTCAACTCTTTCTACTCTACTTTCTTTCTCTCCCCTTCTTTCTCTCGATCACCTCTCTCTTCCTGTCTCTTTCTGTCTGGGTTTGTCCTGGGATGCTGGCCAGCCAACGGAACGGAGCCTCTTACAGCTGAGGCATGTGTGCCCTGACTCAAATGCCTCGACTCCCTGTGAAACCACCCAGTCAAACTTTTCCTTTCCTAAACCATGACCCCGCCCCCCTTCTGCCCTTGCCACTAGAGCTCCGCCTCTTTCCATGCCCAGGCAAAGTCTATAAAAACCTCAAGTGCCAGTCTCCACCCCTGGTGACAGGAGTGACTGCCAGGATATGATAGGGAGGGGGTGTTACAGAGATCCAGAACGGCACACACTGGTACTGGTAACAGGGAATTAAATTGGCTGTGTTTGTCAAGATCAAATGTGTCTAATGTTCTTGACCTATTTTGCCAGATATATACTGATTTCAGGGATCAACTGGAATAGAGGGAACCAGTTAAGTTAAAAAGAGTGGATCACAAATAAATCTGATTGAATCGATGCAGGAAGTTATAACAGATGACAGGTTAGCAGTTTGATAGAAGGGCTAGAAAGGGTTATGGTAGGCTGTGGTTTTATGTTCTGTATTTCTCCAGCAGATGGCATAGTGATCACTTCTGATTCGGAGCACCATGCCAAGCTCAGAACAACAGCCAATTCTTGCCTGGGTCCATGTTACTGTCCTTGTTTATTCAATTACCATGTCCATGACAGATTCTAAGGTTCCCATCCAAGTATTTAAACTTTAAATAGACTACTTTAAAGTTCTTAAAAATCCACGTTTCGCCACCTAATAGTCTATTATTAAATAGAAATACACACATTGTTACCATGAACTCTTAAAATAAATTACTTGTATGAAATCAAATAGTATTCCAGTATTAGTTAATATAACAGTATGCAGTTTACATCCAAATGCATGCAAAACCCAAATCAGATGATCATATATATATATAATAAATATTAAGTTACACTAACCATAGAAAATCAAATGTCTTCTATCTTAATATATAAATGTTATACTCCAAACATATGATATTTAGTCAGATTGTGTCTGGAACTCCTCCTGGATGGGAGGAAGTCTGTCTGAAGCTGATCAGCTGATGAACTCAGCTTCCTACCAAGTGACGATAGTTGCTGACTCTCATCGGAGACCAACAGGTTATTACAGTAAGATCCTTATTCGTTTTTGCTTAATATTAGGCTCACTGAATGAGCATATCATAGCCAGCTGTCGGCAATATATTGTGTTTTTAATTACAGTAATAGTCTTAGCGATGATTCTAGCTGTGGTACAGTACTGTCGTTATAGCTAACCTAGCCAGTATAATTTCAACCTGAACGGGTATTTTCTGCAAAGGTCCTGTTGGTGACAGTAAATTAATTAAACTAACCTGACGGAATGTAGCTAGACTATCTGAACCAGACTCGAGAAATACATTCAATTTCGCTAATACAGTCCGTTGGCTGTTGCTGTTCTGTTAGCAGTTATTAGCCATGTTGCTTAGCATGATGAGTGTGATTAAGAGGGTTTATGACCGAGGTACAGTGGCGACTGACAGGTACAACTCTAAAACTTGACTAAAAACTAAACAAGTAGCTTCGTCTTAGTCTACATTAGTCCCTAAAATATTTGATTGTGTTCAATTGGTCATTTAAATGTCCCGTCTTCAGCTAGATTTGACTTTAGCTCACTCTGTACTCCTTACACTTTCACATTTGCTAATTCATCAAGGATATTGATAAACGATATTTAGGTGTGAGAGGTAGCAAGACTAGCCTATTAGATACTACTTTACAACAGCAAAGAAGAAGTAGAAAACCTGTTTGACTACAAGTCACATGGACAGGATTAATCCTTAAGCTTGTTGGGGCGCTAAACCAGGCTTTTACATTCTGCACTTGAAAACTGTCCAGCTACTCACCCAGATAAAACATCTCATTTAGCATTCATATAGGTCTGTATCATATAGGTCTGTATGGCATTACTATCAACGGTGGTGCATGCACGCGGTCATCGTTTTTGACACAGCTACCTACATTCTTTCAGAAATGATTTTGGTTTTAACCAAATAAGACCGATCACGGGATCATAAGAGCAAGTTGATAGATTTTTAGGTCAGTCACATGCTTGCATGTCAAGGTTGTGTAAACTATCACACCACAGATACAGGCATCTTCATTACTGCGGTGTAATTAGTCTTCCTGTCTTAACCAGGTTGGTGGAATGTAGGCCCACACTGTTACCACTGTGGCAACACTGCCAGTTTTAAAAGAGCCACACCACAAGGGCTTAAAAGAGAACACACACCTTTATGTTCTGCAACAACTTGAGGTGTCTCTTTCTATACCTAAACCAATTCTTCATCGTTCATTTCTCCAGGTGACCGATATTTCCAGGCGTGCTGAGCAGGCCCAGTGTAAGCGACCATGGGGGAGCTCTTCAGAAGTGAGGAGATGACCCTAGCTCAGCTCTTCCTGCAGTCCGAGGCTGCCTACTGCTGCGTCAGCGAGCTGGGCGAGATTGGATTGGTGCAGTTCCGTGATGTGAGTCCCGCGTGGCGCGATACCTCCGAATGGCAAACTGTCATCTTAAGGATGCGGTGTGGCGGCCTGTTGGTTGACAGCGTGCACACTGCCTCCCGCTCTACTCTCATCATGTGCTCCCAGCTGACCCATCCCACAGCAGGGGAAGCCTTTCCCATGACAGCCTCATTGACAAGCCCATGGCGTACGGAGGCATCTATACACTCAGCCCAAACAATGGACAACTCTCATTTCACTGCGTGACTTTTTTCTCATCAGATTCCCACTGTTTAAAGGGTCATTTTTAAATGCCATTCTTGAACATAACATCAGGTCTGTATTAGTGTAGATTGTATAGCTTGACAGCAGAATAAAATGCCGTCACGTTTGCTTTGCAGTTGAATCCCGACGTAAACGTGTTCCAGCGCAAATTTGTCAATGAAGTGCGTCGATGTGAGGAGATGGATCGCAAGTTGAGTAAGTGAGCTGTGGAATGTTGGCCAGCTTTCGCTATACCCTTTCAATCTCTCTCTCTCTCTCTCTCTCTCTCTCTCTCTCTCTCTCTCACATACTCGCTTGCTCACAAACACTTCCTTTTGCTTCTCTCTGTCTTCATTGGTCAGGGTTTGTGGAGAAAGAGATCAAGAAAGCCAACCTCCCCATCGTGGACACGGGCGAGAACCCTGAGGTTCCTTTCCCCAGAGACATGATCGACCTGGAGGTAACCATCCCCGCCCCAGTGGCTCCGCTCTAACGGTCCACTCCCCACCCAAACCACTCAACGGCTCAGGCCACTATCCTCTGACTAACAGCCTGTCACCACCCTAGGCCACCTTTGAAAAGCTGGAGAACGAACTGAAAGAGATCAACACCAACCAGGAAGCCCTTAAAAAGAACTTCCTGGAACTGACTGAGCTGAAACACATCCTGCGGCGTACCCAGCAGTTCTTTGATGAGGTCAGGGTTACCGTGATTTCAGTCCTGCATCCACTGCAGCTCACCCAGTGACCACAACCTGGTCAGCAGACAAACAAACAGACAAACAGACAAACACCTGACATACAGCCATGTTTTAGCTGTAGTAGTTTTGTTATGCAGTCTCATGGCAGAGTGATAGTGCTCGTAGTAGTGACCGTTGATGTGAAATAGATATTCCACTCTGCTGCCTCTACAAGTAAAGCTGGGCTTACTTAGACTGTTATGACCTCTTTTACATGCCTTTATGAGGTTGTCTGGGAGTAAATCATTCAGCTGAAAGTGTATCACCTGCCAATCATTTACTCGTCACATTTGCCTTTGTGACACCCCACTGCTGGCAGATGGAGGATCCCAATCTGATGGAAGAGTCGTCTACCCTCTTGGAACCCAACGAGGCAGGCAGAGCCGCTCCCCTGAGACTGGGGTGAGATTTCACCCTGCCCCCACCTCCTCCTCCTCCTTCCACCCACGCTTCTACTTTGGACACTCTTGAGATTGAACCTTCCCTCCCATTACACCATCTGTGATAGGAGGCCAAGCATGAAAACCAGCCAGTCCTGCCCCCCCTCACCAGCTCAGACTGCCCTCGGCTTAGGAGGGAGGCCCACCAAGGTCACTGTACAGTGGGGGAGTGGCTCACTGAGACGCTCACTCGGCTCAGTCCAATAGCTGACAGCCCAGCCTGCGGGGGAGGGGCCAGGGGGGGCTTCCTAATGAGGCAGGCCACTCTGCGTCTGAACAGCAGAGCATTACAAACAAGCTCAACGTGTCATTTATTGACTGACATGGATGGTGTTCTGTTGGTAATAGAGGGGAGGACCACGTAGTTTACCGCACTGCTGCTGTTGCAAACTGCAATTTCCCCTCAGTGGGACAAAGAAAGGATTTCTTATTTTATCATAGTGCCCATGTACGCAGTAGGGGCCAGGCATATGCCCACTGTTATGCATGCTCAAGGTACATGCAAAGCTTCTGGGTAGTGATCTCATGGCTGGTGTACAGACAAGTGAATAGATCTATTGTGTCAATCACCCAGACCAGGTTAACTCGCATTTAGATCTGCTTCTGTCCCAACCTGTTTCCTGTTCAAACACAGAGATTATGACCTGATGCTTACCCAGTATGACCTGATGCTTACCCAGTATGACCTGATGCTTAACAGTGCTTACCCAGCACTGTTAATTGGAGCCACTGTTTGTTTGCTCTGTTGTCGTGGCGCAGGTTCGTTGCCGGGGTGATCAACAGGGAGCGCATCCCCACCTTTGAGAGGATGCTTTGGAGAGTTTGCCGTGGCAACGTGTTCCTGAAGCAGGCAGATATTGAAGAACCTTTGGAGGATCCAGCCTCTGTCAGTACTGACTCACTGTTGACTGACCGCTCATTCAGTGACCCTGCTGAGCTCTCCTAACTCCTCAGTGTCCCTCCTGTGTTTGGCCTTCACAGGGGGACCAGGTCCACAAGTCTGTGTTCATCATCTTCTTCCAAGGAGACCAGTTAAAGACTCGTGTCAGGAAGATCTGTGAGGGGTAAGGTCTCAGCTGGGAGCCAAAACCAAAAGAGAGGGATCTCCCTGACGCAAGGATCCTTCCCTTACCCTACCACTTCCCTGTGTGTGTGTGTGTGTTCAGATTTCGTGCATCCCTGTACCCTTGTCCAGAGACTCCTCAGGAGAGGAAGGAGATGGCCGCCGGGGTCAACACCCGCATCGATGACCTCCAGATGGTACACACCAACCCACTTCTGACCTCATATCCTGTGGCCTCAAACTGATTTTTGTTTTTCAATTCCGTTTTTCCTTTGAAATATTTTCTGGTGGTAGCCCACAGCCCTCAGATAGAAAGAGCAGGAGCAACTAACCAAATATATTAGATTAGAGTCATCAGTGCTAAGAGCGGGGGTAGTTGGTGGAGTTTATTTTGCCAATAACATCTCAATGGCCTTAGATCAGATTGGGGGGGGGGGGTTGTTGATGCTGAGATAGGAAGCTGTCTGAGGGGGGACTTGCCCCGGCAGAGGAGCTGGTCTAAAGAGACTTTATATAGGTCTCTACCTGCAGCCATCATACTATATATGCAGGGCCAGATGAAAGAGAGATGTCCGAAATTGTCACATTCAACAAATATATTCATTGTACGCTGACTGCATGGTCCTCTGCAGTCTTATTACCCTTCCTCTTCACACCCTGGATTGTGCGAGGCACAGTGCTAGTGTTGCTGAGCCTACAGGCAGCAGTCCCGGCTGTAACTTCTTATGAAGCCATCCGCTCAGTATATCTGTAATGAGCGGGGTCCCCCAGGGTACCCTCTTCGGGCTTAAGGCGGTTACTAAGGTGTGCTAATATACTGGAGCGCCTCTTCCCTGATGGCACAGCTAAGAGGCATCCTTTCCTTGTTTGGCTGAGAAAAGAGAAACATTCACACGTCTCGGATCACAGGAGCCAGCTGAACGGAAGGGGGCCTTCTAAATTGTGCTGTGTTACGCAAACACATCCGGACCACCCACTTATACACACACACACACTCGCACACACGCCCGCGCAAATAACTACTAGGGTGAACGCACCACACTCACTACTCTGGAATGAGCTTAGCTCAAATCCTCGGCGGTGAGTCACATGCTCCTTGAGCTGGTCATGTGTGTGTGAGCGTGCGCTTGTGTGTTTGTGCAGATCTTATATCCTGGGATCGGATACAGTTACATACCCTGTCTGGCCAGAGATGGAGAGAGAGAAAGAGGGAGGGGTAGAGAGACATAGTCTGCCTCATACCAAACTCCCCTGACTACCAGAGACTCACGCCAGCAAGGGTTCCGGAATGCTTCGCTCGGCCGTAGCGACGGGCATGCTGTTTTGCTGGTTGCTACGTGGGCAGCAGATCTGTGGGTAGTAGAGGAGGGTGGAGCACAGCGTCAGGCCTGCCCGTTTGGGAGGCAACAGATACGGGTGGGGCTGTGTGTGAGGGTCGGGGCTGCGCGGGTGTAGAGAAAAGGTCCCTGTCATCCAGCGATTATGAGACGTGCTCTTCTTGGGAGTCATCCTAGTCGGGTGGCGTAACTTACGGTAAAGCGGCAGGCTCATGTCCCAGCATCCACCAGGACCTGCCTCAGGACACATAGCTCCCAGTAAACACCCCTATTTGTATGACGCCCTCTCATACTAAGAATGGGATTTACGATGTCTTCAGTTTTTGCAGTTGCCAAAGGCCACTTTCCTGTTTGGTCACTAGTTAACATCTAATATCACGCTGGCATGTTCCTGGGTGATTTGACTCCTGATCTATTTGCCCCCGCCAACCAACCCCCCAAACCAACCCCCTCTCCCAGGTGCTGAACCAGACAGAGGACCACAGGCAGAGAGTCCTGCAGGCTGCTGCCAAGACGGTGCGGGTGTGGTTCATCAAGGTGAGGAAGATGAAGGCCATCTACCACACCCTCAACCTGTGCAACATCGACGTCACCCAGAAGTGCCTGATCGCCGAGGTGTGGGGCCCCGTCTCCGACCTGGACTCTATCCAGTTCGCCCTGCGGAGGGGCACGGTGAGTGTCCCCCCCTTCCCCTATCCCCCTCTCTCCTCCCTCCCTCCAGACCTGCTGGGGAGGGATGAGACTACACAGACCCCCACCACCACCATCACTCTCTACATTCCCCACAGCTCCATTTCACGTGTTGGGTTCTGGGTCTGAGCACAGAGACAGGGTTGTCCCTCCTGCTGTAGACCCCCCGCTCTGAGTAGCCAGACGTTCCACTGCTTCCTCAGCGACAGTGCTAACAGGGCATGACGCAGTGTTGCGTGACACACGGACATGGTCATGGTTTTACACCTATCAGGAGGCCAGGGGCCGGGCTGAGAAGGACACAGTGGGAATCCCGTTTAGGAGGAGGTCATGCTGGTGTGTTCTGGTGAAGTCAGGTACAGTCAGAGTGTAGCAGCACAACTATCACGTGAATCTGCTGACAGATTCCTATCAGCTTAGCTCTAGTCCCTGCTGCCTCTCTCTATGTTCCAGTCTCTCTCTGTTCCTGTCTCTCTATGTTCCTGTCTCTCTCTGTTCCTGTCTCTCTATGTTCCTGTCTCTCTCTGTTCCTGTCTCTCTCTGTTCCTGTCTCTCTCTGTTTCTGTCTCTCTATGTTCCTGTCTCTCTCTGTTCCTGTCTCTCTCTGTTCCTGTCTCTCTCTGTTCCTGTCTCTCTCTGTTCCTGTCTCTCTATGTTCCTGTCTCTCTCTGTTCCTGTCTCTCTATGTTCCTGTCTCTCTCTGTTCCTGTCTCTCTCTGTTCCTGTCTCTCACTGTTCCTGTCTCTCTATGTTCCTGTCTGTTAATGTTTCTGTCCCTCTATGTTCCTGTCTCTCTCTGTTTCTGTCTCTCTATGTTCCTGTCTCTTACTGTTCCTGTCTCTCTCTGTTTCTGTCTCTCACTGTTCCTGTTTCTCTATGTTTCTGTCTCTCACTGTTCCTGTCTCTCTATGTTCCTGTCTCTCTCTGTTTCCGTCTCTCTATGTTCCTGTCTCTCTCTGTTCCTGTCTCTCTATGTTCCTGTCTCTCTCTGTTCCTGTCTCTCTCTGTTTCTGTCTCTCACTGTTCCTGTCTATCTATGTTCCTGTCTCTCTATGTTCCTGTCTTTGCTCTTGTCTCTCTGTTATCTCCCTGCTCTTGTCTCTTTTCCCAGACTAGGGTAGCGTAGAGTAGCGATAACCTGACACCAGTGAACACCCAGCCCAGAGCCAGATCAGTAGGCTGTAGATCAGTAGGCTGTAGATCAGTTGGCTGTAGGCCTGTTCTGTTCAGGCCAGCCAAGGCTTAGTCCTCTCACGCACCACACTTTTTCTGTCCAGCAGAATTTATCCCAGGGCTATTTTTACCCCCTCCCCATGTCCTGTAGTGTAGCACTAGGCCATGCGAGCCCCCCCACCCCTATTAATACACCTGCTTGGATCTGCTTCGATCCCACTGAACCACAGCAGGGCTCACTCAGGAATGGAAGCCATCTGCAATTCAGCCTGTCTGTACGGTAGATATCTGCTTTGTATGAATCACAGGAGCCAGAAGCCAGTGGGGTCACATGTGAAAGGTCTCAATGCCCCATGGACAGACACAGACAGACACAGACAGACAGACAGACACCGACAGACACAGAGACGGAGTAATGTGGAAAGCAGCAGAATTCCTCTCATTCCTCGACACTGAGGAGACTGCAGCTGACTGGCAGGTCCTGCACATGATTCCATTGTGAAGGAGATTACCACCAGATTAAACTTTTTTTTTTTTTACTGGAAAATATAGAAGGCTGTTTCTGCCAATAGCCTCGTTACATCAACTGTAAAAGCATGTTGTTGTACGCTGTGGTCTAAGAGTGCTTTGACCTGGGCCCTGTTGTGGTCGTCCGCAGGAGAAGAGTGGTTCCACCGTCCCCTCCATCCTCAACAGGATGCAGACCAAGCAGACTCCGCCCACATTCAACAAGACCAACAAGTTCACCTCCGGCTTCCAGAACATAGTGGATGCGTACGGCATCGGCAACTACCGTGAGATCAACCCAGGTACCTCATCCATCCTTCAGTCAAGGGCCTCTTTGCCCTCTGGCATTCAGAATGCAACCAGGGTCTATGTACCCAGCGGTGTGTGTGTGCAATGTGCACGTTCCTCAGTCATGGTCCGCATCATCCATGCGGTTGTTCTCTGGGACACGTACCATGTGGTCTTTCCACGTACAAGCAGCTTGTCCCAGATGGGTGGAGCTTGCGAAGGTGTTGACCAGGGGTCTCCAATCCTGGTCCTTGAGGGCCGCTGTCCTGAAGGTTTTAGATGTTTCCCTGCTCTAGCACACCTCCACAGAGCTTGATAACGACCCTTCATTAGAATCAGGTGTGCCGGAGCAGGGAAACATCTAAAACCTTCAGGACATCGGCCCTCAAGGACCAGGATTGGAGACCCCTGGTGTTGACGATCGGTGTCACCGTGTCACCTGTGCGTGCCTGTCGATCCCGCGGCGCTGTGCGTGCTGCTGGGTCGCGTGCATCCGTGTGAGCGTGCCTGTTTCTGCCATCTGCTCATGTTCTCCACTCCCCCCCTACCCCCCTCTCCCGCCTGGCGACCTCCAGCTCCATACACCATCATCACCTTCCCCTTCCTGTTCGCCGTCATGTTTGGCGACCTGGGCCACGGCGTGCTCATGACCTGCGCTGCCCTCTACCTGGTCCTGAGGGAGAGCAGGCTGCTGGCTCAGAAAAACGACAACGAGGTACCCGACCCCTGCCCCCCCCTTTCCCCCCATCACTCCCTCATGCATCCTCACCCCTCAGATAGAACACCATAGACTGTCTGTACAGCTACATATCCAACCCCCCCCCCTCCCTGCAGGTCAGACAGTAACAATGCGGCCTGTCCCCCCCCCCCCCCCCCCTTTTGGCGTGTGGCTGTTGCAGATGTTCAGCATGGTGTTTGCAGGCCGCTACATCATCCTGCTCATGGGCATCTTCTCCATCTACACGGGCATCATCTACAACGACTGCTTCTCCAAGTCCCTCAACCTGTTCGGCTCGGGCTGGAGCGTGCGACCCATGTTTGACCCCAAAGTAGGAGGCAACTGGACGTGAGTCTGCTCCTGCAAGTCGTGTGTGTGTGTGTGTGCTTTGTGGCTCTTCAGGCAGTGTGTGTTATAAAAGTATGTCCAACACCCTTCCAGTTTTACAGATGTTGAGGACAACAGAGTTCTTCAGTTGGATCCGGCTATAAGCGGAGTGTTCAAAGGACCGTACCCGATCGGTATCGACCCAGTGAGTAACCCTGAATGCTGCTGTGACCTTCAAAGCTTCCGTCTCGCTGAGCGTGACCTCTGTGTCCGTTCTGACCTCACCGTTCTGCGCTGTGATCTGCAGATCTGGAATATCGCCGTCAACAAGCTGACGTTTCTCAACTCCTTCAAGATGAAGATGTCCGTCATCCTCGGCGTCATCCACATGCTGTTTGGAGTCTCTCTCAGCCTGTTCAACCACCTGTACGTCTCTCCCGGAGCTCTCTCCCTGTGGTCATGTGATGGTATCCACATGGAAGTCACATGTCATTTGAAAATCCGCCGTCTCTCTCCAGTTACTTCCAGAAGCCTCTCAACATCTACCTGGGCTTCATCCCAGAGATTGTGTTCATGGCCAGCCTGTTTGGCTACCTGGTCCTGCTGGTCTTCTATAAGTGGGTGGCGTACGACGCGCGCACCTCCAAAGGTGCCCCCAGCCTGCTCATCGCCTTCATCAACATGTTCCTCTTCAACTACAGTGACCCCACCAACCAGCCCCTCTACAGGGGACAGGTGAGCTCCAGCCAGCTGGGATGGCTGTCAGATGGGAGTGCTGGAGAGGGCAGGCCAGCCAAACTCCTCTCTCTCCCCCTTTCTTCTCTCTCTCCCCCCAGATGGGGCTGCAGTCGTTGCTGGTGGTGGTGGCGCTGGCGTGCGTTCCCTGCATGTTGATTGTGAAAACCCTGGTTCTGCGTCGACAGCATCTCTGGAAGCAGAATATGGTACAGTCTATCTGCCTTTCCATTAGTGTTGGATCGAATTCAAATTAGAACCAATTAGAAATAAAACCTCTTCAAAAAAAGTTAACACTGAAAAGGTACATTGACACTTCAGATGCAGGTGTGCAGGTAGAGGCGGTGACCCCAGTTTGACCCCATCCTCTGTGTTTCTTCCAGGGCACTCAGAACTTTGGAGGGATCCGTGTGGGGAACGGCCCCACGGAGGACGAGGCTGAGATCATCCAACATGACCAGCTGTCCCAGCACTCTGAGGAGGAGCCTGAGGTGAGGAACATGGACCCCCCCACCTCCCTGTCTCACTCTACCCAGTCCTCTACCCTCCACCTCCCTGTCTCACTCTCCCTAGATCTCCACCTGTCTCACTCTACCCAGTCCTCTACCCTCCACCTCCCTGTCTCACTCTCCGTAGATCTCCACCTGTCTCACTCTACCCAGTCCTCTACTCTCCACCTCCCTGTCTCACTCTCCCTAGATCTCCACCTGTCTCACTCTACCCAGTCCTCTACCCTCCACCTCCCTGTCTCACTCTACCCAGTCCTCTACCCTCCACCTCCCTGTTTCACTCTCCCTAGACCTCCACCTGTCTCACTCTCCCCAGTCCTCCCCCTCCCTGCTCTTGTTGTTAGCCTGGGTCGCCCCTGCTTCCTGACCCCAGCGGTCTCTCCACAGTAGGGTGGCTTGAACAAAGCAGGACCAGGCCAGGATACAATAACCCTGAATAATTGACACCAGCCACAATGGAAACCCTGTCGAGAGCTCATATTTCATTTCCACTGACTCAGGAAAGCACAGAACATCAATATTGTACTTGGTGTCTATTTGGATAAGTAACTCCAACGTGGTTTGGAAAACAGGAATTCACATTTCTTCAGCTGTTTTTAGATGGGGTTGAATCAGTCTTTTCTTATTTCTCACATTTCTCCCTGAGTCATATTTTAAGGAACCTGTAAAAGGACACTTCTGTCTTTTCTGTCTCGGTCTCTGTCCAGCTTAGGCCAGAGGAGTGTCGTCTCACCAGAGCCAGGTCGTTAGTTTGAACGAGCTCGTCTGACAGCTGCATAGACATAGCCGCAGATAGATTCACATCAGAACTGTGTTCCCGTGGGCGACCTTTTCAAGTGAGGAGAAGTTTAATTTGATCAACCATTTATAAACATGTTAATGGATAAACAAAGCCAGTGCCCTTTTAAACAGGCTGTCCATTAGAATCCCCTGTTGTGGTACAGCTAAAATGTTGACGTTACCGCTGGAAAACTTTAGCTGGCTGTTCCCAGGTCAGTAACCTGCTCTTCAGGTTTGCACTTTGAATAGGCCTACATGTGGGTGCATTTACAAGTGCATGTGCAAGTACAACAATCTGATATTCAGACGATTTTGTTTGTTACTTGTTTGCCGGCTAAACAGGACTATGTTGGGTGATTATAGTGTCTGTGTGGGTTCTGCTTGTGGCTAGTAGACAGGTAGTGCTTGGTGCGGAGTCAGTAAACATGCCTCTAGTAGAGCTTTAATAGACAAGCTTGTGTTTTTACAGGCTCCTTGTGCTTGGCGCTGTGCTCGGCCCTATGCTTGGCTCTGTGCTCGGCCCTATGCTTGGCTCTGTGCTCGGCCCTATGCTTTTCTAAACCCGACTAGTCAGCTGGGCAAGTATTGCAAGTATGTGAATTGTTGCTGACCTCAGCCACGTTTCATGAAGCAGGGTATTTGATTCAGCGGAATATGGCCTAATAACTGGAGCCTGCCAGGCTGGGGGATGTGATCCCAACCCCCTCGCTAGCCGGGCCCACCTGTTGTGCCAGGCTAACTGGGTCAGTGCATATCATGTCTTTTGCCATTCATCGTCGCTGTCTCCCACGGCAACCAGAGACGCGAGCGATAGCAGCATTCGCAAGATGGCAAAGACCGGAGAATGTTGTCGCTGAAGACTGAACAGACCCAGTTCATAGCACAGGTGAACCGCTGACATGACAGGGCCCCTATAAAAGATAGCCAGAGGCGCTGAGGCCTGCGCTACATAACATACCTCCATTATAACGTGTCCATTTTCCCTTTTCTGGTGTGTTGTTGATTTTTTTCCGCCTCATGTCAGTTCTTTCATCACTAACCCGCCCGTGTCGTGTGTGTCACTAACTGAGACCTGACCTGTTGTCACTTCCTTTCAAGGCTACCGAGGAGGAAGTGGTAAGACAGGAACTCATGTCCCCCTACCACCAACCCCCCCCCCCAAGTGCATGTTTTAGCTGTCTGTCTCCCTGTATCTGTCTGTCTTCCTGTCTGTCTATCTCCATGTCTCTGTCCTAGTTTCCTGCTTCTGTTTGTGCATTTGTGTTCCTAATGGTCCCGTTGGTTGTGTGTGTGTGTGTGTGTGTGTTGTCTTGGTGGCTCTCTGGGTTGAACAGGCTCTGCGGCCCCTGGGATGGGGAAGCATGTGTAGACTAGTGCTTCCTGTTGGCACTAATCTGCCGGCGCTGCATGGGCCCCTGTTTGGGGCTGCTGGGGCCCCTGCTGGGGCTCCTGATAGAACAGAGGGTCTTCATTGCAGCTTCTGACTCATCTCTGCTGGGGATGCTGGGTTGGTAGCAGCTGATGGTGCGGTGGAATGAATGGCTTGCTGGATTGATACCTCCTGCATCAATGTGAACCTGCAGCACCTAAGTACTGTTCCCTGGCCAGGTTATGGCTCAGGAGCTGGGTGATGTTGACGCCTGTATGTCTGGTGTCTCTCTCTCTCTGTCTCTCTCTCTGTCTCTCTGTCTCTGTTTCCCTCTGTCTCTCTCCCCTCCACAGTTTAACTTCGGGGACATGGCCGTGCACCAGGCTATCCACACTATAGAGTACTGTCTGGGCTGCATCTCCAACACAGCCTCCTACCTACGACTGTGGGCCCTCAGCCTGGCACACGCACGTGAGTCTCCACACACACACACACGGTCAGGTATTTCCTCTTGGGTATTATTACCGCTAACCCTGTGTGTGTGTGTGTGTTGCACAGAGCTGTCGGAGGTGCTGTGGACCATGGTGATGCACATCGGCCTGTCCTCTCGAAGCTTCGCCGGCTTCCTGCTCCTGTCCATCATCTTCGGCGCCTTCGCCGTCCTCACCGTCTGCATCCTGCTCATCATGGAGGGCCTGTCCGCCTTCCTGCACGCGCTCAGACTGCACTGGTGAGCGGCCGGCCTCCTTTCTCTGAAAATCGCTTTTTCCCCTCACACACCCCAACTCTGCTCCTCCTCGTCTCGCCTTGTCAGCAGTTTGCTGCGGGTGAGTGGTTTAGCAGCGGTGACTTTGCAGTGTGGGTCCCCTCTGGTGACAGTCCAGAAGGCTGGCTGTGTGCGAGCGGGCCCTGGAGGGGCGGAGCTTAGTCTGTCATTGAAGATGTCTTGAATCCCTGGAGAGGATCACATGACTCCAGACAAACTACAGCTGGCCACATCCATCTTGGTGTAGCCACTCTCCGAGCCAAGTATATTTCTACTTGTTAAATCTTCTCTATCTCAGTTATTCCACTTAATGAGACAAGATGGTTGTAGCCAGGTCAATACTGTTGATGTTTTGCGTTGTAATAAAATAAAAATAAAAATATATATATATATATATATATATATTTTATTAAAGAAAAGTGAATTGAGTAGCAACTGTTGTCGTAGGCGGTGGTCTGTACTGCCCCCTGCTGCAGCAATCTCCTCATCCCAGTCAAAGCCTGCTTCATTGGCATGTGATTTATGCTTTCAGAAGCTGACATTCTCACACAGCGAATGTTTCCTGGCACGGAGCCTCCAGTAGGTTCCGTGCCGGCCAGGCAGAGTCTAGTACATTCTACATTCTTGGCTGGCTGGCTGGCTCTGTTTGATGTTGCGGCTGTGCGTCATCCAGAATTTTGGGTTCTGTAGTTCTTCTAGAACAGTGTTTTCCAACCCTGGTCCTCAGGGAACACCTGCCCTGCACATTTGAGATGTTTCCCTGCTCTAACACACCTGTTTCAAATGAACGGTCATAAGCAGGCATATGCAGAGCTGGATAACGACTCGTTCGTTTCAGTCAGGTGTGTTGGAGCAGAGTAACATCTAAAACATGCAGGACAGGTGTTCCCTGAGGACCAGAGTTGGGAAACAATGTTCTATGGCTTCCAGGAGGCTCTGCTGTCCGTTCACCAGCCATGCTGTCTGGCGTGGGCATGTGGCGTGAACATACGTATCAGAACCTACTGGGATTGGCCTTGATAAGCCACTGGCGCAGTCACAAAGCAGGTTATTGACCCCAGAAGTCACCAGGGCTTCATTTAACCATCCCAGGCATGCAGGCGAACCACAGCCTGAACCACTCCCTCTCAGGGGATGGGACGCTCCCTGCTGGGGATGGCCTGATCGAGAGCTCGCCTCCGCTAATCCACTTTGATCAGGCCTTTTGTTGTGGATGCTTAGCAGCGGTGTTTGTGGAGGCGCCCCCTCCAGACAGCCTCTGGAATGACAACCACGTCTGATTCCTCGGTTGAAAGGTCACCCAGACGCAGGGTTTTGCCTGTGGGTGTAAAAATAGCCCCAGGGGATGGGGGGGTGGCTGGGTTCCTGGGCTGGAGAGAAGGCTCAGGTTCAGGGCGGAGGTGGCCTCTGTTACGAGGTGGTTTACAGAGAGGCACTGTGGTATGGGGAGCAGGGTTCACCTCTAACTCCACCCCAAGTCTGGATTGCCTTTTATGTTTTGACCTTTGCAGCTGACTTGGCGCTTGCCTGGATTGTTACCTTACACCACATATCTCATTAATATCCTTGATTGGCAGGCTAACAGACAACCATAACCTAATGTGTAGATTCCACTTCAATCGATACAGTCTTTTGTATTGTTTTTTTTTCTAGGGTGGAATTCCAGAACAAGTTCTACACTGGGCAGGGCTTCAAGTTCCTTCCATTCACTTTTGAGAGCATTCTGGATGGGAAGTTAGAAGATTAGAAGAGGACATTCCTCACGCCTCCTCCTCTCACACGCTTCACTGAGATCCTCTGGACTGGTGGGTTCAGCAGGGATTCTGATGTCAGGTAGACTCCACCCCCTGTTGCTTCAGGAACTATGCCATTGAATGACACACTCTAAGTCTCCCTCCCCCCACCCCCTCCCCAAGCTGTCTGTCAAACTGTCAAAAACGTCAGATTCAGAGACGGATCGATCTGTTCCATTCCTCCCTCATGCCCCATCTGTTAAACCATGCTACATATTAAACATGTTTTCAGTGATTCAGTGTCTCTGCAGGTATAGTTCTTTTGAAGATCTGTTACCCATGAGCTAATTGTAATGTAATCCATGTCCAGTCCATGATTTGATTTGAGGGTGTCTTGTGGACCAAATCCAGGTGAAGCCCTATGTTTATCTGGCTACTGATGATTGCTAATGCTTTTTGTTCAATAGTTCTGTTCTACAGATGTATGTTGATTGATTCAGAAGGGGTTTTGTTGGAGGTGAAAGTTGACTGTCAGCTGACTCGTACCCTAGCTCCACCCACCGGCTCTCCACCTTTAGGAAACTCATTCAACTCTAGTGTGTGTTCCATTGTTAAGTCAACCCTGCATCCACCCTCTTTATAGCTGCTCAGTGAGAATACACACACACACACACTCAGGTTGCACACACATGGCTCTGTTGTGAGGGTCTAAAGGGAATAACGCACAAATACTTATTTGGATGATCATAGCATTGTCCTTAATGTGCAGATGGGTTGATGTACTGTGTGTGTGTGTGTGTGTATGTGTGTGTGTGTGTGTGTGGTGACTGTTCTGTTTCAGACATATCTGAATGCAGTGGACTGGGGGGAGAGGATGTCATTTGTAGTCTTGTTAGCCAGAGATTACTTAACTGGTCTAATGTGTATCCAGGCTTTCAGTGATCCTCCATCACTTAGATTATCTGACATTGTGTGTATAATTGTTGTTCTTGTTGTCGTTCTTGTTTTTTCCCCAGGTGTGTTAACGTATTGATTTTCTGTGAATGTTTACAATCTGACTGGGGAACTTAGAGGTCACTGAGGAGGAGTGTTTTGACTGACATCCGAACAGAAATTGTCGTAAGATCCAGACTGGACTGGATGGGAGTAGCAAGTGTCCGTGTAAATGTTTGTCAATAAAAACAAAGAAAGGAATTACATGAGAAGAGTTCTTGTCAACAATTTGTGCCCACTCGCCTACCCACTGTTCCAATGCCCTGTCATGGATCAACCATGCCATCTGGTGGCTGTAGAGTGTAGTGCAGTTACAGCGCACCATGCAGTTCCTCAGGTGTCCTTGTGGTGGCAGTGTTGGACTTGGTTAAATGAATCTCCTCTGAAGCGGTACCTGATGTTCTAGTGAGTGTTGCTGTGGGAGTAGGGGACCATTAAGGAAAGTTTGGCCAGGCTTTTGAGAGGTACTTTGGATGTATTTCCAGACTGCTGTCAAGGATGAATGCCTTAAGTAAGTGAAATATGAAATGTGGTCCTCAAACTGATTGGCTGTCACAACAGGAAACTAGGGGTACATTTAGTTTACAAGGAACATTTTCCTGAAAATTAATTACCAGTAATCCATTTTCCTACCTCTGTCTGCAGGACAGATAAAATAGGGTGACTTACCCGCATTATAAATTAATTTGATGCAGAAATGTGATATCAGAGACCTGTTCCAGCACAAATAAAACAACCCCAGAATACCATGGCACGTCACATACTCATATACAGTTATGTGTTCCTCATCGTGGAACTTTTCAGTTCAGAAGTTTCAGAAGTCAGTAAGCCTTCATCATTTAATAGTCTGACATTATAGTGACCGATCATGGCAAGGTAATATGTGATATTCTTACTCCAGACATTCAGTTGCCAGTTATTTACGTTCCTGCACAGCGAGATCATTGTGTTCTTCCTGACCCTGTCAAAGTCAACTTAAAAATGGGA
This sequence comes from Neosalanx taihuensis, assembly GCA_030340665.1. Lineage (NCBI taxonomy): Eukaryota > Metazoa > Chordata > Actinopteri > Osmeriformes > Salangidae > Neosalanx > Neosalanx taihuensis. Next base: position 6,043,779 of record CM059298.1, read on the forward strand.
GGCTTTCCACTCATGCCCCTACTTAACTTGTTCTGCTTATCAAACGAAATGACTCTATTCAGAGAGAGGGATGGAGGAAGGCTTTCTACCAGGGTGCAGGCTGGTTGTGGTGGTTGGTGTGTGTCTGAGTTCAGCCTGGATGACTGGTGTACAGTCCTGGGACCGTTGCTAGGCGACCTCCATGAAAGACCTCGGGAGCAGAACTCGATGTTCTCCTTGGGAGAATGTTCATTCTATCAACAGTCCCCGTCGGCCACAACATCCCACAACGTGACAACAGAAAAAGAATAGTGTTTACATTTCCAAGGAATTTCTCCAAGGCAGAAAAGTTCAACTTGTTTCAGGTTGTTATTCTTCTGCTTGATTCCAAAGTTTTGAAACTTGGTAGAAGACTGATTTTAAGAACGTTCTGTATGCCTTTTGAAGAGAGTTCAAGGGATGGGTTATGGTAATCTGAAAATAGCAGCATCCCTGTTCTGTTGCAGAGATGTGAAGCCAAACATGATCTAAGTGACACCCGTTAAACATGTGGCAGATCAGCCCAGCTCTGATAGGTAAACCAGATTAGAACCTCACAACAATGCATCCCACGTTTCATAACACATTCTGAAACTCAACCCATTCTGCACGTTGAATAACAACATTTTCTCCGTTGCGCGTGATAGACGTCGTTCTTGCCTCTTTAGGCAAGTCGTGCACTTCTGAACAGGCTGTTCTCACCTTGCGAAACTCATTAGTCTGATTGGAATGCTGCTGCAACGTCAGTTTCTCACCAGGTCGCTTTTTCCTTCTGCATTCTGAGCCTTGGAATGTCCCTGATCCTTTCCTTTAGGTCTGGAAAACTTGGCCGTGAACATCGAATGTGACATTCCCTGTGACTAGACCCAAAGTTCATTAATCAGAATCAGAATCAGCATTATTGGAAGGATTTTGACTCCATCCTATTGTTAATGTCCTGAGAGCGTAGCTATTTATTTCTGGATCAGAGAACAAAGAATGATTAATGACACAGTGGGAGCATAATGTACCTATGTTCCGGCTCAAAATATGACCGATGGTCATGAGGATGGGAGTTTGCTTTGTCGAGGACCATGCCATTTGATTTTGTCTTCAGCCAGTCAACCTGCCTAGTAATCGCAAGGTACCTGGTTCGAACCCTGGCTAGGCCAACGTGACGTTGTGTCCATGGCCAAAGCATGTCACCCTAATTAAATGACTAAATGTAAATAAGAATGAGTTTACAGAGGAAAATGAAGAGTCTTGGTTGAGTTTTACGACTTCCTTATGGCATTTCTTTTCAAATTCTAGTTCTCATTTCTCCCAGTGTTGTGTACAGCCTGTTGTACAAAAAGAGATGTTGTGTGTAAGAAGAAATGCAGCGTTCTATGTGCGTGTCAGCCAGACTGAAGGATCATCGAGAGTGCTTAAATCTCCTTGATTGACAAGTCCATTAGTTGAGTGGGACGTCCAGGTGAGATGGGGTCATCGAAAGCCTCCCTTTAATCTGTGGGCTGTGCCTTTTCCTCACTAGCATGTTATTACTGCCAGGTCTACAGATAACATTGTTAGTGAAACAGTGTTTTAAGACCTGTCTGGCCTCGCCATTGTTTTCAGATTCTTTTTTTTCTTTTTTTTGCTCACTGATTTGGCCGATTACATCAGGAAACTTCACACAATATGAAAATCTGACACTAATGACGACATGACACACAGGTTCTCTCAAACACACACACCTCTGTGGGAGACAGTTGCATAACAAAAAGTAGGAGGAGGAGGAAGAGGAGGAGAAGGGATGAAGTACCACAAGTGGCAGACACATAAAAGAAGGAATGGCTGCCCATTTCAGCCAATTAAAGTGTCCTGGACTCATGGCAACCTTGAAAGAATTTCAGATGCGTGGAAGCACCGAGAGTTCCTCTGGCCTCAAGACTACAAAGATTTACAGAAAGACAATATCGCTAGAGAGAACCAGGAAAGCCAGTCCATCGTACTATCAAGGAGAACATCAGTGTCATCGATCAGCGTCTCGCACCCACAGAATGATTGTCATGTCACCAGACTAGTATCTAATCTTAAAGGAAACAAAAAACTGTTCTTTGTCAGCTGTGGTAATTGTATTGTTGTTCCACACACTGCAGGTATATTGCATACTAGTTTGGCTTCCAAAGAGACACACAGGCTTCCACATGGGACAAAACCTAGAAATACAGCAGAGACTGAAAGTGAAGAAGAAGAGGAGGGGGAAAAAATCCAGTGAGCCAAGAGGTTGCGGTGCCCCCTCTCTCTGAGCCCCCAGGGCCAGTGTTTGGGGATAGCGTGTATGTGTCTGCATGTGTGTGTGTGTGCTTGTGGGTTGGGGGGTGGAGGTTGTCCGCTCCAAAGCCCCAGAGTTGGGGTACAAGCAAGGCACTGTTTGTCTTTAGAAAGTTGAAGTGAGAGTCAAAGAACTTCAGACCACGAGAATCTACTGTTCCCCCTCACCCAGAGATGCTTCCAGGAGTGTGTGTCTGCTGGTGAGAGTGCCTGTGTGCGTCAGTAAGCAAACCTTCGGTCGAAACCTGAACCTGCAGTATTTTTTGTCCGTGAGCTTACCCACACAGAAAAGCTAACCCTATAAAGACTGACTTAGCAGTGCCTGTTGTTTTGGTTGGAGCCTGTTCAGAAATGTTGCGTCTCCGTGAGCCGAGCCTCGGAGCTCAACGTCCAACGTGCCTCGTGTCGTGGCAGGATGTGCACGCCACGGTCAGGACCGTTTGACCTAGCCGCCACTTATTGTTTTAAAAGCTTTTTGTTGTTCTCAAGCAGTTTCCAAGTACCCAAAAAATATCCCAGCTGGATCTAACCAAAGGCATTCAAGTCTCAGTTCAGAAATGAGAAACACATTACCAGTGGTTAGGGCTGCTTTGCCCTCTTTGAAGACTTCTTTCGCTCTTCAAAGCGTGACCGGGACACATGAGAGCAACGATCAAAATATTTCCTCCCGATCTGTACCTATTACATTTACATGTATTCATTTAGCAGACGCTTTTATCCCAAGCCACTTCCAAGAGAGAGCTTTACAAAATAACATAGGTCACTGATCGTAACAACAAGATTGTTACCCCAAACATTAAGTAGCCAAAACATGAAACATACATTGTGAGAAGCCAATTAAGAGCCAAAGGGAAGAACCATAAGAACATGCAGTTAAACTGTTGTAATGAAACATGAACCTCAAAAGTGCATGAGTGTACCTGTAGGAAAGCAAGCAACAATATATTTCAAGTACAAGTACAAGAATTTGAAATCAGTTACAACTGACTAACAGGAGCATCAAGTCCCTCAGTAAGAGTCATTGTGATGCTGGAGGAAAGTAACATCAGATCCAGCCATCATTATTGGGGGTAAATTATGGGGTTTCTCAGTCTTTGAGGAGCTATGTTAGCTATTTGAAATAGGACTGGGATGGGACTCTGGGTTAAGTCTGATATTGAGGATGAAGGGCTCTGTGTGGCCTCCTTCTGATGACCTCCACTCTACTGGACTAACCCTGGACACGCTTCCTCCCCAGCATTCATTACAATAAACTGCCTTTGTAGATAACGAGCATTTTTGAAGGAGGGGGCATTAACTTTCTCCATACGGAGGTTTTACGTGATAGTCGATGCACCTTGTAACTTTTTGCTAGAGGTCAAAGCTGGAATGTGACACGAGTTAACTAATTTGGCAAATCCTCGAAGGAGGCCCATAGCAGAAAGACTCTAAGAAGCTCCAAATGAAAGTTCCGGGCTTTCCGCATTTCACATTCAACGGGTGAAATAACAGATCGTCAACATACACTTGGAAATGATCTAACTAATTCTCAGAAGTGGAGATTCCTGCCCTGTGTCTTGAGAAGGGGGAGGAGGTGAGCTGTGTGGAAGCAGCAAAGCCTTCTGAGCCCCCCAAAGATGAACTGCTTTCTTGATCCTTCTCTTGACTGCTCTGACATGACCATGGCAGCAGAATAATGAGGCCATAACCAGGAACATAAGCCTTTAGGAATGTCCCTATTATGTAAGGTGTGTGGGAGCAGCGTCAACCCCCAAAAAAACGGACAGGGAGATCTAGAGATAGAGAGATCGAAAGAGACAGAGGAGCGGAACAACACGAACGCGAGCAAAACAGAGGAGAACAAGCCAGGAAGACACAGATGGAGGACTGTTGTGTGGAACATTATATTCCAGTCAAATACAGGTGATACCAGGGATGAGCGTGCGAAGGCGGTGTGTCTTTTACGACGACGCTACCTGAGATAAAACAACCCTGATGATGTCATGCTGCTTCTCTATCTGCCGTTCATTTGCACAGTTCCCAGAATACAAGGCCATGTATGACTCATAAGTAGAGAAATGACCCATTAAACACTATCGTTTCCCTCAGTGTTTGCCCTATTCAAATCAGATAACCACCTCCAACCCTCCCAGTCAGTCGAATGAAGAACAACCTTCCATTACGTAACACAGAGATAACAAGTAGAAACATGGGGAGAATCAGAGACTCCTCTGCCCCAACATGCGGTTCTGATTCTCTGTTCTGGTTCTCCAGAAAGCTGCAGGGGTCAAGGTCGGTAGGCTCCAGGTGCTGACAGCCATGTCTCAGGTTTAGTACACCTGATTACTTTGGGATGGAGCACTGGCTGATTTCAGCAACCATCATTTACAGTCTTTGAGATGTTGACATCTTCCACAAGTGTTAGTGGCCAGCTGTTTTCGATCCCTTCTAGATAGAGATAACGCAAAGCCTGGAATCGTTCCTAAATCCTTACATAATGGATACCTTTAACGTGAAAGTTATGCTACGAGTCAAAAGTTTGGACACACCTTCCCATTGAAATGAATGGGAGAATGTGTACAAATTGTTGACTGGTAGTGTAGGTAAAGTGGTCCTGGCAAAGCCAGCCAAAGTCATGCTAAGTCTTGAGGTAAGACTTAACATTCACTGCATTCATGTGATTGTGGTAGTGCGTACATGTTTGTGTTTGTGCGACTACCCGGATCTGCGTGGTGTTGGCCTAGAAGAAAATGGTGCAACACAACACCACCTCCCCGTTCAGAGGATAAATTAAAGGAGGATGAGGAGGAAAAGCCATGGAGAAGGAAGGAAACATATAGAAATATTTTGAAAAAAGATTGATGTTCTTTGTTCCAGAACAGCAAAACACATCCCTGCTGGAGAGGAGCTAGATAGCAGGGGGCTCTGGATCTTTAGGCTCTGCAGGGTGCACCCTGTCTCCCTCCTTCTCTCCCTCTTCCCCCTCTCCCCATCCCCCCTCACTCCTCCCTGAAAGGAGCCCAGTCCAGCCGGAGGAAGAGCACATTAAAGCAAGAATTCTAAACACGGCCAGGCCATTGTTCAATCTTATTACTGAAGTAAATAAGAGGGGAAAAGGATGTGTGTGTGCGCATGAGAGGGAGAGAGAGAGAGAGATGTGTTTACTGAGATATTTTCTTGGTATACTGACATTTCCTATATTACCCCCCCCCCCCCCCACTCCTTCCCCACTACACATGAATACCTATGAGCCCAAATGTTAAAGAAGTCAAAAACGCACATTTTTGATAGCATGCTAGCGAAAGAGTTGAAATAGACGTTCGCTTACCTCAGACGTAGAGCCAGAGAGGAAGAGTTGAGTTCGAGTACAGTTTATAAATCCACCCGGAACACAAAGAGCCAGTTTGATTCGTCCAGTAAATATCCTCCAATCAAAGTTATTAAATGTGAAATGAATTACATGTCATAAAATGGCCACCATTTCCCCCTCTCCTCCTTCAGGCTGAGGTTGCTAAGCAATCAACTAATCAGCTGCACCTGGAACTGTCAATGGCAGTCGGAAAAGACAGAGAGAAAATGCTTAGAGCACCCCTCGAACAGGAAGGATTTCTGGCCAAACCGTATTTCCAATCATAAAACCAGGTTAACGTGAAGCAGGCTGAGCTCTTCCTGAACGTCTACATAGGCATATTGTGTTGATAAGTGAAGAAATGTGCTCTTGGGAGCAATTCAAAAGTGTTAGTTTGTTTTCCTCCAGAAACCTTCCCGCCACTTTTAACATGGGAGTCTATGAGTCTGTTCATGGGTGCTGTGGCCGAATTTGTGCGTGTCAAGCTAAAACGGTGAATCTGACAGATAAAGACAAATGTGAGCTAGAGGACAAATTTTCCTACCTTTCTATGTATAAATCGTGTCTGTAATGGTGCATTTGAGGCCATGGTAGTTGAATACATTTTTCACTGATCTTTCTCTTCTCTACTCTAGCAAACACATCACACACTCATCACCCATAAAAAAATGTTGGTGTAGTTTTTGGCAATTTTTGGCAAAACTGTTTGCCAAAAGTCTTAGAAAAGTCATAGTGCACGTCGCAGCCAAGTTGCGAAAAATGATAAATGCTGGGAATAATAGTGTGCACCTTGCAGCACGCACACAATTAAAGTCAATGGGTTTGATACAAAAAATGTACATTTATTTTCGCATTCGAAACACATCTAGGCATGCCATCACTATTTATTCATTTTGTAGTCCAAATGGACACAAGTGCAAACCTACCTGAAGTTCATTAGTAGAAAACAGGAATGGAAGACAAATAATTACAAAGACCATGTAAAAAAAATACAATCTTTGTTTAACATTTACACTTCTTAAAAGAATAGAAAGATTTTAGGGATTCATCTTTATAGATTTCAGTACTTAAAAAGAAAATTAGCATTCTTGTTTCTCACATACATGGCATTTTACAGAAGCTGTCAGGCCTTCATACGTTAGCCCTCTTCTGGCCAGGGAATCATTCACCAATCGCTGGCTACCAATCACTGGCCACCAATCACTGGCCACCAATCAAGCCAAACATCACTGTCACCTCCTCTCATATGAACGCATCACTAACTTAAGCAGAAGGATAACCATGGCAATATTTTGAATGGCAAATTAATGACAGTATACAGATAACCAAGGACAATTGTGCAACAATAGCAAAAAATAATTCTTACAAAGTATAAACAGAAACACCATGAACAAAACACAGTAGAGGCTGTCATGTGACACGTGGTGGCAGAGTGATACAACATGGAGAGGACGGAAACTATGTACATTCGTGTTCCGAGTCATTTAAATTAACTGTGCTTTACCTCTTATCAAGACTTTGGTTTATTACCATTTGTGAAGATCAACTACATAAATGTAAAAAAAAGGTGCTGAATATTGTCTTTAAACTACAACATTGTGGGCATCCTGGTGACTTTATTTATTTGGGAGCCAAATTCAGTCCCACAAAAACACATAAATAAAACACAGATTTGACACTTATGATAGGGTTCCAAGAGGCCATTTCCCTGACCTAGAGGTCTTTGCTTTCTGCGCAAGGTCATTCATCGTCCTCTCTCTCCATCCTTCATCCTGTAAATAACAGTCATCCAGGAAGGAATAGAGGTGAGCACCCTGTGAGTCCAATCAAACTTCTTCTGCCACCAGTTCACAGGGTTCACATGTCGTATCACGGGGGAAAGCTCAGAGCCCTGGTTCAAACATGAAAGGCTGACGCCTGTGGCAACCTGCGATGGCTACCCCACCGTGTCAGGAAGCAGGAAGCCATTCATCCCTCTGTCCAGCCACGCAGTCAGCGGCCGGGCTGCACATGCAAAGAGTGCACTTTGTGTGTCTCCTCAGACAAGCAGCCTACCAGCATGAGTACACAACTCTCTCACACACACACATACACACTCAGGAATGAGTTTACAGATGGTCAACAGACATCACACACTCACCACAGCAGCATGCATACATGCATTCAGCTACACAGACAGAGCTATAGGGCCCAGTATGGGACCACACACACTCTCATTGTCCATCTCTTCCGTCGATGGACTAGGCTGGAGTGGTCGACAGCTCAGCATATGAGCTCCTGCTGGATCTCCGGCCGTGTGGAGAAGGGCGTCTCTTTGAAGGAGAAGGTGTCCCTGCCTGCCTTCAGCTCCCCCTGGCCAGGGCACGTCAGGTAGGAGCCTCTGATGTCCAGGTCTGGGGAGGGGGTGGGGCTCTCTGGCTCGGACTCTGATTGGCTCGTTTCAGGCTCATCCAATGAGGATGCGAGACTGGTGAGGTGGTGGGGGTGGTTGTGGGTGGGGCTGTTTAGCCAGGGGTGACTGAGGCAGTCCACTGCGGTGGCTCTCTCCCTGTGGACACAAACACACACACAGGGTATGAGTGGAGGTTTCCCAGACCACCAGTCTCCCCTCACTCCCCTACTCGTCCCCATGCAAAAGAAAAACAGCTGTCTTTCCAACATCAATTTAGAGAAACCACGAAAGGGGATTGCTCTTCCAAAGATTCCCTCCTCAGGGATTACTCATGCCGGAATTTTTCCACTTTTTTATGCCACTGATAATCTGCAGTAATCAAAGATGGAGATCTTGGAACGAGAGCAAGGTCTACTGTGAAGCAGCACCCTTGTCACGTGACAATATGACGTCAACAGTGAAGATTACTGATGTGTTCCTTCATGTATAACAAATGTAACGTGTAAATAGATCTTATTTTGTAATCAGTTCTTTCAGTATATAAAGAATAGTTGAACAACCCATGAGGCAAATACAGGAAAGAGGATGTGTAGCAAGTCTGTGTGTCATTCACTTCCTCTGTCACACTGCTGACGTGAAAACAAGACCAGAGAACTAAACCTGTTACGCGGGACCTGAGTTTTACTGAGGTCCAATAACAGATCATCACCAATGCAAGAGCTCTGGGACGTTTTATTATTTAGAACAGCATCGTCTTTTTTTTCCTTTTACCAGGTTCCATAGCTCAGGTTCATCGCATGTATTTACGGTGCTGCAGAGAATAGCAGAGTCCTCACCTGGGGTTCTTAATGAGCAGGGACTTGATGAATTCGATGGCCAGATGGGAGACCCCCTCGAAGATGTCCTGGGAGTAGTCCACGTTCACCTGGGAAACGTTGAGGAACGTCTCCTGCTTGCTGTCTCCCAGAAAAGGAGATTCCCCCGTCAGCATGACGTACGTCAACACCCCAATACTCCTGAGAGGAGAACAGCGCAAGAGGAAGAAAAGGGAGGGGAGAAGAGATGCAAAAGTCAGACTTGAAACGTGAAATTATTATTATTATAATACCAAAAATAAAATAGAAACCAAACTGTTGTTGTTTTTCCAAAATAAACTTATGTGGAGGATGGTAATATGTTTGTGGTAGTTTTCAGGTTATTCCATTGCCCTAGATTCCATCTGTGCTCACAGAAGTCATAAAACACTGGATGAACCACAGTGGGCTCAGTACAGTAGTGGACCTCGTCCTCCTAGCTCACACTTACCACATGTCTGTTGCTGTGCTGATGGGTTCATAGTTCAGGATCTCTGGAGCTGTTAAGGACACACAGAACACCTTCATTAGTCTAGATGAACCCTGGAGAGGTGACGTAGGGAGAGGGGTCATCCCAGAGTCATGCCTGCCCTGCAGGGTCGTGGGGGAAACTCACCAACATACTCTGGGGTGCCCAGGATCTCCCTGACCTCCGTCACACTGTCCATGCGTCTGGACAGACCAAAGTCCACGATCCGGATATCGCCCAGAGGCCTGGAGCTGGTCAGCAGGATATTCTGGGGCTGAAAGAGAACGTGGAAGGATAAGAATGAAACCTACACAACTCATACAGTAGCAACATTTCTGGTTACGTGGTCAGTGTTGACTATCCATTGAGATGAGGATTAAGCCTTATAACCAAGGTACACTCCACTCATTCAGCTCCAGACTGTAGACGGCCAGTGAGGATTAGCTTTGGTGACATCAATCCCATCGCTGGTCTTTCTCCTGAGCACAACCCCTGGCTTCAGCCTATTAGATCAGTCCTTAAGCGGGACACCTCTGATGAACAATTAGATGGGCCTCTTTAATAGGTCAGATGCTTCTAATGGCTTAACCCTGGGTTGTGGCAGCTTCCTGGCTGCTGGCTCCCACAGGGATGAAGGACCTGCTGGCTGGGGGCTCGTGACTACGTCATTACATCCCAAGAGATTTTTCTAACTACAAAAGGACAGGGAGGAAAGGAAGTCACCTATATGCATTCTCCGCCTGTGCTTCTGAATGCTGTTCAAACTATCTAGATGAGCAACAGCTTGTGTCATTTGGCACTGATGTCTGCAGAGATGGAGCTGAAATAATCCAAAACTGTGTTTTCCTCATCATTATCACCAGGAAAGGGCTTTTGTGTCTGTATGTTGACAGACAGACCTTTAAGATTGTGCTGTGTTGCTTCTGTTCTGTTATTTAGCTTAATCATGAAACATTCTGCAGATCAGACACTGACAAGATTAGTCTGTTTGAGTTCAGGGCTCCCAGCAGGGTAAAACACTTGTCGATTCAGGAAAACCAAAAGTTCCTTACAATGCTTTCTTTATTGGCTAGAAATGTCATAGCTTTTAGACTGGACAGTTATTGGTCTGCTACGTGACCCTTGACTGGAAGGGTCTGCTTGCGTAAGCGGACATCTATACAGTAGAAAGTCGACTTGGTCTACGGACCTTCAAGTCTAGGTGGACCACGTTATTGCAGTGCAGAAAAGCCACGCCATCCAAGATCTGCCTCGCCAGTCTGATGACATCATTCTCTGTGAAGGCCTCGTCGTTATCAGCAACACACTGGTTGAAGATCTCACCGCCGGCAGCACTGAGGAGAGAGAGAGAAGATTGGAGATTAGAACACTGTCAGCAACAGGGACGAGAGAGAGAACATTGGAAGACTTAAACACATCTGTATGTTTGAGCACGATACTCCCGATTCCAAAAGGTTTGATCGGTCATGATCAAACACAATAAACAAACTGGGCGTGCTATCTGGAAACATTAATGATTATATGTGCAGTAAGAAAGCAACCAAAACACGCTAGACTCTGATCCTAGTAACCCCGCAGTATCTCACTACACAGGTTACAAGTCCCTACTCCTCTACCAGTTGCATAAGTGAGTTGCATAAGAACACATACTCCATGTTCAGGAACAGAGTCCATCCACATCTACCCACATCACGCCTTGTGTCCTGCTCATAAATCTGCATTAGGAGCCCCACCTCTTCCACTGGCCCCTGACCTGGCATTTACAGCTGCAGTTAGGAGGGCCCTACCGGCCTGCTTCCAGGCCTGGATAAGAAACATTCCAGATCAGATAACAAGAAACAGGAGGAAATCACCGTCTCAAACCTATCTATTAAAAAAAGATACTACTGTCCTAGGAGCTACTATTGCTATAGGAATCTAACAGCAAGTTACAAAGAAAAGCTCAAACTCTGATGCTTTGTAGATGGCATTTTAAACCTGGGGATTGACTTTGGAATATTTTAGGATAAAAGGGGATTTTGGAACACACTTGAAGTGGAAAAGCCAGCTATGAAATTAAAAAAGGTGGCTTGTTTTTTCATTCTCGTCAGTCATGTCATGCTTGTGTAGGAATGCATACATGCAGGAACATGGTGAATTTGCGTTAGATGCCCCTCTGACAGATCAGGCGCCAAAAGCGGACAGTTGCTTGCCCCAAAACCAAATCCATGTGTGGGGGATTTACTCTGTACACACATGCTTTTTATCTCCCCAAGAGATCTGTGACCAGGCCCTAGGCATGTCAGTTGCATAACTACCCAACTCCTCCCTCCCCACACCCCGCATCCCACTTAACCAGTCAACCAGTCGCCCCCGTGCCCTCAGCTGTGAAAATAGGAACCGTTTTTTTTTCTGGGATTCTCTAAATGTCCGTCACTAGGCCATATAATTTACACCTGGAGTGGCAAAGGCTTCAAGACCCCATCAACAATCCAGCCACAAATCATTTCCGCAGAGGTACATGAGCTTGGCTCGAAGGACAAGTTTTCCAGGTCATATGCATTTTGAAAAATGATTGAATAGATACTCATATCTATTGACTCTTTTAAATATCCCCATGAACTCAAATGTATCAGTAAGTCCAAGCTTCCCCACCCACAACACATTTCCTGTTCGAGCAATTAAAGTGGTAAGAATGTCTTCATAATTTATTTGAACTCAAATGAAAGGGGAAGCCATTCCAAGCTTTTAATTTTAATAAAAGCCATCTTGTGTAAACTCTGTAAAACCATTTGGACAGAACTTCGGTAAGATGAGATACAGTACTTCCCTCGTGTTTATTTGGTTTCCTCTCTCCTCTGTCGTGGTGGATTAGTGAATACTATACCAGCAGAGTCAAATGGAATGTTTCCGTTTCAATTCAGACAAAAAAAAGAAGAAGTGGAAAGAGAAAGCTGTAAGCTGCTTGAGGAGCTGAGAACAGATGGACATCAGTGGACTTTAGCAGTGTGTGTTTGTTTGTGTAACCTCTACCATTAGATTAGGTCTCTAAGAATAACGAGACTGTATGTGCAGTTCTTGTTGGCAGAACTCCCAAACTGGACATCTAATGACGTCAACCCGAAGCTAATTATTGACTGACTCCTAACCCTTACCGTCAGGCCCAGTCTCCTAGCAACCTCCTGTTTGAAACCTGACTACCCTGTTGTCATCCTTTACATGTGCTGTGATAACAAGCCCCTCAATAAACTGTCTAACGATAAACCAGGCAACCAGGACCAAAAAAACGTCAAAGGTCCAAAAGAAAAATACAAAAGGATCGGACATGGGGGGGGTTTTAATAGGTATTTTTTTATACGAAAGATGTCAGTACTAAATGTACTACCCTGTCAAGAAATCAGCAACACCCTGATTGACAGCAAAAGAAAGGAAAAGAAACACAGCTCGTTCTGTTCAATTGGGAACGGCCGAGATCCAACTGGGATCCCAGCAGTGTTTTAACAGAGTAAAAACCACAGGAATGATTTCGTCAGCAAGGCAAGTTCAAAACTAGTGAGAGTTGAACTAATCCACTTCCATGAGCTCCGAGGTTCCTCTGTGGTTTCGGTTGGCTGGACTGTACACTGCTTTGGCTGCGATTTGGAAGCAGATCGGGGGGGGGGGGGGGGGGGGGCTCTTATCTGAGGTTTCTGCAGAGTTTAGCCCAGGGTCATTGGTTCTAAGATGAATATATGTGGGGGTTTTGAGGTCCAGTCAGCCTCTTCATGTCAGGCTGCACGTATACCGAGGGACACCACCACAAAAAGTTCACCTCCAATAATAATTTGATTTCCAAGTCATACCAAAGGTTTAGAGATGATGATTTTTTATTTCTCAATAAAGTGGCTGGTCTTGTAGACGGGTCATTACGTGTGGGTGATGACATCGTCTAACGCTTCAGCAGTCTAGATAGGAACTTTCAGAGATGATGAGAATTTAACGTTTCGCTGCCGTTTCTCAAACATGATAAAGGATGTGGTTTTGGCGGCGAGCAATCGTGTGTGTGTGTGTGTGTGTGTGTGTGTGTGTGTGTTTGGGCGTTTGAGACTGGCTTGCTGCTAAGACGTGAACCGGCAGGAAATGGAAAACTGGTTAGCTGTGTATCGAGCATCAACCCACGTTGAGGTGAATACACAGCAGCCTTTTAAACAGGTAAAAGGGTTTTGAACTTGGCTGCTTCAAAACCATTTTCATACATAAGGTTCTTGGTTTAACAGCTGTTCAAGCTACTTACAGCATTGGAATAAATCAATTGCGGATCAGATTCCCTGATCAGCGTCTCGCCCATGACCCTGGCCTGAACGGTCCTTTGGCCAGAGCGGAGCTGGGTACCAGTGTCTGGCACCTCCTGCTGGGTTCTCTCAGCAGGCATGCTGGGTTCAACTTCTGGTCCTGCCGTCTCTTTCACACTTCAATCAGAGGTCAAATCCAGACACCCCCCCCTTCTCATCATTGACCCCTTTGTTCTCCAGCAGCATTCCATGTCTGGGATGGGAACGGGTGTGGAGGGGGGGGGGGTAGTTTATGACCAGGGTCAGAGGAGGACAAGGTCTTGGTCTAATTGCCTTGTGTTGTCTGGCTGCAGGGGCAGAGGGGTGATTAGGACGCTAAAGACTTCCTCCAGGTCTTAATGAGAGCACTCCCCATGGATCATAAGAGGCGTATGATGTCTGAGTCACTGGACTACTTTGATGTGACCCTGACACCATGTAAACCCAGTCTCAGCATGTGGTTGCAGCTCAATAGTTGACGGGTGCATCGGCGAATTGGAATATCCCTGAGAAATGTTGAACTTGCTGTTCAATGTTCTCGGTTCCCCATCACATCCGAAGTGATGTCACTAAAAGTAGGTCAGCAACAAACCACGAAAAGTAGAACTTCCAAATAAGGCTGTGAAGTTCATGAAGACTGGCATTAACAAGAGTGTGTGTGTGTGAGTGCGTGTGTGTGTGCATCCGCAATTGCTGTTGAGGTGAGAAAGTTTCGGCTGACGCACAGCTGCATACACAGAAGAGTGTCTACAACAGGCCCAGACTGTGCACATTAACCAGGAAGCACGCTTCCAGTTCTCTAGAATACCACTGCCATTCGTCTGTCAGCATCCTGCCTACGCAAGAACGCGAAAGGCAGCTCTGCATTGTGGCAGAGCATGAACACACCAGCAGACTTAGGAAGGTCCTCCGGATAACCATCAACCCATCCACCCTCTCCCCCCCACCCCCGATCCCTGACGTAAAGGGGGGAGGGGCACACGTGTGTGCATGCCTTCTACCCTCTCGTTGGGGGGTGTCCAGAGACTTACCACTCGAGGACGAGGATGATCTCAGAGCTGGTCTCGTACACCTCGTGCAGAGCCACCACGTATGGGTTGGCCTTGGCCGACTCCAGGACAGCGATCTCGTTGATGATGTCCATGCGGCAGTCTCCGCCCTTCCGCCGCTTCCTCAGAAACTTGGCGGCGTGCTCCTTCCCAGTCGCCTTCTCGATGCACTTCTTTACCACGGCAAACTTTCCCCTGGGAAAGGAACGGAGGGTGGGGAAAGAGTGTTAACACACTGAACTACATTTAGCGCTGTTTACAACATCAATTAGCCCCAGAATTCAAAACATGCAACAATACTAAGGGCCACAGTAAACAATGTTGCAAAAGAATCATGAAAAGCAAAGCAAGACATCACAGTATATGGGGTGGGCAGAGCAGAGAACAAGGAGACCAAAGAGGAACTTTGTAGGCGTGTTAAATCCTTCGAAAGACATAGTAAAGATGTGGGTGGCATCATTTCAATGAGGGAAACAGCTGGGTCGACCGTTGTTGTGCTTCACCAGATAATAAACAAACTGTCCTGTGTCACTTTACAGTCAAGAACAATCGCTCCTGCACTGAGGAGAGCCCGACAGGCAGGAGATAAGGCTGGCCTGAATGGCCAGGGGTGTGTGTGTGTGGAGGGGGGGTTGGGAGGGGTGATTGAATACATCAACTGGGAATGTTTCCATTCCACACAGACAAAATGCCTTTAAATGAGGAAAAATGTTGCGTTGAAACTAGCGTTCCAGATGACCACATGATAAGTCCAGCAGGTTTCCATTTGCTGCTGTACTTTGATAGATTCTGGAGAGGTGCACAGGGTCAGGCGCGGGTGTGGGCAGGAAATCCGATGTGCAGAATCACCCCTCTGTGTCCGGCCCTCTACAAACACCAGCCGGCCCTCCCAGGGCGATAAAGGAACCTTGTCCACATCCCATTCTTACAGCTGACAGCAGCATGGACAAATGGCATTCTACAACGCCTCCACCCAGACCTTTGGCAGGACCCTGTCTCTCCCCAGACAGCCACACAAAGGCCTGCACAGGCTGACCAGCAAACAGGGCAGGACCCTGGGCCAGGACCACCCACCTCACCAGGCCTAGAGAGGCTGAGCAGGGGGTCAGGTCATGGAGACTACAGCTAAGGATGGAACTCTTGCACCTCCTGAGAAATGGAGAGAAACCAAACCTAAGGCCAACCCTGCTTACCAACGTCAACTCCTACTCCTTTTCAAGTGACAACAATCACTGGCATGCTATTGAACACAATGCCCTGACACTGCTTTAGACGACAAAGCACAACCACTAGCCAGGGCCAGAGGAAGTCAAGGATTCGGGCAGGCAGGTAGACACACAATAGCCTCCCCATGGCTCTACTGTTAAAAGCAGGGTCTGTACAGGGCAGAGTGTGAATGAAACAGCCAACATACAGAGAACAAATCAGCTTGTGGACACTCATTCTCCCACACAGCTTTACTCTCCTGCTCTGCGGTGCAAAGCTTGCTTCTGCTCCAGGATCGGGAGGCTGGCACAGAACCCCCCCGCTTCCGGCAACACTGGTCATTCCTTGGGTTTACTTTTATAGGGTCTCACCAAGGATTGTTCCAGCGCATTTTGCCAAGTGAAAAAAGCAAGACCGGTCAAAGTCAATGCTTTCTTTCATCAGCCACTTGTCATGTTCAGAGCAGCAAGTTCAGTGCCCTAGATAATGTTCAGGATGAAGGAACAGCTCCAGGCAGTGGTGACAAGCAACAGGAGGTCTTTTAACACTGACAGGAGTTCAGAGGTTACTGAACATTCTCATGACCTGCTACCTTTCCATCTAGTTTTCTTAGAATACCAACATAGCTGACGGGACGAGAGGATGTTTGCAGCTTCTGTCAAAAGCAAACTGGATCTGAAAGAACAGTTTAAACCAAACCTATTCAGAAAGGATGCAAGACATCTTGTGAAAGTCCAATATGACTGAACATCTATGCAGATCTCATTAACACCTCCTTTGAAGTGGGAGCATTTCCGGATTATTTATTTTTTTAGGTTGTTGAATGAAGTGAACCAGTGCCGTACACAGGCTCTGACAGAACACGACGGTGATGATCTAATTCAACTATTGTTTTTTCCTGTGGGGTCTGGATCTTGTTGTCAGTCTCAGTCTCTAAGCAGTGAGACATGTCGGAAGACAGCTGACATTCTTCAGCTGGTGCTCTCTCTCTCTCTCTCTCTCACCCCCTCTGACACAGACCAATCATGCCATATCGTAATCTCTGAAATAGTTCCAGTGATCGAACACATCAAACTTCTTAATCACTGTTTGGTGTGTGTGTGTGTGTGTGTGTGTGTGTGTGAGGGGGGGCATATTCATACTTGTTATTGAGGAAATGAGGGAACACAAGGAGGGACCAGGACTTCAGGGATTGTGTGTGTGTGTGTGTGTGTTCATACTGACTTTCATCTTGCCCATCTTGACTATTGGCATCAAGCTCAACTCACATTCCTGCTTCTAATGGGATTCATGAGGTATGATTTTAGGATGGGCAAGGTGATGGTAAGGGGTGGGGGGGGGGGGGGGGGGTCCACACAGCCAAGACCTGCGGTTTTTTCAACAACACAGTACCCCAGTACTACCATGTAGTTCACGTCTGCGAAAACAGACCAAAGTTTTTGACTTTTCAATAGAAATGTCCCAACTGTGTGAATTTTACTGATGATTCAGCACCCCTAGAGTAAACATGAGTGTCTGATTTCCACTGCATTGTGAGGTAGGAAACACACTAGGACCCGGAGGGAGGGGTTACAAATGTTAATTGGCATGTTACTATTGCCTCCCACTCTCACCCCAAGAACAAAATATCCTGATTGGCAGCAAAATATCCAAACAAACAGTCCCGATAGGATATCTGTGTAGATGCTGGCTTGCGGACAACATCTTTAAAATAACAAGCCTTTGCTATTGTAACTTATCTTCCAGACTGATATTCTGTCATTTCATTAATGTAGGTAAAAGGAAATAGGACCCATTTTATTCATATAAAATACTTTTTGGGGGCTTTGCGAGTCACTCTATTTATTCAAGCCAAGACCAGCCAGCGTTTTACCAATAAAACACAAAAAATTGTCTTCATATAACAACTCGTGTCTGCAGGCACTGATAAATCCTGTGAGGACGCACAGGTGCGGAATATCTGGATATTAGTTTGTAAATTTTACAAAGACCTGGGAAGTTACGCAAGACTCACGCGTTAGGAAAAAAATAATAATTGAAATTTTTCAAACAAATAAAGAAAGCTTGCCAAATTATTCACAGTGTATTATGTCCAATGATTTTCGCTCATCCGATAATGTTCAATTAATACCCTTCGCACGTGCTGTAATTTCAATTAATAAAAACAGATTCGGTCTAAATTGTCATTACATGCCAGCCATGCAGCAAGTGTGTATGAACATAACGCAATGGCAATATAGGTTATCGGCGTTTTTGGAAAAGTGTATCCTTACCTGCCCAATTCTTTGCCAAGAAGCTCATAATTGCTTGTGAAAGGTTCGGTCCTTATTCTGGTGTGGATTTTGGTCACCATGCCGTTCTTATTCATCATATTTCAATTTGGCAACGCAATCCGTTCGATAAGGATTTATTTCTAGTTCTAGACGTTCAAGTCGATCTTATTTTTAAAAAATTGCATGGAAATTGCAAGTAAATTGCATGATAATACTACAGAGGAACCCTAAACTTGCACAGATCTGAGGTAATCCACGTTATCCCTCAGAACTTTAAACTCTCACTATATCCAAACAATTATATCACAGAGGGTTAGACGCTTTCTGAGAAGAACAAGCGGCTGCTCAAACACATGAGGTGACTGTTTATGCGCTTTCAGACATTCCTGACAATAAACCAACCTAGGGGCCAGCCCACTGACGCTGGCTCTGAAAGCCAATGGTAATGAAGCGCAGCTAAAAGAGGAGGGTTTAAAGAAGGGCTGAAGTTGACGTACAGCGTTCTAGATACTTTTATCTTAAGAGCCACTATCACAGACTTGAGCCATTGTACTTAGACAAGGAGTCCCTGCACCACCACCGCCCCCCCCCCCCCGCCCCCCCACCCCCTCTATCACTCTCTCTGACACACACACATACAGACGCACACATACAATCTGTCATTCTCTTCCTCTACACACATAAAACCACTGGCGGCATAAATTACCACTGGGTTATCCCAATGAGTTATTCACACTGGTGGCTTTTCAAAATACTGTGGAGTCCACATCAGCTGTCAGTCCTGCACATGCTCAGATCAGCCATGGACTACAGGTGGCTGGGAGCAGCACCTTCATCTGTGACATCATCCACATGAACAGTGTCCTGTTAGAAACACGTCATTAGACATCACAGACTGAGACACTAATATCATGGACCTGCATTATTAAGGATGGCAAGAACAAGGGAGGATATTGTTTGGAGGGATTGGACTTCCCTCTATGCCTTTTTTAAAATAAGATCATGATGTTGAAGATGATGATGAAGATTAATGTTTGGGGCTATCTCGTTATTACAATCAGTGATCTATGCACTTTTCTAAAGCTCTCTCTTGGAAGTCACTTCGGATAAAAGCTTCTGCTAAATTAATAAATGTAAATGATGTAATGATCTAAAATAAGAAAGCAGGAGCCAGCCAGGACAGCCACAGAGGCACAAATAATGACAAACTGGGGAGCCGTAGCCTTGGCAGCAATCCAGGCATGCTCATTAAGTAATTGGTGTTAACGGCCTGCAGAGTTGGCCAGTGCACAGGCCTGGGCTCCCTGGGAAATGTGTCACCTAGGCACCAGCAGCCTGCGGAAATCATGGCTGTCTGGTGGAGGGAGGGGGGGGTGGGGGTGGGGGGGGGGCAAGGCCGGCTGGATGGCCTCAGACAGGCAGAGCAGCTCCCTTGCACAGCTGAGGATCGTGTCTGACTGGCTGAGGCTGCGGGCTCTGGGGACGGACCGGAGCCTTCTGACCTCAGTTTCACAGACTGGAAACTTCATGTGCCAATGAGAGACACCTTGATGAAAATACCTTCCTGCACCAGTCAACACCCTGTTTCAGCACAACACAACAGCAGCACACTAAGCACTGCTGCTATCAATCAGTGGTGTTATAATTGTAGGAAGCATTCATCTTTTGAGCAAGGGTGAGGTTTTGTTTTTAGACGTGGTGAGCCAACCCTGGCTCTCTGTGTGCATTGTCTGGGTGAGGTGGGGTACCAAATCCGTTTAGCAGGAAGGAAAAAGAGTGGATAAAGAATGTAGACAAATTAAATAACTTTAGACCCTGACAGAAAAAGCAGGCATCTATTCTTGGTGGTCATAAGGCAGTCTGTGAACAGCAATGGGACTTTGTACTTTGCCTGCGGCGCACAAGCCTGGCATGCATCATATGGACAAGCAAGGGATTTGTCTAACAGTAAGAGCTAATTTATGTTTACACAAACAGTAACTGTTGAAAAAGAAAGCCTTTTGGGAATAGACATTCCATAGGCCTGGCAGAGACATTAGGGTCCAGCGACTGAGTTACATAACCTTGTTATGTCTTTTCAAATTGTTACCTTCGGTCTGGGTACGTTCCAGAGCCTTGACCCTCATCTCTGCCAGGTGTAGTAAAGAGAGGTCAGAGGTCACACAGGCCACATTAGCGAGGGGGCTCAACTCAGCCCCTGGGACCTAATGAAAACACATACCAGAGAATTAGCCTGCCAGCCTACAGTTCAGCTCACATAAATATGAGAACTTCAACCGTGACATGATGTCTGTGAGCACTTCCATCAGGACTGGAACCCACAGACCTCGTCCTCTGTTGCTCCAAAGTACAAATCCCTGTTTCCAAAAAGTTTGGTGCACACTTTCAATCTACTATGTCCAAGATCCACATGTAATGAAGTTCTAGTGGAATTGTAATACATTTAGATATCTTGCAAAAGAAAAACCATCGAATTTACCCTGAGGAATGTTAACTCTCTCATCATGAGACGAGGAGCATAACATTTGGTGCAATTATTTCCGCTCTTTGTGAGAGGAGACCTTGTTGCCTGTTGGAACAGTGTGTCGCTGTTACGAACCAGAACAAGCGTGACATCAAATGACACTCATGAGAGAGTCTGAAGCAGTCCTTCGAGGGGTATAGGAGCATGTCAAGGAGCAGCCTGAGGAGAAGCCACGGTTCTAGCTAGCTTGCACAGGCAAGCTTGCTCCCACCCCTCTATCCCTGTGTGCACTTTTCTAATCTTTTACCTCACACCCTTACCCCTGTGTGCTTTTGCGAGACTGTGTGCCGTTGCTGCGAAGGAGTTTCCCCCGGGATCAATAAAGTATTCTGAATCTGAATCTGATGTTACCACGGTAACTTCCAGTTTTTCTCAACACGGTCTCACGTGTTGTTTTGGTCTCTGTGTTCTTTTTGGAGGGAGAGCACAGTGAGGTGCCATGTCATCAGCGCTGGGCAGTGCACCAGCATGCAGGCTGGCAGGATGCCTGTCCTCATGAGGAGGGTGTGCCGTACCTGTGCACGCCAACTGTGTGTATGAGGATGAGGAGACTGGAGTCTCAAAGATGTTCCTGACTCACATTCTACTCATGTCTGGAACTGGCAGAGTGATGAAGGCTCCATGTCTCTTTGTGTATGTGTACACAAATCCTTTTTTCCCTTTTTTTCACTCCTATACTGCTGACTGCACCAGAATTTCATTATGAAGTTGTTGGAACAAGAAAACATTTAGACCTGCAAAAAGCGTAATTGCATAGACGGAAGCATTAGCAGACGTATTTTGAAAGAATGAAGAGTGTTAGTTCAAATTTGCCTCTTAATGAGGAGCGAAAATTACCGTTGCGAAACTGCGTAAAGTTCCCTCTGAAGAATGATTGCCGGTTGTCTGCCTGTTGTGTTGACACTTAAATGGAAACCATTGTTTATGGCGTTTGGGATACAGGTAATGAACAGGTTCATCTCAGACAGGTTTTTGGGTAATCTCAGTTCCATCCATTTTCCATGAGCGTTGTCTGGCTGAGTTCGTTTGGTTGGACTTGTCTGGCAATCATGTCTGACAGTGTACAGTGCATTGATGACCTGCTAGCAAGGCTTGACTGAAGCTATCTTAAATATCGGACATACCTTAACATTTGGTGGATCACGAACAAAATACAGAAGTGCTAAATGCTGTGGCTCCAGCAGGCCTGGGTAGATTCTGTCTTGTTGAGACCCCAGGATGACTCCTGGGCTGCGTGTCGCTGTCCTAGTGATGTCATGATGCAGAGGCCTGCTCACACACCCATGTCATCCTCCTGCCAGCGTTTGCTGTGACCTCGGTGTTAGAAGCTCCTGCAGGGAGCAGAGAGGACTCACACCTCATAAAACCACACAGGCCAATGCTGCTGGCTGATTTAGATGCCGACTCCCACAGCTCACGACCCCTCAAGCTTCTCGGTCATCGATGGTGTTTGTGGTACAACCATTGTGGCAAACAAAGGGGACAAATATCCCCTCAGTCGTCCTAAACGGGAGCTCTGAGCTGATTGCTGGCTCACCTCATAAAGACCCTGGGCGTCATTCTCCTGCACAGAGCTGAATGTGACACACAGAGGTGACATTCAAGGCAGACCTCTAATCCAACTGGCAGAAGTCAGCTGGCAGCGACCAAAGGAACAAACAAGTTATCATACTGAACAATCTCGTGACCTAGCTCCCACCTGGGTAATGTAGAGTGATTAAGGCGTGATTGACTAGATCATTGGATCATTTAAATCATCCCGTCAACACAAACTAGGATTGGTGATTTGGAGGTGTGGTTGAATGAAAGATACAGCTAATCATGGATATTATTACTTTTCTTGATTAAGTGAGAAATAAATTATAACACCAAAGACTACTGTGATAAACAGGCCAATTACTTAGATCTACTGATTAATGTCAGTATTGAGAAAGGATGAAAAGCCAAACTGACAAAAGGATTGGAGAATGGAGTTGGTCCAACATTTGAAAACCCATTAAAAACATTTGTTTCACTCCTCTCAAACTTGAACACACAGGCTACATGTAAATAAACACACCTAGTCATGTTTGGGCCAAAACCAGCCCAAGCCCCAGGGAGCGCTCCGTGTTTTGCTATTTAGTAAAGTAAGTTCCTTCGACTATTTTATTAATTTAATGCCAAATGGCTTTTCCATGGTTTTCACATGTAGTTAACTTTTCCAGGGAGACCTGAATGGGGCACCCCCTCCGCTATCAAAGTGGGCTACTGTTTCACCAGTATCACGGTGAACCCCACACCCCCTGTGTGGAACTGGGGTGAACATATTTATTTTCTTCTACCCAGCGCAAATAGGCCCTCATTTGTCAAGTCTCCCAGAGGCGTATATATGCCTCTAATTGCTAGCATTGCTCCCACTTGAAACACTGCCAAAACTCACAGCCACTATTTGCCAGCCTGGACTCTTCATCCATAAAAGTGAGTAATGTTAGTAATTTCTCTATGCCTTCACTTGTTTTACCAAAGGGGAGACTCACATTTAAATCAACCTTGAACTGCTGGTCAGAGTCTAATGTGGGAATTGAATCTTCCAGACCGGCAATGTTTAAATCTCAGAACTGTGTCTGAAGACAGACACTGGAGTGAGATACCATGAAGAAGCAGCAGGAACTCTGCCTCCCTCTCACACTGTCTGGTTACGGAAGCTGTACTGTAGCTGTGCATCTGAAATGTGCCGAGATATCTTTGTCTTGTGTTGCTTCGAAACTTGGACGTATTCCTGAAAAACACAGTAGCTTTGTGGATAGACAGTAAATAAGTTATAGCAGCTAACACAGCTCACATGAAATCTCTAACACACCTTTTTAATATAAAGGAGGCAGGAAGAGGTTTTTCTTCACAAACTCAAGCTGTGTGTGGGTTGATGCAAAGCAGACACCAGCAGGGGAAGAGAAGGGAGAAGAGAGTGAGAAACAGATTGAGCAAGAGAGAAAATAAAAGCTGTTTTCAGGTGAAGAACAGCCACATCCTGCTCAGCTCCCTCAGTCTGTCTGAGCTCCCTGACAGGAGGAAGTCAGATCAACAGTTCTGCTGCCTGACTGCTGCCAAGATGCTCTGACCATCTCAATACAGAGAGCCAGTATGTGTATGTCAATTGTATCTGCTATGCAACCACACACACACACACACACACACACACACACACACACACACACACACACACACACACACACACACAAACACATACATAAATCAATATGTAGAGAATGTTTGAGGAACTTATTTGGAACAATGGGATAGACATTTACCCACCCTGAGAGACAGGCAGACCGACAGGCAAGCAGGCAGGCAGGCAGAATTTCTCAGCTATTCCTGTGGGTTGGGAGTGTTTCCATTCCCCTTAACAACCACTGTGTTGTCTTCCTTAATCCAACACAGGCAACAGAAGACCCATCAACCCTGAAAGAATCACTGTACATTCCTTGCATTGATTACTTTAGATTTACTCTGAAGATGTGTGGCATTGGTAGGAAAGGTTGTCCAGACTAAAGGGTGTTATTGGTCATCCATCAGAAGCATGCCTGTGTCACGTTTGGTTGAAACCAAAACAAGTTCCCATTGTGTCTGTGTCTGGACGTGGAGTGGCATGGAAAAACAAAGTAATTGCGTTCAAACAAAAACAGATGAGCTCCTAGAAGAACCAGCTATGTCTTGGGACAAACTGTTTCCTCTTCAACGGAACAGAAAGATTTACTGTCACATGCTATCACGCACTGCGGGGGATATTCATGTGATATGTGTGAATACGGCCTTACTGAAATTGATCAACAAAGCTTAGACAGGAGAACCAAATAAGAACAGAATCAAGAGAGGACCCTAATGGAGGAAGGTAACCTTTACAGGGAGATGGAGGAGAGTTGGATCGTCTGACTCACGGTACACACATTTCATTGTGTATTTGTATTGGCTACTGAGCAGTTAAGATTCAGACAGGGGGTGAGGAGGTGTGTGTGTATGTGTCGGGAGGGGGGGCGGGGGGAGGGACTCTGGTCTGGCAGCCGGAAATACCGAGGTCAGGAGAGAGAAAGGGAGCGAGGGAGCGAGGGAGAGGGAGAGAGAGAAGGAGCGAGCAGCTGTAGACAGAGAGGCAACACCACTCATGTTTACTGCTTCAACTCAAACCCGCACTTGTGTTTCCAGGCCTCCGTCCAAACACAATGCAGTGTCAAGAATTGGCCATCCTGACACCGGATGTTTACTGCGGTGTCGACCCACCATGGGGGCTGGTTGTTTTTGAGGGCCATCACTTCAGAAAGAAGCACCTCCTCTTCACCACAGCTGTCAGGAAAGCTGTGGAGGGATGTCAGCTGGCTTGTGCTGTGACGAGTGGCCAACACTGACCAAACTACAGGACGCAAAGAAACAACGTTGTTGTCCGTGCCACAGAGAAGCTCTGACAAAACAACCCAAAAAATACAAATACAAATCCTTGGTGCGGAAAAAGACACATGAAGGGTGACCAACGAGATGATGGAGGCCCCTGCCTTTAGTGACGCTTCCTGAAAGGTGATCCATGCGTGCAGCGATACTGACAGCAGGTAGACAGGCCCTGCCTTCGTGTGTGTGTTGAGGCCCAGCTGAGGTCAGAGGTCAGACCTCTCCTGATGATACACATGCACCAGACTCCTCCTGCACCTCCTTCCCCTTTGTTTACGTAGTCATGGAGACCCTGGAACCGAATGCTCAATTAGTGTACTCCACCCTGAAGCCACAAGACTACATATCTCCTCCCCCCTGCCATCCCTCCCAGCCTGGCCTCACCCAGTCCACCAATAAACTAGCAACACCCAAATCCTCTCCAATGACCCTGTGTCCACAATGGAAGGGCATTCGTAAGAAAGCAACTGTCATTACCAGCTCTGGATCATCTCAACATCTACCCTTGGACACAGGTAAACAGTACTTAACATGAAACAACTGTTCAGGCAATGAGCACTACACTACACAAAACACAAACAACTACAACAACAACTTGTAGGATCACCCCCAAAGCTCCAGAACAGTCAGATCGCTTTCTAAACGAAGTCTTTTGAAAATGCCTTTTCTTCCCCCGATTTGAAATGAGTGTGGGAAAAAGAAGAAAAAGAAAGAAGTAGATCTTTAAGCGGTGCCATGGGCTCTGTCTCTGTCACACCACAGGCCAGCAGGGAGACATTTGTGTTCTGGGTAGAAGAGAATCTCTCAACTTCAAAAGAAGGAAAAGTAGAAAGTACATGACCTCATACAGTAGCACAGGTATACTGACTCTATCACAGCACTGACTTGATTAATTTGTCATTGCTGAATATCGTACAGAATGTCTCATTTGCCTTCCCAACATGGGCAGCGGTGTCGGAGTGTGTCGGAGTGTGCCTGCAATTGCCTGCCCCTGTGCTTAGGTTAACGTGCAGTTAGCCTCTATGGGGGCAGTGGGGGGGGGAGGGGCGAGTCTTTCACCATGTGGCTCTTTGTGACTTTTGTGGTGGGTGGGGAGGGGGAGCGGGGAGTGTAGGGGTGGGGTCACAGGTCAGCCAAGCTGGATAGTCTTTCTCCTTTTCTCTCCAACTGTCCCAGCAAGCATCCTTTTCTCCCTCTCCGGGGGGACAGGTGGCTCAATTCTCAGCCCGTCCGACTGTCTTTCTCTGCTGCTCGATGTGGAAATGTCCCAGTGCCTCAGCTGAGTCTGTCTGCAGTGTTCAGTGTTTATGACCTGTGATGGAAGCCTCTGTCCGAGCTTCACTCACTTCCCTCGTCCAGTTGAGTGTTCTCAACTGGTGTGAAGGAAGCCTTGACACAAGTGGGGTCAGGAAAAGAAGGTCCTGTACAGATTAGAGCTTAGTTTATTGTTTCCAATTTGCATATGTAACTCAGCAAACCCTTGACACTCATCTGAAACTCAATTAAAACATTCCCAGGATGATTGCCTTTTTTGGTTACCCTGTAACAGGATAGTTTTGCCACTGATATATATATATATATTTATATATATAGTTGTGATGCCTGTGGTTATGGTTAGGTTTTGGGAAAACAGGGTTAGGGTTAGAAAACAAAATTACAATAAAAACTAAAATTAAAAAGGATGGATTTTTCTGGACATTCTATTACCAACTTTCCTTGACAGCAGACTCACATTGACAACCAGAGCTCCAACCCCCCCTCCCCACTGTCCGACCCCCCACTGCAGGAACACAGACTCAGAGTTTCCCAACCCAAACCCCCTGGTGGAACAGCGGACTGGACCGCAGTTCCGAACGGAATTTCCTGGATTTCCTGGAGGTGCCTCAAGGTGGCTGGATGAGAAGGGGGCTTTGGGCCGCGTCCAGCCCCTCTCGGCTCCTCAGCTTGGGGTTCCTGAGGGTGAGCGGGGAGGGGGGAGGGAGCAGGGGTGTTGGATGGAGCTGGAGGCTCAATGCCTCTTAGAGGGTGCAACAGAAGCACTACATCACGGGGACCAGAGAGGGAGCGAGGAGGGGAAGAAGACGGGGGCACGGCTCTCTCCGGGTGATGCAGCGTGAGTTTGCAAGACCCCTCGTCTGGGGAAGTCATTCAGGCTTGTTCTTCCATGTGCGGTACTGGCACGGGCCCAGTGGCTTGCTTCTGCTTCCTGTGTTTTTGTCCACAGCCAAACACCCCCCCCCACACACACCCCCACACCCGTAAATCCTCTGCCTAGTGAGAGAGACCCAGGAACCCCCAATGAGGGTGAGACGCTCCATTCACTCCCACAATCCCACACTCTCACTCTTGTTGTATTTGGGTCCCCTGCCTGCAGGAGGACCCCCCATGGTGGCAGCTCATCCAGAGAGTGTGTCTGTGTTCCCTCCATCTCAGGGCTTCTCACAACATGCCAACTCCAACTTTCAGGTGACCTTCTTTTTCACAGGAAGAATTTACACAAGCTGCCTTTCACAAAAGCTAGCTGCATTTTACAGTACTTTGGAGGATTAAACAGAGGTGTCAAGTTAATGCTGATGGTGATAGATGAAGCCAAGGTGAAATACGGTCCCCTCTATAATAGTGTATGAACTCGCAGTGTGTCAGATTTTTATTGGTCTGGTTTTTTTCTGTGGGACAATTCCTGGACTGTTGGGCTGAAAGAGGCCATTGACAATTAGTCAACTCTCTTTCCTCCCCTGTCTCTACATCCCTGTCTCTCTCTCCATCACCCCTCTTTATATCCCTATCTCTCTCTCTCCATCCATTTTACATTTAGTCATTTAGCAGACATTTTTATCCAGAGCAACTTAGAGCAAGTACAGGGACATTCCCCCGAGGCAAGTAGGGTGAAGTGCCTTGCCCAAGGACACAACGTCATTTTGCATGGCCAGGAATCGAACAAGTCTGAATCCTGCTCAGTGACTCCCATCCATCCCCCCCCTCTCTTTCAATCCCCCCTCTCAATATCTCTGTCTCTCTCCCTGCCCCACTCTTTTGGTTCCTCTTTCCCCTCCTTTCAACCCCCATCTCTCTGTTCTAGGACAGGCAGAAGGAGTGTCCCCTCTTTGATGAGGATCCCTCCCCAGACAAGCCAGAGGGAGGAGAGACACACCTCCATCCTCAAAACTCCAACAAAAGGGGTGAAAGGTCAAGAGCCATCTGCTGTCTTTACCACAATCAGACTCTCCATAATCAATACCTGGGATCAGTGTGACTGTGATGGGTGTTAGGTTTGATGGAGGGCAGGGTTGGGCCAGTGGATTGTCTCCTGATGCATTTCTAACTCCAAATAATTCCTGATGCTGTGTGTTTGTTCAGACACTCGTAAGCATCAGATGTCCTCTCTAGTTTCACACAGCCCAGCATCACATCAATGGGCTTTGGTGCTTGGAGTTGTTGAATCACACCATTGTCCCGTTCCCCCGTCAGAGGAGGGGTGTCTGGGGCTAAGGGGACTGGGGGGACTGGGGGACGGGAGGGATGGGGGACAGCTGAGGAAGAGGGAGCACTCTCCCTGTGGGCTGCCGTCATTTGGATGTGTGCCACCCCTCGCCTTCAGCCCATAACTCTGACCTCAGTGTGCTTGTTTCTCACACCCCCCTCCTCTCAGCTGTGGAAGAGGGGCCGCCTGTGTCTCTGGATACGGTTGTCTGACGACTTGCAGTGCGTGGGGACGGGGAGGAATGCGACACACAGACAGAAGGCCTGGAGGAATACCCCCGACTGACGCAAAGCCCAGCCCCAGGAATCTGCTGGCTTGTCTGGGTGGAGCTGAACCAGACCTCAGGCTGGACGACCAAGACTGGACCCAGACACAGCAAGCCAGAGGAACATGTTGGTCACAAAACATGTTTTTCGAATCTATGCAGTATACATGTTCCCGACCTCCATCTCCTACTTTGTGGTGGAATACAATGCTTAGATCTTTTGAAGTTTTCAAATCAAAGCCGATGCGTCAGTCCAAAGACAGGACCAATCAGATCCCAGGGATGAGTCAGGTCAAACGAAGATGATCATCCCTTTGATGCTGGCCCCTCTCTTGATCGGAGGAGAGCACCATCTGCCTCATGTGGAGTGTGATACAAGCCACTGATCAAAGGATCAGAAACAGAGCGGTGGTATGATCTTAGCAGGCCATCCTGGGTTCAATGTGAAAATCCAAGATCATTTCTGAGAAATCAAGTCCAGACAAGTGTCTCTGGGCAGCTTTAACACAATGTTCTTTTGAGCCTGGAGGTGGGACTGTTGACAAGAGCCTTTCACAAGAATACAGGAAACAGGTTCCGCTATTTAGGAGGCATTAGTCAGAGACTGGAGGAATTGGTG
The DNA here is from genome assembly GCA_030340665.1 of Neosalanx taihuensis. Lineage (NCBI taxonomy): Eukaryota > Metazoa > Chordata > Actinopteri > Osmeriformes > Salangidae > Neosalanx > Neosalanx taihuensis. Next base: position 6,073,257 of record CM059298.1, read on the forward strand.
AAAATCCAATTTTTCGCATTCATATTACAATATTGGCCCATTTCTTGGAATTACACACACAAACATTACCCATAAAAATAACAGTTGGGAAATAAAAATAACAGTTGGGAAGGCGAGGGGCGGAATGCTAAGTGTTGATCGACATCCTAATGAGCTGATGTGAACTTAATAAACCTAGATCCATCACTCACCCCGGTCCAGTATCAGGGTGAAGGTGGCATAACTAAGATTCCTGTGAGGAAGGTTCTAGTACGGTCCCTCCCAGCTCAGCTCAGGGGCAGGGAGAAGGGACTGGGGTGAGGACTAGTTCATGGAGGAGGAAGACATAACCTGCCTCCGACACATAATCATTTATTTCACTCATCTAAGACAACCATGACAGATTCTAACATATTTGTAACCCACAGCGATACTTATGTAACTGTTCAAGTATGACAAATCACTGACAAAAGCATTCACAGATTATGGTCAAGTCTAATTGAAAAAGTACTGTGCCTCGAAGCTTTTCCAAGTGGTGGAAGACATGCAGCAGAACACATCCACCAGAGACACTTGTTGACCTTTGTCCCGTCATCTCAGGTCCACACAAGACAGAACCTTCCCAATAGGTTTCCCAGTCTATTTGCCAAATGTGATCTACAACCTCACAATTATTATCCATCTACGATTGCCTCCATTTTTCCATTTATAGTCACAACGCACAACCAACAGTTCACAAGCAAGCCAATTAACGTGCCACCAGGAATGAAGGTTAGGATGTGCAGTATGCACGTACAACCTTTTGAAAACACTTCAACCATGCAAAAGTTGCCCCCCCCACCCCTCACATTTAGTGAAGGAAGTGATGCTGAGGAGCGATAAGGCCCAGATGTTCCTTTGGAATGTCCCTGAATGTGCATCCTCAGACAGCGGGATGGAGGGGGACATGGAGCAGAACAAATGAATGCACTTAATTCCGAGGATGGTTGGAAACATGCCACCAAGCCATAACTCAGTGGCAGTTATTTGTTCTCAGCTTGTGAAGGAGCCAGCAGTGAGTCTTTGGAAGACGTTGAGATCCTGTTTTGTCCCTTTTTGTGAGAGTTTATTTGAATCTATGCTTTATGGGACCAAAATTCACTTTAGACTTCTGGACTTTAGAGATTAATGTCTACGGACAACTAGGAGAGGAAAAACCTTTCTGATCTTTCTCCCCCCCTTCTCTCTCTCGATTCCCTTTTTCCATTTTAAAGTGAATATTATGTGATTTAAGCTTTGACATACCACAGTGACACACCAGAATACTATGCAGACTTTAATGGTGTCCCACACAGAAATTGAGCTTGTGTGCTGCTCGTGTGCCTCACCAGTGGAAACAAAAACAGCCCTAGATCTCTGAACACAAGTCAGAACGGTGAGTCTGTTTTTCACACAAACTTGTGCTGCACAATTTTAGAAGATTAATTGATTTATAGATTAAACAGTCTAAGACAATGATTTGAATATATGATTTTTTTTTGTCAGAGTGGCCCCCCTGCCACCTTCTGTTTCTTGGTCATGTGGGAGTCTAAGGCAGAAAAGACTCCTCCCTGTTCAGGGTACAATGCTGGCCTGCAGCACCTACAGCTCCCAGCATTGAGGAAACATTCAGACACCAGTTAGAGTCGAAACAATGACCAACCTCTATTGGCATCTAGAGAATGAAGACAAGCCACATTCTGCACCATTCAGCTCAGAGAACCGTTTATGTAATAACACGGATTAGCTGCCAGTGGTGGGAACACAGGAGTACAGGGACAAGGTGACAATGCCATTTTAGCATATGGAATCCTGTTCAAAATGCCTATTAGTGGAGGATCAAGTTTTCAGATGACGTCCATTATCAGCAACTGAGTTGTAAAGCAGTCAGGTCTGTGAACTGTGAGTTCAAAGTCAACATGCTCTCTGGGGTATTGGTAGACAGCTACCACAGAGCTAAATGAGTCAACGGACTAAACCTGTTCACGTACATATTATTATAGGTTACTTAGGTAACGTATAACCACCCACAATTAGTCTATGTCACTTTCCCACAACAAGTTAATAGCTGCTGTAGGCGGGGTTTCTAATAAACACCTGAACATGCTATGTTATGCCAACTGTGACAAACCCATTTAGAGATGTAAGCCTTTTGTTCATGACCAAAGCTAAATAAAAGCTGTGCGATCTGGTGAGCTGTTGCGTTTTGTTCTTTGTGTGTAGCTATGTCTTGCTAACGTGGGAAGTGGGCCCACATTAAGACCAAAGTGTTCTCAATCGGCCCTCACTGAAAAAGTTCTACCAGGGTTGAGACACGTGTCCCACCGGTGTAAGAGCATCATTTATATCTCTCGAAGCTCTCCAAAAAGCCTTCGCACTGTCTGACTCACCCACACCACCACCATCCACCCTGCTGTACCCACGCAGTCTTTCAGAGACTCAGCTGTGCACACACAAAAAGGAATGACCCTCAGAACAGTCCCTCGGCCATACAACACAGAGCACAAGCTCTGGAACACCAGCTGTACTCTCACACCACGGCTGTAGATAGACAGCGAGTATCACTCTGCATCAGAAAGTATTAAGGGAAGGGAGTTGATGCATATGATCATAGACGCAACCCTAGAGAACGATCACAGAGTGTTTAAGTGGAACGATGAGTGATGGATTGAGAAGAAGAAGGGGAGGGGTGAGGGGGGGGAGCTGCACCTGAAGCCACAGAGCGTGAGAATGTCGGTGAGTGCAGTCAAGTGGAAATGTCTCTGCTTTGACTGGAGAGAATCGACAGACGAGCTGCATACCAGTGGCGTTGAATCACCTGCCATGCATTCTCCCTGTCACTGCCTCCGCCCACTTCCCAGGTGGGCAAGCTCCTGCCTCGCCCCTGCCCACACCTCAGGCACGGCACCCGAGACAAGGAGGGAGGAGTGGAATTCACCGTGTTGGCAAATATGTTGGCAAATATTTTCATTTAGCTTTGCATGTGAAACGAGGATTATCTGTTTATAATTGATATCACAGATTACATAAATAATTGTGGTGAACACATTGTTTCTCCTCCTAGTAATTTCATTTGATGCAGGATCTGATGATTTATGTTCTGTACGTCAAAACCTTTTATTCATGATGCCGTTCAAACTGATTAATTGAGAAAAGCCCCATAATAATGCAGCTGTACAGACGCAGACAGGTCACACAAAGCTCAGCCAGACCAACACCACGGTCCCCCCAGTCCAACCAGGGCTCTGCGCTAGTTCAGCACTGAAAGAGAGACGAGAAGCAGGATGTCCCCAGTATTTATGGTTAAAGAATGTGTGGCCAAGCGGTCAGCTATTCAAGGGTAAGGAAGGGGCATTTCCCACGACACAAACCCCAGCATTTCCTGGAATGCTGGGACTTTGTACACAAACTGGACATGAAATGCCAAACTGCAGTGTCCAATGGGTTCTGGCTGACGCAGACAGGCTGTCCTCCAGCAGAGAGTGGACCCTGAAACCCTGGTAGCATCCATACATCATCCTGTCTGGCAGCCCCATAGCTCTCTGGGAAGGTGGACGTTCGCTCCTCTCTGAGCTCTCTTGCCTAGTTTTTCAAACTGACCTTCGAATAGGTTTTAACCCCAGATTTGCTGATATTGTTGAAATCACACAGAAATTAGATGACTTGAATTCTACACTGAAAACTAGTCTAGATGTGCTGATTGTGCTTTAGTGAGAGTCTGTTAAAACAGACAGTTCTTTCCACACTCCCTCTTCTGTTTGGGCCTTGATGACTTTACCAGGAATGCTGCTCCCTCTGCGTCAGCTTGGGAAAAAGGCAACGTGCGTTTCTCAGACAGCTCTCTCTGTGCCATCTCCTCCAGCTTTGCCAGACTGGAACTGTTTCTCCTGTCATCAGCATGGGGTTTTATAAGCAGATAAGGAACATTACGACCCATTGGTTTCAGGTTTTATCAGTCTAGATTCAATTCTCTAGGAAGGAGGATTTCTTTCAGCCTCTCACCCCAGTCCCAGTCATCCTGTAAGGCTGATCGGTTTTACAGAACAGGGAAATACCATCTATTTTTACCTTACATCCCACTACCATTGACTCAAAAAACCTCCCTGCATCACACGAATGGACTTCAGTCTTGTTGTTATAATGGTACTATAGCAGTACCTTATTAGGAAACATTATCTATCATAAAAGACACAACCAGCCACAAAGCCTGGCTACATAAAGTATATTTCAGAAAGTAGATCCGGATGAAACCCAGACAGACAGACAGACAGTTTAATCAGCCAGGAGGGAGACAGAGAGAGGTCACCGATACTGGAGCAGCAACTCAATCCCCTCAGAGCTAGACGCTACATCTGCGAGATCCGATTCACCAGGTCCACACCAGAACCCAGGAGCGCTGCTCCATCCATGCCAACCAAAAGCAGGAGGAGAAGAAAAAGAGGAATCCATGGATTACGTGAGAGGAATGTTATAGTGACTTACTTGTTATCTTACTTGCATTACTATTACTAAAGGACATGGTCCCTTTAAGACTCTCATCTCTCTACTAATAATGTGATGACACAGATGTTGATGACAAAAGCGACGTTCCAACGGTAACAAGTCCTCTCTAATCAAAAGTAGTTACTGGTAATGGTCTAAAAATACTCGGTCTCCATCATGACCCTGTACTTGATCTTGAAGCTGTGGCGTGGTACTGCCAGCATCGCCATTGTTTAGGAAAGATTGTGTTCCAGATAGAATCACATGCATGCATGTGATCCACCAGTCAACAGAGGCCTTATCTGAAAGGAGAAGCCCTCACCAAACAAGCCCTCATCGCTTTCCTGCCTCTCAGGCCTCAAGGGCAAACACAAACAAACAACTAAACAAACTTTGTTTCACCCTTTCACAATGACATGAACCATAAATGGTCACGTTGTCACTATCTATGTGGGGGTGAGGACTGAGACTTGCATCTATTAAATTCTATAAAGCGCTGTTGAAAGGGTTTGCTTGGACTTGCTATCGGTGCTGCTGGAAGTAGTTCAAATCTTGTACTCTAAGGTGTCCAGACAGCACAAGTCTTGCTATGTCATTTTATTCAAATCTGGGTCATTTTGGAGGCTGTTTCTTTTCTGAAGCATTGGGATGTCCTGACAAACTCTTTCTCACAGTGCAACAACAAAAAGCTCTGCGTGTGAACGTATGGCAGCACCAAGTACTGTGAGCCATTTCAGTCTCACCGCATCAACCAGCACACGCTTGCAGCCGTTTCATTTCTGCTCATTACTCTCACATAGGACATCCTGCTGCGCTTCTGCAAGATTACTGACTAGAAACAGTTAGTGACTCATTTAGACTGAAGTGGGAGTCAGTCAGATACTGGCAGTGAGGCAATTGTCATATTTACTGACCACACTAGTCTGGTTTTTAATAGGAAGTTATGTATTTTTCAATTACATCCCCTATGACTTGAACCTGAAGTGCCCAAAGGCTCACCCAGAAGCCCACATAAATAACAGAAGACAGCTCTATATTTGGTCCCAGCCTCCAACTACTCCTGTTCTCTATGGAGTGCACTCCAAACACAGTGTGACCCTCCAGGCGCTTCCACACTCTGCCCAGGACACGAGGCCTGCCTGGCTGCTATCCTAGAGGGTTTCTGGTGCTGCAAGTCACACACAAGTAGGACTCCGTCCCTCATCTCTCTCCATCTTTCTCGCTCTCTCTTTCTCTCCACATATTTAGCTTTGAAAGGATACATTTTTTCCATGACACCTGTCACGACTCCCTCCATCTTTCACCTCCACCTCTACAATATTGGGGCCTGAGAGACCAGTCCAGACTGCCTATATGGTCCCAGTCCTGTGTGGACCGGGTGCTACGTAGACCTGGTCCCGTGTAGACCTGGTGCCTTGTAGACCTGGTTCACTGAGGTTTGGTGTTAGGGAGAAAACACAGACCGTACAGGATATGTGATGAGTGTACCAGATGAACACCAGTTAACTACATGCACACATTCTCTCATGTTTACACTACCAGTATACACAGTACATAGTCAGGCACTGAGTCTTTATACATACGTACGCCTGATCATGCCACGCATCAGGCATACTCGTAACTATCACTTCGCTATCTGTGAAAAGATCCTTCCCTAGTCGAAAAGGTCTATAGTTTAAGATTCCAGTTACTGACTGGGATGGTTACATGGACATTCTACAACAGTTGCTGAACCTTGTGGTAGTACAGTACTGGTCCATTATAGACCTGCTGAAGGACCGTTCTAATCTGTCCCACGGAGCTCTAGCCAACAGCCAAGCTGATCGGATCTCAAGGGGAAGAACACAACTAAATTACAGGAAATTCCCTCTGGTTGGGTCCCACCAGCACAAAGAATGCCTTTTTTATATCAGGCTATTTTCACATTGTTACATTGCAGGAGAGAGGGAGAAGGAGAGAGAGAGAGAGAAAGAGGGACAGAGAGTCAAACTGGCTGATTGTGAGGGCGAACAAAATAACAAGTTATGTAAATTATCACGGCAATGTTGAGTGTGTTAGGATGGACAGCGCTGAGACATCTACTGTCTCCAAATCTCATACAGTAGCATAGGTACTGAAAGATCAGAGAAGTAGTGTTTTATTGCCACCTAGTGGACATGGTATGGACAGAGTGAGAGAGAGAGTGACAGAGGGAGAGAAAACTTGTGAATGATGGAGAGAGGGCATGGTGTTGAGGTGAAGGCCAAATTAACAGACTAATCCTCCCAGGGTCATTGGGAGATGCTATTGCAGACATTGTTTCATCAAATCAAAGAAAGTTTTTAAGGAGATCCGTGATACTGGTTTAAAGGGGGGTACAGAGATGGGGGAGTAGGAGTGGGGTGATAGCCATGTCATAGCAGAACACCTGGCCTGGAAAACTGGTTGAGTTCCCGCCATAAGCTGGGAAAGAATCCTGTTTACATACAAAGGGACCTTGTGATAGTGTAGGGAATGATAACAACGAGAAATAAAAAGCAGAACCTCTTCCCAGGCTATCGTCTCATTCCATCCTCTCCTGAGCTGCTCTGCTCCTCTCCAGGTTTGCGGTCTCCCTTCTTTCTGTGACAGCAGCAGGACACCCAGCAGGACCCAGGATCATACGGTGGCCTCATGGCTCAGACGGTGGTGCTGATCACAGGCTGCTCCTCAGGGATAGGCCTCAGCCTTGCTGTACGGCTGGCCTCCGACCCCAGCAAGACCTACAAAGGTAAAGTCATGCTAGGTTTTGTTAGGATAAAACAACCCCAACCCCATGAGATGGAGACAGTGTGACATGTTGCACTGATCTTGGTCTTTTCCAGTCATTGTGCATTCATACGTTACCTGCATTGTCTTTTAAACTGGTGCTATTTTTATGTAGTCCAATGTAAATGACAGTGTTATAGGCAGACAGCTTCATGTTCATGTTGTGTCAAACATGCCCTTGACCAATGAGATACGGTTGCTTAGTCTACGCCACCATGAGGAACCTGTCCAAAAAGGAGCGTCTGTTGGAGTGTGTGAAGGGTCTGCACAAGGACACTCTGGATGTGCTGCAGATGGATGTGACGGACAAGCTGTCCATCCTGTCAGCCAGGGACCGAGTCAGGGAGAAGAGAATCGACATCCTGGGTATTGTTCTGGAAACCAGTACAGAAACATTGTGTTAACACTGTGTTTGATGAAAGCGCTGTGTGTCTGTCTGTGTGTATGTTTGTGAGTGTGTGGCGAGGAGGTGCTTGATTAACTGTGATAGTGAACTAAGATTAAAAAAAAAAAAAAAAAGATCTTGTGGGGAAATTTGCTTGGGTTACCTAAAATCTAGGGTTTAGAGTTAGGAAGAACTTGTTTTTAAATGGGAGCAAATTGTCAGTCCTAATTAAAATGATTAAACACACCTGTGTGTGATTGTGTGTCGGTCTGTCTGCATGTGATCGCCTCAGTGTGTAATGCTGGAGTTGGCCTGATGGGGCCTGTGGAGGTGCAGTCTCTGGACACCATGAGGCAGATCCTGGAGGTGAACCTGCTTGGCACCATCAGCACCATCCAGGCCTTCCTGCCGGGGATGAAGGCCCAGAGCCAGGGACGCATCCTGGTTACAGGCAGCATCGGAGGCCTGCAGGGTGAGACAGGCCAGTGCTGAGTGTAGCTTGTTTGGAAGTGATGCATAACATTAGAAGCCTAATTGTCAAAGTAATCTGTGTTTTTGTGCCAAAGGACTGCCCTTTAATGAGGTGTACTGTGCCAGCAAGTTTGCAGTAGAGGGTGTGTGTGAGAGTCTAGCCATTCTTCTGCAGCACTTTAACATCCAGTGAGTTCAGAGGTTCTCTTTTGCTTTCCTTTGTACCGTTGTGTTTTGTTTACGTTGTCTTTTCGGTTGTTTAAATGAGTAGACAGGAAGAGGGTGAAGAAATGTAAAGACGTTGTGTCCCATCATGCAGCGTGAGCCTTATTGAATGTGGTCCTGTCAACACGGACTTCCTGAGGAACCTGCAGATGGCAAAGCCAGGCGATTCGTCCCTTCAGCAGGTGGACAGCCACACCCAGAGCCTCTATGACACCTACCTGCAGCACTGTGGGGCCGTGTTCCAGAACGCAGCGCAGGACACTGAGGACATAGTCAAGGTACAGTCTGGGACCAGCAGCGTTTCACAGGAAGTCCACTTCCAGTTTGTGTTTTGAAATGACACTCCATGGGACATCATGCCTTCAGAATGGGGCACTTGCCTGCTAGAAATGTTGTTGAAAGGAAGATTATCTCTTTGTTATGGCACTGTACTCCTTCCAGGAAGTGCAGGTCATTTATGCAGAACCTTGTGCTTATACACACTAGTGGGAGATTAACTAGCTTGTTATCTGGTATTCATCTCTGGCTCATGGACCCAGCTCTGTAAGACAATCATGCCATCTTAAAAACTTCCATTGCCAGCCCTTGCCAATTGCCAACAGCAAGTCATTTAGGAGCTCTGTGTGACCGTGTGCTTAGCAGTGAGGTGTAAGCCTAATCTTTCTGTCGGTCCACAGATCTTTATGGATGCCATCCAATCAGCAAGTCCTGCCTTCAGATACTACACCAACAGTGCCCTCCTTTCCCTCACCAGCCTCAAGGTCACTGCCCCAGATGGGTCCCAGTATATCAGGGCAATTAGCCAGCACATCTTCTCAGCTGGCAGCACAGAGAAACCATGATGGGAGTTTTACTGGACTGCAACTTTAGAGAGATCACGCCAGATTTCTCAGGGGGGTGGCTTTGAAGGAAGGCGAGATATAAGCCAAAATTGCTAGTTAGCTAAATGTACCAATGCTGCCTTTAATTGACACATAATAATATTAATTGGGTTATGTGAAAAGGCCTTCACATCTTCTGATGTACAATGTAAATCTGCTGGAGTGTAGCTTTATTTTCATACTCTAATGAACATGAAATAAACCATTTTTAAGCTATATTTCTACCAAACTTTTATGCTACACGTCTGCAGTTGCTAGTTGCAGAATTGCAGTTCATTTTACTTTCAGTTGTATTAACACTGAGGGCAGAGTTTCAGGACTATGAGAAAGTTCTCATGGAGATGGCAGGGCTTTGGAAATAGGGACAAAGATAGTACCACTATCGAAGCTTGTTTGTTAAGGCTTTATTCTATTCACTTGCATGACCACCACACCATATGGATGAGATTATTATTATTTTCAATATTTGCTGAGAAAACACAGAGGAAAGCAAATCTTAAATCACTTCCAGAAGCGTCATAGGGTCAGCTATACATGTACTTGTCCACTAGGTGGCTTCCATCCTGATATAAGATCTGTCATCTTATCAAAATATGATAGTCACTTAAAGTTAATGATATTAGACCATATTAGATGCCCTTGTTGACCCGCAGGGAGAAATTAAACTGTTAATAATGTTTTAAACTAACCGGTAGGAAAGTTAATGTGGATTGTCCAACTGACAATGGCAGAATGACACATTTGGGAAAGTTTGTCATTGGGCATGACGAATTAGAGAAAAAAAAATAAAATACATCAATCTTAAGCAAAGTGAAAGACTTTAGAGAGGAGTGTCTAGCATCACAACATAATTGGATGAATAAATTCAACTGTATCATAACCATAGATAAGGACAACTCTTTGGTGTATTTAGAGTGCTTACAATAGGCAAGGTTATCTAAGGGATGTGATGCTCTCAAGTCTAAAGAGAGAACACACACATCAAGACAAGGTAAAGGACAGGATCATCTCGGTTACATGTACAGTGGCTTCTGTCCAGTCCCTCATTGGCTGGCTGCCCAACTTGTGAATCCTGATACCTTCAGTTCTGGCTCTGCTAGCTCTACTACATAATTACTTAATGCAGGACTAATACCTTCACTTCTGGCTGTGCTAGCTCTACTACATAACCACTGAACACAGGACAGCCCACAGGTCATGGTGATGCAGTTTTAGTTCATGACATCTTCTCTTGTCACTCAATAATTATTCATTCGTCACTGTGAATGAATGGATACATCAAAGTGGCAACATTTTATTTAGCTTAATTTATTTTCCATCAACATCAAAGAGAGATTTAATATAAAATGTCATGTTAACCTGTTGTATTTACAGGAAATACCATCCTGGGATGGTTTGCCAGTGCCAGGTCCAAGTGTGTCACGAGGACAGGCAGTGCATCACAGTGTGGTCATGGTACACAATGACCTGAGAGAGAGAGAGAGAGAGAGAGAGAGAGAGAGAGAGAGAGAGAGAGAGAGAGAGAGAGAGAGAGAGAGAGAGAGTGACAATGGGTGTTAAATTAGTATTCTGTTAGTAGCCTACATTATAGTATAGCTTCTTTACCACTGAACATATACAGATAATCAGCACTGTTGCTTAAGTTGGTATGGAACCATAATCAAGTGCATTCAAACAGCCCATAGGTTCCTCCCATTCTGTCTACGTCATTCGTCAAGGCTTGGTCTTTTATCAGTTGAGTGACAGCTCAGTACACGTCACTGTCAGGTTGATATCGGAGTCCATCAGAGAGAGCCGGCCGGTTACCGGAGGGAACAAGATCATTTATTTCAACAAAAATACAATGGCAAACAAAAGTACACTACTTTTCCGGGCACTGGTGGAGATGTCTGAGATGCACTCTACGAAACTTGCCCGAGGATTTACAAACACAGCCCAAACTAGGTAAGTGTAGTGTTAGTCACGATAGAAACTACCGGCATTTTATTAGTTGGTTAAAATTAATTCTAATGAGCAATACAATATTTCGCTCACTAAATAATTTCACTCAGACATGGGAAATATGTTTTATTAAAACAGTTTTTAATCGTTAGACCGTTAACAATTAGTTACTGGCAAACATATATATAATATATATAAAGATGTATTGTAAGGTATTTGTTTTTTGCTTGCCCAGTTAAATTTCATATATATATTGAATATAGATAGATATAATTCCACGTGTTGAAGATATGAAAAGATATCCTTGAGAGTTTGAAGTGAGCTGAAAGGCGCGGTGGAATGTTGAGTCACAATTAAGTCAAAAGAACGGCAGTCCCCTGGAGCTATAGGTCCACATGGGTACAAAACGTGCTCAGCCACAGATGTCAGTTCTAGTTCCAAAATGTTCATACAGTATAACATATCTAAGAATCATCCATTAAGATATTCCTAACCTATAGTGGGGTGCACTGATCTCTAACTGGGTTAGACATCAGACTCTTTCAATTGGTAGGTCAGTCTGAACCCTGTTGAAGACAAACAACAACCATATAACAACTAGAATGTCTTCCTCTGTCTCTTCCCAGACACCTAGGTTCCGGCAGGCTCCTGGCAGCCCGGAGGGCCACCCTGCCCCTGTCCCCAGCTTGCCCCGTGACCACACCATCTCGCAGCTTCATCAACCTAGCTGCCCCAATCACAGCACGCAAGATGGACTACTCTGAGTGTCGAACACTAGGGTAGGGCTCTCAAATCACACAAACCAGCAGGCACACTCACATTCTCCCAGGTTCCCCTGGAACACTCTGAAGAACACACTGCAGATCTTAGTGAGAAGAACCCAACTTGATGTGCAGTCTTGATGTCTTGTGGTTCTGATGCAGGTATACCCCAGAACAGATGTACAGAGTGGTGGCCAGTGTTGACCAGTACCAGCACTTTGTCCCCTGGTGTAAGAAGTCTCGTGTCATGAAGGGCAGAAACGGGGATGTCCGGGCCCATCTGGAGATTGGGTTCCCCCCCATCGTGGAGCGCTACACCTCAGAGCTCACTGTTGTCCCCAACCACCAAGTCAGGGTGAGTCCCCCACACTCACACTCATAAAACCTTAAGATAAAGTACCTGTGTTTTAACTTCCTCACAATAGCTGGCTGGCAAGGCATGAGATAATAATTAGAGAGGTGATCAGCTGTTCCTAGGTGACGAGTCTCCTGTTTGACCTGCTGCTAACACTAGAGGCTTTGTCTGGCTCCGGACTGGAGGCTAAAGTGCTGTGTCATGTCTTCTCAGGCGGTGTGCACAGACGGCTCTCTCTTCAGCCATCTAGAGACACTGTGGAGGTTTGCCCCCGCAGCCAACGACCAACCAGGCTCCTGCAAGGTGGAGTTCTATGTAAGTGAATGCAAGGATCCCTTCAAACCCTCTCTTAATATGTAAAATGAATCCTAGTATGAACTCATTGAAATCAAGCTAGTGGTTGTTGGTCATATCAACCCACGTTGCACTGCCGCTTAGCAGGGGCTCTTTGTTTGAGCACAGTGAGTGACATCTGAAGTTTGGCCCTTGAGGTCAAATGGCATGGCAGTGAGACACCTACACTGCCATCTTGTTCTTTTTTTGATTGGATTCATTATTGGAGGGAAGTGTTCAGCAAAGCCTATTAGGTTCTATGTATAAACCCTCAACCTAAGAGCCCAGTTATGGAGCCATCTTAAAATAGCCTATCTAAGAAGCCCTCTGGCGGTAACGTTGTGACCTCCATTTCTCTGATTGTCGCCAGGGCAACAAGCCTGAGGATTAGAAGGGAGAATAAAGTGAGCTTTAGAATGACTTGGATTAGTAGTTGAATGAATGGACGGTGTGCAGAGGTGCAAGTATCATTCAGTTCTGCAAGAGTATAAGCACTGGTTTATAGATGCAAAGAGATTTTTCTTTTTTCTTTTTTGGTCATCACTCAAACCAAACTCACGTCCGTCTTTCTTCCTCCTTCCAGGTATCATTTGAGTTCAAATCCCTGCTGCACTCTCAGCTTGCAAACGTTTTCTTTGACGAGGTGGTCAAGCAGATGGTGAATGCGTTTGAGAAGCGAGCGGCTAGTCTGTACGGTGATCCCCTTGCACCTGCCCAGATCCCTAGGAGGAGGCGGTCCGTATGAGAGCCCTCCACACCACTCTCAACCTCCGCTAAGACCAATGAAAGACTGCACCTTTGTTCCCGTTCAACATACCTCAACATACCAGGTCACAGAGCACCACATCTGAATCGTCCATTTTTGTAGATCTGGTGTGTCTGAGTGAGAATGCACTTTCCCAACCAACCTCACAACGTAACACACCCCACATGGTCATCTGGACGTTTCATCAAAGAGACTGTTTTATTTATTTCTAATTGTCTTAAGGATTCAATTTTTTGTAAGAGAATTCACTTCAGTTATGACCCATAAGACTACAACATGTACATTTATTTATTAAGCACAAAACTACAGTTTTATTTACTTGAATGTACATTTGATTTTTTAATCCCCCTTTTTATTTGGGGGGTGTGGTTAAAGTAAATGAGGTTTGTAGAATGTTTAAGGGACTATTTCTTACGTGTTGAAATGAGGTCTGACTAATGACCTGCAACATTCAAAACACATTAGAGGGTAGCTTTTTTCTGCACTAAATTGTTTTATTTAGTGGTACAATGATGGAAAATTAAAAAAGCCTATTTTGTTAACCCATTGCTTCATGTTTTTATTTATTTAGCTTGCTTATGTTTTATGTTCTCATGTGTCTTGTTCTTTGCTATCTAGTATCTACATTTGAATGTTGAATATGTACACAGTAATTGTTGGACAAACCTTAACATGCTGTTAACACTGTGCTAACCTCTGGATGCCTACACAATGTTCTTTTTGAGAACGACAGTTCAAGGAAGCCACGTGACTTTGTAATCAGTTGGGAAAGCACAGAGTAAACACCATGGCTTCTCCCTCTCTCCTCCCCCTGGTTTAACTGCAGCCAGTCAACACAATACCAAGAAAGACTTCAGCTTGTGTTATTCCAAAACCAGAGGAGGAATCCTGATTTGTCGTTTAGCACCTGATTTGTTGTCGTCCGGGAAAAGCACTCCTGTCAATGCAGGTTCATGTTGGTGTGTTTATGCTGTGGTAGATTTTAAAGGAACGTTGAGTGTAGACATTGAGCATTGCTAAAAGCATGCAAGTACATTAGAACAGTTCAGTCCCTTTAGACCTTTTTAACTGTCCATTCAGATCACTTAACCAACCAGTTATGGATGGTTTAGTATTATGTCCTCATATGGGAATGTTTTTCTTGCCTTTCTGGTAAGTTCTTACCTGCCACCATGTGGCCTGTCCCCTCTATTCAGTTGGACTTAAAATCAAAATAGCGTAGTTAGTTGATACTAACAAGCAGCACATGACTCTGGGAGGCCTAGAGTTATTCTGGCACCCACTGGGTTGGCTGAAACAATGATACTCTGACATGGCACATGGTACAGAGCGGCAGCAGCCAGCTGTCCTGGTGTAGCAGAGGCCTCAGGACACTCCTCACTCCTCATATCATGTTTTAGGTTAAGTAGAACACCAGATTCCCAGTGTGAAATACTGTAGCTCCCCTGAAACGTCTGGGAAGCTGTTAAGTAGGAACTAACAGTTGTATGTTTGAAACACACAACTGGTTTTATTTGACCTGACTCCAAAACACAAAAACTTTCATATGAATTATGTTACCGAATGATTCAGTAAATTATCATTTATATTCTGCCACTGTATATTTAGACTTCTGTATCTAGCAAACAGATACATGGTACAGGGAGATGACTGAATTACATGAAGTGAAACTGAAAGACGCAGTGACCTGAAGAATAGGTCACCTGGAGTGAACCCAACCCACACACCCTTTTCAACTTGAAGCGATAAACTTTGTCTTTTGTCAACTGAATTCTGCCTTTCAACTGAGTCTCACTCTAGTCTTACTGGCAAGAGGGCTGAGAACGCTCCTATTGCAGATTGTTTCCTTATGGTTCTGTTTCCTTTATGTGTTTTGTGCCCTGCCCAGGAAACAATAGAAAGTTTGCCTCCTGAAATTCCCACGTTGCACAATAGAGAATGTGTGCTTGTTGATAAAGAGTGGCTCTGCAGGTGTTGGATACCAGACTAGAGGCTGTTTCAGAGAACACAAGTTACAGAATGAAGGGGACGATGTTCTTGCTGCTGGCACTTAGCTGCCGTTTGAGCCAGGCTCAGATGGGACAGACTAACTATCCTGACAGCTGCAATCTGATCAAAGACCTGGCTGCTACGGTTGAGAAACTGGCCACCATGACGGACAAGATGAGGCTGATGGAGACTCGGCTGCAGACCACGGAGAGAGATTTGGAGGTGCTGAAGAAAGGTACTTTAGGTGACACAGTCACCACTTCTCTGATGAAAAATGACAAATCCTAGGTTGAGCTTCTGTTGTGATGTTGAGAACTAATTGGTTGAGATATTCTTCCCTATCCTGTGTTTGTCAGACAAGCCTAAGGTGGCTTTCTCAGCCACTCTCCGGGTTTCAGGCAACGAAAACACCGGGCCCTTCAATGTTGACACACCTCTGCAGTACAAGAATGTCTTCTCAAATGTGGGCAACAGCTACAACCCTGCCACAGGTGCTTGGTTACGTTCTAAATTCACACATGAGCGTATACATGTTTAAGTGCTGACATGACACCTCTTTTTTGTTTGAAGGTATCTTCACAGCCAGCGTGAAGGGAATGTACTTCTTCCGGTTTTCCATGATGAACAACCTGAGTTCCCCACCTAATTCTGTGGTGTCCCTGATGAAAAATGACCAGAGGTTGGCATCTGTGTGGGACACCACAGGGACTGATGCCAATGACATTGGCAGCAACGCAGCAGTTATTCCTCTGGAGGTGGGGGACAACGTTTACGTCAAGCTGTTAGCCAACCGACTCGTCTATGATGATATTATGAACTACAACACTTTCAGTGGCTTCCTGCTCTTTAGCATGTAAATCAAACCTTGAAAAAAAGGTAAACTGAATGAATGGCTTTAGTTTACGTCAAGTTAGTAGTCAGTAAGGAGTGCAGCTTACAACAAGCTTACTTTCTTCGTATCTTAACATAGTGATGTTTTATACCTACTGTGATGCAACTGCATTTTTGTCAGTCCCAGCAACACTATTTCCATAGTTTCCCCCCCAAAACAAGATATTTGGCAGAAACAGATGATCAAAAACATGTATTTCTGGTTGAAGAACATTATATGGCTATAACAAAATAGAAACGTACACTATAATTAACCTTTTTAATAAATGCCATGCAAGAGAAAAGTGGGATTGTTAATCCCATTTGTTTACCTGATCAGAAATGTGCAAACAGAAAAATAAAGCCTCTATTTGATGGAATGTTTCGAAAGTTAGTCAATCTTATAGTTTCAAAATGCATTCACAGTTCCCACCAAACTACTGTTTCACTGTGAGTTTGGCTGAGCAGAGCGCCTCCCCCTGGTCATTGGTGGCTCTGCAGGTGTAGATGTCTGAATCTTCTGGCACCACCTGGAGGAGGACTAACGTACAGTCGCCATCCTCCTCATACTCTATTTTCACACTGGGCGACTCCTCTAACGGCTCCTCGCCTCTCATCCACACCACTGCAGGGTCAGGATACCCTGGGAGGGGAGGGAAGCGACAGAGAGAGAGAGAACATGAAGATGCATTCGTAGATATGACATTCAGTCAACCTGGAGACCAGAGAACAGACTTCAGATCTGTCAGCCCCTGAAGTACCTGTGAGGTGGCAGGAGAGGCGGGCGGTGGAGCCTGCTGTTGTTGTCTGGTCCCTCAGTGGCTGGGAGAAGTGTGGAGGCCCCTGCAGCTTCTCATCTAGGGACTGTAAGGCCTGCTCAGCCTCTGGGCTCATGGACAACTCTAGGACGGTAGGACAGGCAGGTAGAATGATCAGCCATGCGAGTTGTACTACGGAGAGGGAACATTTATCACGGGGGTTTTACCTTCTCCTGAGCTAATGGGAGAACCAGGTGTCTCTACTTTAGACCGCAGAGCCATCCTCTTCAGAGCCAGCAAGGCTTTCCCTGCCTTCTACAAGTCAAGGACAAACATCCCTGGGTCAGTGTCAGGAGTCATCCACTAAATGTCCTACAAAGTGTCTCAGGTGAGAATCTGAGCATAGTCCTACAGTCCTGCTACCTTCCACTTCTGCCTGGCGAGGAACCTCTTCATCTTCTCCTTGGACAGGCTCTTGGTGGTGCTGGGGTCTGCTGAGACAAAGGCTGCCATCCAGGGGTGGGCCAGAGCTTCCTCACAGGACATCCTCCGTCTAGGGGCCAGGGGGGGACAGAGAGGGTTAAG
The DNA here is from genome assembly GCA_030340665.1 of Neosalanx taihuensis. Taxonomy (NCBI): domain Eukaryota; kingdom Metazoa; phylum Chordata; class Actinopteri; order Osmeriformes; family Salangidae; genus Neosalanx; species Neosalanx taihuensis. The sequence continues at coordinate 6,090,843 of CM059298.1, forward strand.
AGAGGAGGGGTTAAGGCTCAGTTATTGTTACTCGGTTAGTCAAGGCTCAATTACAGAGAGAAGTCTAGTTTCACAAGGTTTAATACTGAGCGGTGGAGAATGACCTGGAGTCTTTATTCAGTAGGGAACTGATGAAGTTTTTGGCTTGGTCGGTGATCTCCTCAAAGCTCTCCTCGTCAAACTCCCACTGTGCAGCTGTCACCAGGGCCAGGGTCTCTGCATCGCTGTTTCCTTGGAATGGAGACTCCCCGCTCAGTCTGAAAAAAACACACGCACACACCATCACCCATGCACGGTATACAGCAGCAATAACAACATACAAACACTAGGTGGTGTGAGTGTTCCTAGTTTTTCCCTGTAACGAGCCCTGTTCTACACTGCGAGGGCGAGCTTTTGTCCTCACAATATGTAGCAGATGACCCCGATGCTCCACATGTCGGTGGCCAAGCCGATTGGCTCATAGCTGATAACCTCTGGAGCCACAAACTCCGGGGTCCCATGCATCACTTTCAGAGGAGTGGTAGGATCTGCCACACACACACACATCATAACATAAAACATGCTCAAATATTCATCCAGGGTGGAATTTACATTTACAGACCTTTCTAACACTCACCCAATTTGCTGGCCAGACCAAAGTCAATGATCTTGATGAGCGTGCAGTTGTGGTTCACACAAACAATGTTCTCAGGTTTGAGGTCCAGGTGAACAATTTCCTGTTTGTGCATGTAGCCTATCCCCTCGCAGATCTGCTGCATGTAGCGAACGCTGGCGGCCTCCGTGTGCTCAAAGTTGTCATCCACGATGCGCTCAAACAGCTCGCCACCCGCAATACTGCAGACACACATCCACCACGACAGCTTTGATGTTAGATTGCATGAGGCTCGTTTCTAGTCTGTATCTAAGTTCATGCAGTAAGAAACAGCATCACTGTGTCTGTATGGTGGAGCCAATACCCACAATTCCATGACCATGACCATCTCTGGCTTATTGTCGTAGGCTCCCAGGCACTGGACCAGTTTGGGGTGATGCAGGTAGTTCATCAGCTCGATCTCTTTGCGTGCTGCCTCCCTTTCCTTGGTCCTCCGACCCTTGTAGAACTTCCCAGCATACACTTGACCCGTTTCCTTGTGGCTCAGCTTGAACACCTGGCCAAACTTTCCCCTGAAGGAGGAAGGAGAACATCAGCGAGAGTATGATAACATTAACACTCAACACACAAAACGGGGTACTCACACGCCCAGTTTCTCCATTATAGTGTAGTGATCGCTGACTTTGTGGATGGAGTCAATGATGACATCCTGATAGGTCACTGGAGGCTCTTCCTCCTGTTCAGCTGAAAACGGCACACACAAGCTTTGAGCGTCTGACATCTAACATTTTCTGTAATATACAACACAAGTTGATAAAATATCAGAAATCATAATGAATCTTTTGGCTCACCTTTCTGCTCCATGGTGACCTCTTTAGACTGGTGGCTGGGCTCGCTCACTCCTACACTGTTATAGGCTCTCACACGGAAGCAGTACTGCCTCTGGGGCTTCAAGCCGGAGCGTACCCTGTACGAGGTGCTCTTGCACTGGGTTGTAAGCTCACTCCAGTCCCCAGGCTCTGTCGGGCCTTTTGCTTGCACTTCCACCACGTAGCCCAGGACAGCGCTGCCTCCGTCGTAGCAGGGCCCAGACCAGGACAGAACAAGACTGCTGGGGGAGAGGAGGGAGACCACGGGGCTGGAGGATGGGGGCTGTGGCCGGTCTGGAGGGCAGAGCAACAAACACACACGGTTCATGGTTTCATTTGTTTTTTTATGACTGCAGTTCACAGAAGGCAGTGAGGAGAGAATGGCTGAGGTTCTCACCAACAACAGAGATAGTGAGGGTGTGCTGTGCAGAGCTTCTGCGGTCTTTGACCACAACAGTGTAGCGTCCTGCGTGATCTGGCTGAGCCTGGGCTATCACCAATGTGGTGCTCTGGTCACTGCTCTCCACCCACAACTCAGGCCCATCCACCACCTGGCAAGAGAAATAGCCCAGAAGAAGACAACAAGTGTATGAAAACAGGACTATGTAGACGATACTCTTACCCAGATCTGGTCGGGGACAGGGGCAGTGTGTTTACCTGGTCTTTGCTTCTGATCCAGCAGGACACCGCAGGAGAACAGCTGCTGAACACACACGTCACACGGACGGGTTCTCCAACCCGTGCCTCCACCTGGCTCGGAGGGTCTTTAAACTGCACTGCAGGAACTGTTGGGTGAATGCAGGACACACCTCAGGGTTCTGATGTGGTTTAAGGTTGTGTAGGTACCTACGTTTGCAGGGAAAGACATGTGTGCGTGTGTCTATACGCTTATGTGCCTATGTGCCCTCCTCTCTCCTGGTAGACAACCCTCATCACCAGTCATGGAGCTGGTGTATGAACTGTAAATACAAGCAGGATTCCTCACAAAACACAAATGAACTATGGTAGAGCCAGAGGATTCAACCTTTTGAACGTTCCACTGCAAAGCCTAAGCAACATGATGCAGCTGATTTCCTGTTCGACCTGCCCATTTAGTTAGACCTGATAAACTGCAAGGTACCACACATATGGACCAGTTGGTGCAAATAGAAAGAGATCCTTTAATCAGAAGTTTCATACATGGTCAACAGATAAAGTGGCTTCAGATAATCCAACATATCCCTTTCAACACAAAGAAACATGCAAACAAACACATGCAAACCAGACAAGTCACATAACTATGAAATTCCATGACAAAATGAGATAACCCTGTTTATGAGGCACAGGTCCATATTCAAATGGCTACAGAACGGTGCATTTGACTTGGCAAGATAAGAGCACGTTTTAAATTGGTCTCACAAAAGGACTCCTCTTTGGAGAAGGAGCGCTGTGACATCATAATCTTTGATCGGACGTCGCACACCCTCAGTCTATTTTAATGCACATTACATCCCAGCCGACTCCATTTCCTTTCCCACTTCACACAAACAACTGTGGCTTTATACAGCCTTTCCCCTCAGCAATCATGATATTCTGGATACTATACTGGATTCAACCAAAACAAGTAACGTAAGAGAAATTACATGTTTGAAAAACATACCCGTTTTCTTTTAAATAACCATTAAGTGAGCTTTTAAACCTGTAACCAGTTTACCTGATGCAGGCCTTGGACAAAGTCATTAAGGGAGATGCCACACCATGCTAAGGTACAAAGCCAACAATTGTATTGATAGTACAAAGGCAGGGTAATACCATATAGCCACAGGGTACCTAGAGACAGTACTGTGGTAAGACAGATTCCAGACAATGCAGACCTGGAAAATAGCACTTTGACTTCTGACAGGGATGAAAACAGAAGCTCTGCAGGCCTGCGGTTGCAGCAGGTGCAGGGAGGGAGAGGAGACGGAAATAGAATCTGGATCCTACCTGTCGCAGAGTTAGCTCTCTTCTTTGGAAGGACTTCTGTGGAATGTTTGGAAGCAGGTTAGCAGGCTGGCAGGTTAATTGCATAGGTGTCTCCCTTAGGTGTAAGAGGGAGGGGCTTGGCTTTGACTGTGGCTATCAGAGATCAGTGGGCAGTGCTAAGTAGCATAGCTTCTCTTACAAGGTGACAAAGGTACAAAGCTGCCTGTTCAAACAGCTCCTTCACTGTTCTATGTGAGACTCGACGGCAGTAGGAGGGTTTTACCTTTGGGATGTGCCCCTGGGCTCTGGGTGGGAGAGCTTGTGGAGGGGCTGAACACCTGGTTATCTTCAGGTGACATGGGTGGTTTGGAGTCCCCGTTCTTAGTAACAATCCTGGAGGGCGAAGGAGGGAGCTTGGGAGAGGCTTTCCCCACTTCACAGACAGTCTCCAGGTCTGGTTCACATTAAGAGGCCGCATGAAAAAGAGGGGGCAGGTAATTTTAAGACCGAAACTTTCTGCGGTAAATACTTTGTGAAAGTAGACGTGAAAACAACTTCCTGTGCAGTTCATGTCAGCTTTTGGTGGGAATGACAGAGGGAAAGTTAAACTAAAACTAAACTCACTACTAATGCTAAGCAATGTTTTGTCATACATTTTTCCAAACTATAAAATACATAATTCACTGTGAATAGATTAGGGACCGGTACACTCAAACTAATGCACGCATGTGAGTGTCCTCTCACCTTTTACACACACAGCTGCGCTGCTGGAAGTCTTGCCTGCAGGATTCTCTGCCAGGCAGGTATAGGCACCAGCATCCTCAGGTAGGCAATCCCTCACCACCAGTCTGGCCAAACGGCCATCAAAGACAGTCTCCCCGAAACATACTACCTCACCTGCCCACAACAGCACACACACATCAAACACACTCTCTCACCAAGAAATGTCCTGGACTTCAAAGCAACTGGTAGCAGCTCACCATTGTGTAACCAGGACACATTTATGGGCGCGCTTCCTGAAACATGACCACGCAGAATGATGTCAGCCCCTTCGTTCAGTGAGCAGTCCTGTAATGGTTCTGTGAAGACGGGCGGATCCAGAGTTCCAAGGCGGGAGGAGCAGCTAGACCCTGGAGGAGGGAAAGGTCAGGGGTCAGGCAACGAGACATTATAGGAAAAGGCATGATCGAGATCCATCAAGCTCAAATGATTTGTGTGTGAACCGCAGTGGTGTCACATGTGTCTAACCAACTAGCAAGTCAGGTTAAACAAACACAGAGTGGAAATCAGCTGATCGTGTCCTTGAGGGCTTTTGAAATAACCTGTTGTAACATATATTCCAAATTACAATTACACGCACTTTAACAACCCATGTCGACTGTAGCCTACCCAAAAGAGCCTCTGGGTTTTATTCAACTGCAAAGAGAAGAAAACATCACTCACATGTTGGGCCACATTTCCCTAACAACTCCACAACACGCCACGACTCAATACTCCATTTCTGTTTCTACCCTGAACTTGAGTGGCACAGCAGTTAGTGTGTGTGGAGTGCTGTGTCTGACAGGCCTGGTCCTCCACGGTCTCTGCCACACACACTTCAACAACACGTGCAGAGCTCTCAGGTAAACATACACACAACAAGTAGACCTGTTCCGGCAAATTCTATCTAGATGGTAACACCCATTCTGGCATTCGTATTCCTCCACTAGACACAGTATGATTCTGACTGTTCCTTCACTGTTGGAATTTAAGGCATGGCACTGTACTCTATGACCCACAACAACCACTACCGCCCACGCAACTCCAAGGAAATCCAGCATGTTCATACCAGGAAGGAGAAACGGTTCAGTTCATTACACAGCAGAAACACTGGCCCTGGTAGGAGCGGCCTGGAGGAGGGAGGGGGGAGGGGAGGCTGGAGCAGGGGGCTCTGCTCCCAGGGCTATCTCAGGTTTATCTGCTCCATATGTGGGACTTCCAATAGAATCCCCTGTACTGTAAAAACGCCAACGCTTTATCGATGAAACAAAGGCAGAAAACATGGTCCACTTAAGCCAGGCAACCACTCAATGAATCCCAACTGTTTTTGAGTACATCCATTTCCTCCTGGAACATTTTCTGTCAGCCTGCAATGCCCTCTATGTTTGCAACCACAGTTTGTACAAGAAAAGCAATGGCTACTGAATTTGACCCAACCGCAAGTGGTAATCAAGCTTGGACAATGAATCCAAAGCTAACTGTAGGTTGAAACAAATCGATTTCTTTATTGACATTCTTAATGGTTTTCATTTGATTTTTTTCAGTAGAAGTAAACATCTGCTGAACGCAGAGGAAATGTTTGGTGCTGTGGTGTTGTTAAGTGGTTTTGCACTATTCTTAAAAGCACTCTCCAACTGAGGAACAACAAAGAAAAACTGCTCTACTGGTCTTAATATAAACAGACATAAGTCTTTCTCATCTTTCACAGTTTTACAGAACTTCCTACTCAGGAATAAGAAATGCAACATCAATTCTTAAGAAATATGCATGGGGAGAACTCAGATGAATCATGTCTGAACATTCAGGAATTGCCTATCATGATTATTATCTTAAAAACAAATACCAAATATAGAAAAAGAATCTAACCTGGAAATCATCCAATGCATTTCATTATAAATCCCCTTCAGTTAACAGGTTAACACACAGCATACATACACTGTTTTGTATTGGAAGCAAATACACTGTCATGGTGTGTGGTTTGTCAACAGCACTGCACTGAACAAGCATCACCGCCTAAAATATATTTTTTTCCATTCACACACACGTACACACTCAATCACACACACACACACTCAGCCTTACCTGAGCCGAATAGTTTATCTGTCCCCTTCTTAGAAACAGTGGTTCTGGTAGCCAGGACATTTCCTTGTGCTGGGGAGGCAGTGGGGGGTTTGAGGTACATTCTGAAGGTCGATACATAGCGTGTCTTTTCGCTGTCATCGCTCATGGCCAAGGGTATTCAAAACTAAAAAAATAAGAAAACTTAAACAGTCATTTCCTCGATTGCTTATCAGACTTCCTCTCCTCTCTTGTCTCTGTCACTGCATGAGCCTTTCACACTTTGCTCTTTCTCTCTCACACTCTCACAAGCTCTCTCACCCCCCCCCCCCTTCTCTGGAACTCACTGCCAAGTCATAGTTGTATTCTCTGTCCCCTAAGCTTCCTCTAGCTGCTTACATTATATTGCATGCCCACCTGACAGTCTATCTATCTGTCTCTCTCTCTCTCTCTCTCTCTCTCTCTCTCTCTCGCTTGCTGAAATACATTCTACCCCTTATCTAACTCCACCTCCAAAGCCTCCCAATGTCTCCCCTTCTCTTAGATCCTATCCCCTACACACTTATCAATCACCCAGCCCAGCCCTGCCCTGAGAGAAACAGAGAGGAGTAGACTGGGAGCTTTCTATCTACACAGTCAAAGTTCACATTTCAAACCTGTTTGTTTAACTTTCTGTCACGGAACACTGTTACTTGTCAATATGTTGACTGAGCGTGGCTATGTGTGAAATAACTTTAGGCACAGGTCATTTCACATCTGTGATCGAAAAGGACACGCATGAACCCCGCAGTGAAGTGAGGTTGAGAGAAAGCTGCGGCAAATCCCTGCACACCTGTGTCCAGGGCAACGAGGGAACGCCAACAAATTCAACTGCTGCTATGGCAACCAGGAGGTCCCTTGAAACGATTCTCTCAGGTAGCTGGTGCAGCCCTGTGCGCTCAATAGGAGCGTGTAGCGTTCACTGCTAACAGCTATCACCTGTATCAAAGGATGAATTATCTTGTGTGACTGTAACTACTACAGTGATGTCATGGAGAATGCTAGATGTCAGAGCGGTTTCAGCTGTTGTTGTTGCGTCTCATTCCTCTGGGATATCATACATGTACAGTAACCAATCATCTAGCATCTCCTCTCACACATGACTATCCTATCATCTAGCTTCCCATTCACATGTAATTGTTCAGATTTTCCTTCAGTAACACTGAATACTGTTCCTCTCAGACACTGTAAATCATTAATTCAATCATACGCCACTTCCCTTTCACAGCCCCCCTTTTTCAATGCCTTCCCAAATTCCACATCACTGACCACACAGAATACAATGCTCAAGGTCTACTAAGACTAGTTTTGGTGTCTGTTGAACGAGGGATGAGAATTCCAAAAGCAAACAGATTTAATGCCACGCTGCACAGACAGAGAGACAGCTTTGTAGCGATCTGTTACGTTGTCACGAATGTTAAATTCCTGCTACGTTACACTCTGACCCAGCACAATAAAAGTTGCCCAACAGTTTGGGTTATTACCACACATTGTAGAGCAGATGTAAATGTTTGTTCTGTTGGAGGAATATTCTCTGTTAGCTGCATTTCTCACTGGCCGAGAATCCCTTGGATGCCCTGGAGATTGGCAGAGGCAGGGCAGAATCCTAAAGGACTGAGAGAGAGAAAACAAACAAACAAACAAGGGCTTTTACTCACCACTTACTTACTCAAACAAATGAAATAAGGAGAGAAGACTAGTTTCACAGTTGTTCAAGGGCTATAGAGAGGTGAGAAGCCAGACCCTCATGCCTCTTCTACACTGACAGAGAGTGGGATGACCTGGAGCTGTCTGAACATGTACACAGGTAGAATAAACAAGAAAAAGATTAGCATCTAACGTACTTTACTGAGAAATACACTTGTACAATTTGGAATTTCGTTTTGGCAAATGGCAATGGCAAACCACCAAGAAAGAGAGAGAAAAATAGTACAAAGATAATACGACGCCATGGCTGTGAGTAACAAAGTCCTACGTAGGCAGCCTAGTCCGGCCATGCGTCATGAGTTTAAGAGACTAGGAACTAGGGGACAGCAAGTACTGTCCCATCTGAACATGGGGGTAAGGGGGGATTGGGGGCAGGGGGGGATTGGGGGCAGGGGGGATCTTTCTGACCCATCTGCCTGAGAGGGAGGCACGGTAATAATGCTCCATTCAGCCTGGGAGCCTCTGTGTCATCGAGGGGCGGAGCCTAGCCGGCCCATGAAGAGCCACTTTCACCAGACAAAGCATAGGAACAGGCAGATATGCTGACCTGCACCCTGTGCTGCACATGGTCTCCAGAGCTTGAATCACAGCCAACCGGCTAGGTAGTGGGCTATCTGTCCTTGATCACACTGATAACATTCTTTAAACCAGACAGGTTATCATTTGTGTTGTTTCTTCGAGTCTCCTCATGTCGTCTCAACCTGACCCTAGATGGGGAATCGAGATAAACACAGCTCAGAAAGACCTGCCCTGTTAGTCACGCTTATGCTGGTGAAAGGAAAACATCTCATTTGGAAAGGGTGACAGAAATCACCTTAAATGGTAAATTAAGAAAGAACTAAGAACTAAGAAAACTAAATGAAATTAACTCAAGAGGCGCCTGTCTTGACAGTCTCAGGCGTTCGGCTTGACAAGAGGCCACCACTTGAAACCAGAACAACAACTGGGGGAAATTACCGGACAGGAAATCGACAAAGTCACTAAACAAAGGAAGCCAAAAACAATGGTTTGGCTTCTTTTCAGATGACTGTCTGGTTGGAGAGAAACTAATTGACATACGCTTCTTCCTCTTGGGGAATACCATCTTCAGATTCCAAGGAACAGGCAGTATAGTACATGCTACCATTACTAATGAATTATGGGACGTATTAAATAGGCCACAATGACAGGAACTGTTTAAAGATGAGCTCAGCTCATTGTTACCAACTTACAAGGCGATTAACACCCAAGACAAATTACAGAACAAAGTTGATTCCATAGTAATAATCAGAATTCCGAATAAAAACAGCTTTTAGACACAACTTTTATAGACCTGTTATACAACTTTAGAGCAGTGGTCCCCAAACCTGGTCATCAGGGCCTGCTGGCCTGCATGTTTTAGGTGTTTCCCTGCTCCAACACACCTGACTCAAATAATTAGGTCATTAGGAAGCTCAGCAGAAGCCTGATAATTACCCTTTATTTGAAGGTGTGTGGAAAGGGGGAAACATCTAAAACATGCAGGGCAGTGGGCCCTGAGGACCAGGGTTGGGGACCACTGCTTTAGAGAATGGCCATGTGTTGAAGGAGAAAAGGAGAGGAGGAGAAAACACTAGCTCCACCTAGAGGAAAAGTCTTTGTTACATTCCAGCTCCAGTGGACCAACACTAAGGGGCGCACTTGACATGTGAAAGCGTCCCTCCAGTTACAAAAAAAAGTAGAAAGAACAAACCTAAAGGAGCTCTATTCTGAACATCTGGTTTCGTAGGAAGATCAGAAGATCAGGCCCCTTGGGCAAATCATGTAGTTTGAGTAATGCATAAGAGTAGATGTAACTTTACATTCATACGTGCAGAACCATTCATCAAAGAGCTCACTGTTGCACTGCAACTTAATCATCAGAACCAGCATGGGTTTTTATGCGCCATGTAAGTTTGCACCGACAAGGAATTTACTTTGACAGGAGCCTGTCGAGGCAGCCATTTTCAGTGCCATGAAAGCCATCTTCTAAATGAAAGCCAGACCAGAGAAAAAGCTCTCTTAGTCAGTGTGCTTCTGTGCGTGTGTTTGTGCATGCTCCCGGGTAAACAGTACACAGACGCTGCTTCAAACAAGAGTAGGTGGACCAGGGCTGATCTTTATCTGTCTAGCTTGGTACTGTCACCCAAATCTTTTGAACCCTGCTCCATGAACCGGTATTGTTCATGTATCTAAATACCAGAATTGTTAGAAGGCCCAGCTGGAGAAAGTTGTAGGCATGGGAGGTCTCAATCCGTCTTGTTGAGAGAGACTGGAAATAAAGCCTTGCATGCAAACACAAGAATACATCTGGACATCATCACAATCAGGAGATGAGGGGAAACTGAGGAGAAAATAACTTTTCCCTGACCCCTCTATACATACTTTATGGAATACTGTCTGGAAATCAAGCCTGCCACGCCTCTCTCCTCACTTTTTCGTTTGTTTCAAGGCAAGCCTACTGGCTGACAACAGTTGGAAGATTAAACCTAACACTGTATACTGTAGTACAGTATATCTAGTCCATATTTCACGAAAACTTGTAAAATAAAGTGGCTAAACAGTTGTCCTGCGCGTAAGGGCATTTTAAACTAGACATTAGGCAAAATACCTGCTGAATTTACTAGACAAAGGTTAAAGTTTAACAAGTGTTTGATTTACTGCAGGACTTCACTCCCCTGATCTTTATCAGCTGGTTCCATGGCTGACTGCCACTGTGGCCCATGAAAGGCAGCCAACAGAGTTTCATGAGACATCGGGCAGAGAGAGAAGACAGACACCTCTGTGAAGTGTTGGTGCCACTGTGCTGGAGCCCCTGTTGTCCTTGTCCCCCAGCGATTTGTGCTGGTCATCAAACACTACCTGATAAGGAAAGTGGTTGCCTTCGGGGGCCGCCAGAAGGGTGACTGCGTTTCTCCACACTGCCAAGGCCACTAGCTACGCTGGTTTCTTAATGTTATTGAAAAACTTCTGTAGTTTAGTAGGAAAGGCAATGGAGATTAAGCATTTTGAATAAGAACTCACACAGTGTATTGTTTTTATTAGTCATGTTTAAAACTACTGTCTAGATTGTTTTAATAGACCATTTGTCCAGACAGGGAGGCTTGTCAGCTGCCACAATGTCCCTCCTGTTCTGCAGGAAACACTTGACATGGACTGGACGTGCTCGCTGCTCCTGGGTGGCTTCATCAGTTAGTGTGAACATTTGCTCCCCTGACCACCAGGAAACTACGAAGAAGGCTTTCAGTTTGAGGATCTTTAGACAGCTGGGATAAGCTAGGCAGACCACTGCAATTTGCCCACATCCCCCCTTCATCTCCTCCACTTCCTGCTATGGTCTCACAACAACCTGACAGTTTATTCTACATGTGGTTTCTCATACAGCACCTCACTCAGTCAGTGCACCCTGCATTATTGAAGATAAGCCAAAATCTTAAAAGGCGAAAAATGATGTTGCTCTAATATTGATTCCACTCTGGGCTGCAGGGGAAGTGTGCTCATAATATACAACCTCTGGATGTAGAGGCGACGCAGCAGAGGGGTCCTCTGTTATGACTGGTCAGGAAATTGCAATGTGTCCTAGAATGTCCTTGTTTATGAAGTGTGCTACATGCTTGTGAAGTACACTGCCGGTTTCTTTTCATGTATATACTGTATATATATATATATATACAGTATATTCTGCCGGAGTACGATGGCCATTAGCTCAAATTGGCCTGATGCACGCAACTACAGTGGAAACCCTTTCAAATAAACAAATTGGCTCTAACTTGATGCTTCTGGACTGCTGGGTACTCTGTGATTCTGAATCCTGCAGAGCGTGCTACGTTCTGTATGTTTATACAGTTAGTGTCAAGCTAGGCAGAGGACAGCGGGGGGCAGGCATGCTCACCACACGAACACTTAAGCAAACTCAGCAAACGCTGCAATGTTGGTCAGGGGGCAGGGGGTCCCTTAAGATACTTGGCTGCTATTAATCAGGGTGAAATATTCAGAGAAAATGTTTATTCCAAATGTTAGATCTTTTTCGAAAGTTGTCTCTGCTGAATAGAATCTCCAACTTTTTTCCCCCTGGGAGTCTTTTCCTCTTTTTTTCCACCTCTATTCATCTGGCCCCTCTAACATGGCTTTTACAAAGGGATGTGGGATCTAGGATCTAAAGACGACGCGTGGGTTAGAGCTGGACTGATCCTCTCAGCTGAAGGGTGGAGGAGTATGTTGTTTTTGTGGTCCATTAGTTCCACACGTTGACCGTGACCGTCTGGAGTGCCTGTCCCCAAGGCCTTCCGAGACACAACTAAACACATGCAGCAGAAGCAGCCGCCCGGAGGGAAAACACAACCTCAGAACTGGAGGAAGGAAATTAGAAAATGTGGTCGTATGCCTTTGCCATAACCACACAGCTTAGATCCAGTTAATGTATGCTGTTTTTACTCAGTCCAGATTCATACAAGTGAAAGTTTTTTTTTTTTAAATTTTCGGAGGACAATAGAAGAAATACATTGCGATTGAGAGAGAGGGAAACGTAGACCAGTACTGTTTTTTCTAGGTACATTATTTCAAAGTTATGCAATCACAGACATCACAGACACGAGAGAACGAGTGGGATAATTGTGGTGTGTTCACTACTATTCACTTGTAACTGTGTTGCTGTCCCGATTATTGCCATCATATTATTTGTGTTACTGTGCAACACAGATATTTGTGCTGGTGAAACTCACCTCCTCAGTGAGGCCCTTCCGATGTCTCTGTCTGGGCAGGGCCCACATGGAAGTGATTATCCTGCACAGGGAGGGAGAAATTACAGAGCAAACCTACAGGCTCCAACCCTTTTATGATCACTCACTTATTCACTCACTCACACACACACGCACACACGCACACAGACACACACACACACACACACACACACACACACACACACACACACACACACACACACACCACATACAAACGCAGCAAACTCACAGGAGCACTGCCGCCACCTAGCCTCCAGTGGTACATTTCCACTCCTGGCTCAGTCAGGACAATCCGCCAGTGTGCCTTCCTCATGGTGGACTAAGCGGTGCAGAGCCAGGGTTGTAAATTCCTCTGAAAGAGTTAAGAAGGCCCCCATTAAAACATGGGTACTGGCGCTCGCCAGAGAGGAGCCAGCGCAATAAGTCATCACCTGGAGCCTGAAGGGGAATGGAGGCTCATGGGAGAGGAAAGGTGCAATATAATGGATGGAACCTCCTTCAGAGACATCTGAGATGCACACCATATGTGCCTCAAGATCCCATTAGAACAACCAGCCTCAGAAGTGAAAGAAGACTTAAACATTTACTAGAGCTAACTCAAGCGTTTAGGTACGTCTAATAAATGGCTACTCCTAAATTGACTTCACAGGTCTCTCTCTCCGAGCGCTCATCCTGTTAAGCTGAGCCCCTGAAAGCTCCAGTGGCTGTACGTTCCTCAGCAGCCACAGAGACGGACGGCTACTAGCCACAGGCACATCAGCCAGGAGTTTCTGGGTATTGAGGTGGAACAGTAAGTGCTTTCACCCAACTCTTTAAGTTCCTAAGCGACCACCGGTGTTTGTGTTTGGCTTCTGAATGTCCTCTGTGAGACAGACAGTGCTGCTATACAGGAGGTGGGCCCATAATTCCAATTCAATGTGTTGGTGCAGACGTTGACATGCAGTCAAAGTTGCCCTTTTGAACTGCTTGCATTGTCATCGCCACTTCATGCCATCACCAGCCCGAGCGTTTATAAGCTTGGCATAGCTGTGTACACAAAGTGGCGTTTGGCTATACATCCCCCCCCCCCCCCCCCCCCCCCCCCACCCACCCCACCCGCCTCCTCTTCCCCACTCCTCCAAATGAACACCATCATTACCCCCAGCTTGCTTCAGGCACCCAAAATATCCTTAACGCAGCTGTCGGCACCTTTTCTGTGTAGCAGCTGGAGCAGAGCTGGGGCGCACCCACTCCGTCTGTCTGTCTGTTTGTCTCTCTGCCTCACCATACACACCCAGAGGCTGGGACCAGTTTGGCATGCTCAGACTGCGTTACAGCAGAGGAAGATTCTAATTTGTATTAGTCTAAGGAATGTGTGTGTTTGCTTTCTCCCAGCCTCATCCAACCATCTTGTCAAAACCACCCTTGAGTGGTCTGTGTGCTCAGCAGGCAATAAAAGTCCAGACAAATGGATGTTCGTGAGAAGTGAGACTGAACCATGGAGGAGGAGGAGGAGGAGGAGGTGGAGGAGGTGGACTCAGGCCACTCCACAGATGTCTGCTTCTGTTCTCCTCCTGTTGCTGTTATCGAACCTCCTCTGATGTACGCAAACGTTTCAAAACCAGGACAGAGGTAGGATTAGCTCAAAGGAAACATTTGTTAATAGAAAACGGTACATTTGTACATTTGAGAAATGTTAGTCCAATCCAAATATCTCAAACAAACAGTTACAGTAAAGTCAGCTTTAGAGAGTGGATATTATTTGATCTTGATTGGTTATGGCAACCAATACGGCTGTATCAAAAAGATGTGGACATGTGGCTTTTAGCCTCCTCTCTCCTGCCAAATCTTCCCTTTTTCATGAGGTAGGTACGAGGAAAGGGAACATGTTGGACGTCTGTTACTGTAATATTTCAAGGATGGTGAGATTCAGAGGTAATGTTTGCTCTAGACAAACTCACCTGCCTTTTGTTTCATAAAAATAATGTGTACTTGAGCAGAAGAGCTCAAATCTGATCTTGTCTGAGATTTCCCCAGGGCGTCATCACTAACAGATTTAGGTATAGTTTTCTTTCTTCCTCCATCTGTTCCTTTGATCCGGTACTCTTTTTTTCTTTTCTTTTTTTACCCGCAAAATGTTTTGCAGCCCTTGATTTTCCATAGAGGCATTGTGCAACAAGGTTTTCAACTCTTCAATAAAAAAAATGGTGAATCTTTGGACCTCAGAGCCTTTCTATAGCTTTGAACAATGGGTCCTCACAAACAGCCAGGAACTGTAACACGTCCAAATAAAAACATGAGCCATCTTTCTGACACTCTCTGAGGGCCTGTTCCCATCAAGGTGAGATCACACTGTCAACATGCTGAGGAGCATTCTTCCTGCCCCCCCCACTCTGCTTGTCTCTTCTTGCCCTCAAGGGATAAAAAACGATGGTGCGTGTTACACTTAAATCTGAGATTGGCACTGAGCAGGAAATCAAAACAGGCTTCATTCTCAGGCTGTCTTGGAAACCTCAGTTGATGGTGTTGACAAGCCGTAAGTGTCTGACCCACATAGATAGTCCTCCTGCTGGCCATGTAATCTGCTCAGTATGATAACTTTGTTGCCTCAGCTTGATGGTTTGTAAAGGAGTGTGGCATGGAGAATGAAAGGCTTTTGACATTCCTCTACATATTAAGCCCATCAGGGGTAAATCCATTGTAAAGCTTATGCAGTTTCCCTGCTGGGTCACACAAGTCAGGCTTCCTGACCAGAGAATATCAAGGGCTTTGCTGGTTAAATTTAAAACACTGAAAAGTGAATCTGAGCATCTGGTACAATTTAGTTTCCAGGATCTGAAAGCCAAGGTTTTAGTCTCAGGATTCACCCTGATTGTCCTTTTATTCTTGTTTTTTTTCCTTGGAGAAAGAACGAAGCACACCAATTAAACAACATTTTCCAAAATACCTCCCAAACCCTCTCCTACCCCTATAACAATATCCCTACCAGCAGCACCCCACCCTCATCCCCCTTCCTTTCTCTCTCCTTGCTCATTCGGCTCCCTGTGCTTCGGTGAAAAACCAAACAAGTCAGCCATTAAGTTGAGTTAAGCGCAGGAAGCGGGCCTTCAGGGCAGGCGGCCCTGTTTATAAGGAGCTAGTCAGGTTTCAGCGGCCCTTTGAAGGGAGCAGCATATAGGAGACTGTCTGTCACTGGGCCAAGGCCCGGCGCTGCTCCACTGACTCACTGCATTCCCCCCATTCATTTAAGCGGAGAGGGGAAGAGAGGTGGATCAGGGAGGAGAAAGAGAGATGGGGGTGGAGGGGTAAGAGGTACAGGCTAGAAGGACAGGGTTATGCCTTTTTCACTCCAACAAGGCACCGTTTCTTTATGAAATCCTAAATCAGAGTTGTCTCTTGTTGCAACCTATCTCCTTAGCTAGCCGCCTCATCAAGACACAAATAATAACTACCCTGTCTTTTCTCTCAGGGGAATAGATTTGTGGTTCACCTTCTGCACCAAAGTCAAGCCTCTCTTAAAAATATGCAGTTTGGTGCAGTGTTTAAACTAGTTGGAGTAGAGCAAGTATATCTATGTATTACTGTGTTCTTGTGAGACATGTATGTATGACATGCAGAGCTGGAGGTGTTAAAAACCTAAGGAGTATCACGTTCTCCAACACCACATTTATTGCATTACATCATCTTAGAGGTGGTTCACTTTGTCATTCTGTCACTGGGGGGAATCCAGTGTCATACAGTGCAGTCTTTACTTTGGAAAGATAATATACTAACTTTGGGTGTTTTAACCTCACTGTTTATGTAGGGATGAATAACCTTCTATAAGAACTTGGAGACACAAAAACCAAGTCTCCAAATTTCTCTTGTGGTGGCTTGAAAGTTAATATGCCTTCTAAGGATCATTCCTGCTATCCATGTTAGCTCATGCCCAGAGCTATGGGTAACACATTTCCATGGCAGTCGCCTCACAGTCTGAAAGCAAACAGATGTTAAGGTATGACTCAAACGTCAACACATTGGCATGGTTAAGAGGACTGAGAACCCGACCATAAGACAGGAAAGATACAGGCTGATAGGGCCAGATTGGGAAAGTGCATGGGCAGGACCAAGTTAGACATAGATAACCAACCATGACAACTGACAAGACATTTCAGGTACAGCCTTAAGCATTGATCATAACTGAAATTGATCATAACTGATTGACTTCAGACTAAAGACGACATTATATTGTAGCAAGACCGAAAAATGACATGCCTTTAGGATGTATTTTGGGGAAATGTGATACCTCCCTTAGCAGAGCCAGAATTATGCTGAGATGGCAGACTATTTGGTTTATGTTTCTAAAGA
This sequence comes from Neosalanx taihuensis, assembly GCA_030340665.1. Classification (NCBI taxonomy): domain Eukaryota; kingdom Metazoa; phylum Chordata; class Actinopteri; order Osmeriformes; family Salangidae; genus Neosalanx; species Neosalanx taihuensis. The sequence continues at coordinate 6,107,873 of CM059298.1, forward strand.
ATCATTGTTAAGTTTCAATAACAAGAAGCACATTTTATCAGACTTGCATTTAAGCATGTGACATTTCAAATCCTACATCTATTAACAGTAAAATGTCCTACAGAATTCCTATGTGCCTTTAGAACTCAAAAGGGGGGTTGTGATGAACTTGAGGTGAGTTCAACTTGATAACAAAACTATGAAAAGATGACTGCTAAAACAAGACGACATAGAAACAACACTACAAGGAAGCACAGTGAAATAATTAAATCATAAGGAGTTTATTGTTTCATCACCCATCTGTCCTCTCCATAATGTGAAAAGGATTTGATCATGAAATGACTGCAAGACTCACAACATTTATGTGCAACAATTCAACCAGTTCAGTTATTGAAATGTCTCAAGTTGGCTTGCTAATGTTCCATTTTTTCATTTCTGACTACCTAGAGAGGACATGTAAGGACAAAGAGTATAAATGCTTAAACCCCTCATCCAAGAACCAGCACTTTCCATGTCTCTTTAAGGCACTTTGTGCGGGGTGTGTGTGTGTGTGAGAGAGAGAGAGAGAGAGAGAGAGAGAGAGAGACACACAGAGACACAGAGAGACACAGAGAGAGAGAGCGTAGAATAGAGGCAGAGAAGAAAAAGTGTACATCCTACAATTCTCCGATCTGGTAAATCAAGAGTGTGAATGATTACAGGTCTGTTACAGGAGCAACTTCAAAAGTGTTAGGCTACGCCACAGTGTCTCAGACGGGACAATGTGTGCAATGCTCCATTCAGAGATAATAGAAGAACAAACTGAGCATGGCTGACAATACGTAAAAGCATTTCATTCATTAAATACACCTATATACTTTCATATATTTACAAATACTATTTACAGTTACATTTCATTACATCTGACATGTTCACAGAGAGAAAGTCTGGGGATGGCTGTTTTTTCAGGCTCCTTCCCCCTCTCCCTATATTCCCAGCTGGTTACTCACTCACACGGGAGAGTTTTATGGCTGGTAACTTTAAAAAAAGAATGGACAGCACACAGGGGGGGAGGAGAGCCTGTCAGCACATGGCACTCGGTATCCATGCTTGTTGTTTGCTCAGAAACTCATGTTCAGCCATACTTTGAGATCAACAGTACGTCCTTGTCACCATACTTTTCAACGCTTTGGTGTTTTATTCATAACTGTACAAAATCTGTGTAAATGTCTTAGGAAAAATACTGGTGGCATCTAGTTACTGTATAAAAGTAGCACTCTGACAGAAAGTAGAAAAGTGAAAAAAAAGTATTACAGAACGCATTAGAACGAATTACAAAAATAATAATCCCACACGCTTCTTCTACACAGTGGTCTCTCCATGCTTACTGTTAGTGAGCCTGGTATAGAACTTGCGCCATGACTGGAGGGTCTTGCCTGACCAGATCCAGAATCCAGATGTGATTCCCACAATGAGGGTCATCAGGTACTTGATCATGTAGACGGTGAAGTCTGGGCTCATGCGGGGGCGGTTGTGCATGGGGCAGGGGATGGCCAGGCCCTTGCAATTATGACTGACCCAGCTCTGCTCCCAGTGGTGACGGAAGGCCTGCTCGTAGAAGAAGCAGGCGATGACAATGGTGGCGGGCACCGTGTAGAGCACGCTGAACACGCCGATCCTCACCATGAGGCGCTCCAGCTTCTCTGTCTTGGTCCCGTCGTGCTTCATGATGGTGCGGATGCGGAACAGGGACACAAAGCCAGCCAGCAGGAAAGAGGTTCCGATGAAAAGGTAGATGAATAGGGGGGCCAAAACAAACCCTCTTAGTGGGTCTAGACTGTTGAGGCCCACAAAGCAGACCCCGCTGAGAACATCCCCCTCGATCTGCCCCATGGCCAGGATGCTAATGGTCTTCACTGCGGGGACGGCCCATGCTGCCAGGTGGAAGTACTGGGAGTTGGCCTCAATGGCCTCATGTCCCCACTTCATTCCAGCTGCTAGGAACCAGGTGAGAGACAAGATCACCCACCAGATGGAACTGGCCATACTGAAGAAATACAGCATCATGAAGAGAATGGTACAGCCCTCTTTTTTGGTGCCTTGTACAATGGTCTTATACCCCTCAGGGCTGAAACTGTCATTGCACACCACCTTATCCCCCAGGAAGTAGCCAGCTATGTATGCTATAGAGACCATGGTATAGCAGCCAGACAGGAAAATGATAGGCCTCTCTGGGTATTTGAAACGCTGCATGTCCACCAAGTATGTGGTTACAGTGAATAAGGTGGATGCACAGCAGAGAGACGACCAGATGAGGATCCATATGCGAGCAAACTGTATTTCTTTATCGTTGAAAAACATATATCCCCCACTGCTTCTAGAATGTTCACATGGTGCAGCACAGTCCAGCTCATCCATAAATTTATAATTAAGATAGGATGGCACTTTGAGCACAGTTGGACAACGGAAAGGCCTATCAAGTGTGGAGTAGACGTGAACTCCAGGGGTTCCAGGCGCGGGCATGAGGACTGGTGGGACAGTAGCAGTTGACTCATTCTGACCAACGCAAATGTGACCGTCGCCAAGCACGGGGAAATTCTCGCACCGTAGACGCTCCGGCCACTGGAAACCAAACTTGTTCATGAGCGCCTCGCAGCCATGCTTCGCCCTTTCGCAGATTGAGCGGCAGGGTGGAATAGCTTTCTCCAGCACTGTACATACAGGAGCATACATTGAGCAAAGAAAAAATTTGAGCTCCGGTGAACACTGTACCTTAACCAAAGGATAAAACTGATGTACCTCCAGACCAGCGTCCTCTTGATTGTAATGTCCAAGGAGGTTTGGCATTATGGTTTGATTGTAGGCTATGTCCGTACATAGTGGTATGGAAATAGGCTGACAAAATCCGTGATCGGGAACTGCTATTCCATTATCTCCTTGATACTGTCCTGAGATCAAAGAAGGCAGCAGAAATGCGAGAGTAACGAAACTCCTGTGGATACCCATTTTTGTTTTGTTTAAACAACTTCTGATGGGGTTATTGGTTCCAGATAAGCTCGTGCAATGTAAATTGATTCGTATTCCGCAACATCAGGAAGTTAGTGACCCTTTTAGGTAGATAAATAACGCAGTTGCATTAGGAGAAAATGGAGCTCGCTTTTTATCCCTTCGCCTCGCTTGCAGTCACTGGGCTGCAGCTGCTTGACTTTTCCTTTGTGCGACTCGCATGGGCCAATCAGACCGTTTCAAGTTCCCCCCTGCAACTTTCTGTAATTGGGAGTGAGGGAGGAGGGATCTGGGGGCCTTGAAACCGGTTTATAACATTTGTCCCGTTTATAGGCTTATCTATTTATTTGTACGTTTTATAGTCTGTCCCAGTAATGCAATTAGTCTGGGTAATGATAGTTATAATCATTATCATCGTTTTCCATCCTTGGCCATGCAAGTCACGTAGCGATCTCTCAACATTATGTTTAGGAAGTTATTTGTCAGTGGTGAGGGGCAAAGCTATAGATTGATGTGTTTATGAAATACATTCTCTTAAAAGTATGGTTGCTATACCTTTTGGATGTTCCCATCCCCCACTGATCAGTCATCGGCTAGACTAGAGAGTCTAACCGGCCAATAACAGGGTAGACAGTTGTAAGATTGTAGCAGGAGGACGTTGATTTGATGATAGTGACCTGAATAGTACAGTCTAATAAAGTGACTCGCCAACACAGTACAGTAACCCCGCCCCCAACCGCGCGCCCCCCCAACGCTGCCAGCTCGAGCTGGGCGCTCGAGATCGCAAGCCCAAATCTCACCTCACGTCATCTTCATAAATCAGTTACAGTCAGGTCCTCTGAAAAGTCAGTCATGAAATTGTGAATATTTACCTGTACGAATCAATTATTTAAAAATTTTATAAAAAAATTCAGCAACCTGGACCGGTCAATTATAGCGGTAAGCAGACGTACGAGTAAGTATATCATAAAGTCTTAGTCTAACTACTGGCGAGTCAAACATTCTATATAGATTCGTGTTAGCCAACTCATATAGCTGGAGCTAGCTCTAACTGGCTGGGAAATTTAGTTGAAAACTAAAACTTGAGTTTTCCCACTACAAATTGTGAGTGGTTCTAAAGAAAATTCAGCCAGAAAGTTAAAGGTAGCTAGCATTACCAATACAAGGCCATTATTTCAGTACTAGCGTTCTCCATGCTAACCCACACGATGCAGAAGGGGTTGTAGATAAACCGATAAATAGCCTATAAATATGAACATATTTGTGCTATAACAGAAACAAGGCAGGAGATGTGGGGTACGACTTCACTTTTAGTGAAAACCCATTTTTCTTTGACAACATCTATTCTCATACACACCTGCACTTCTTACTGGATGGCACAACTGCCACAATAGTAGCTACATTACTGTGTAGTAGCAGTAAAAAAAAAGAATATTTAGTTATATTTTAAGTATAATATCAATGCTTCTAACAAGTTATTGCTTGCTTGGATAATCCAAATGGTGATTCCCCTATTCAATCTGATTCTGATGAAATGGTCTCCTTAGGCCAAGTGATAGTGTGAAAGTACAAGAGGAGGCAGAATGGCATTTGATCGATTTCAAGGCACTTTTGGATCAGACTCTTTCTTTTCAACCAACAAACAACAGGTGGGACATCTTGATACTCTCTCTTTGATTTGCCCCCAGCTATACACTCCCATGAATGAGCTGAATTAAGAGCAACAGGCCAGGACCCCCAGTTTTGTTTTTGCTGAAGCCATAAGTAGGCTGCACACATCAGTGTCCAACAGGTCCACTCTAGTCTTTATAAATGCTGCCTTTCTGCTCTGTGAAAAGGGAATGACGAGTTTGTGTTGAATGACAGTTTTTTTTTCATTCTAAATACACTTAAATTAATACAATTAAATTAAATCAAGCTTTTATTCGAGGGTTTGGTGAAATTGGGTCCTTTTTTACTCTTAGAAAAAGGGGAACATACAGAATGTTATTAACAATACACATGGGCTAACTGGTGTAGAGTTGAGCATTATATGTATAAAAGTATATACATTTTTTGTATTACAGGCTTGTGGAACTGGAGAGAATGGGAATCTGTTTCCACCCTTCCTACCTTTATCCAATTTCTCTCTACCAGAGGAACCTGGGATGTCCTACACTCAATGGTCTGTTCATGATGATCCATACCAACTCATTGAATGTGCTCAGAACAATAAAAGCAGGTAAATTCATGGACTTAAGGTTTCACACAATAGAAATCCTGTAATTAATCCTTATTTAATACACGGGTTGTAGCTATGAAAGGCTGAAACTTCAACTTTCTGTTTCTTTCTTCAAGAAATCTTACTGAAGGCTACGACGGTGGAAGTGAAGCTGATCTGTATGGGTTGGTGTCTGATATTTTGGGAGAAGCTGACAAAATGGACAGTTATTACAATGAAGAGTAAGTGTCTTATGTCCAGTGGGGTGGGGAGTAGGATTTTACTTCTAATGTCAAGTAATCCCTGGAAATGTATTATAATAAAGGCACAGTGTTAGTAAGTATGTTTGCATACACGACTCAGTAAACATTTATCGGGTTAGGGTGAAATTAGCAAAGTTACCTTAAATCTTTTTTATTTCAGGACGTTACCCAATTCAAACGCTGTCTGGTCACCTGAGTCCATGAGGGAAGATTACCAGCAGTATCTCCAGGCTGAGTCCAAAATCCATCTCACACCACCCTTTCCTCCAATTCATGCCTACCACGAGCCTTTGAATAATACCCAAGATCAGTCAATGAAGAGGGATTCAGAAGAGCTGTACCAGCGATTCACCATCTTAGATTCCAATGAACAGTGGCTTTTATCTTCCTGCCTTCAAGACATGAACAGCTACATTCCCCAGAATCAAGAGTTTCAGAAACCACCATGGCTGCAGTTGCCAACTGTGGGGAACTCCTACCTGTCTAAAACGAGACTCAGTGAGCCTGAATACAGTGCATTTGATGTTGAAGGACTGTGTGGGTCAGTGCAGTCTCTCTCTGATCGCATGGAAGCATTTCAACCTCAAAACAAGATCAACAGCCATGGCTTTGATCACTGCTATGAAGAGGACGCAGGTCTAAACATGGTCATGCCCAGAAGATTCAGGCAGTATGCAATGCAAGATGTCAGCAAACTGGCTTGTAATCTGCAATCCCTGATGGTTGGTGAACAAGACAACTCATGCGCCAGGGAAGCCCAGACTGCTCAGATGTACTATGAAGTCAGCATGGCTAAACAGAGGAAATTCACCAGCCCCAGAATGCAGGCACATAATACTCCAACCATGCAGATTCCTAAAGAACTAGAAGAAGACTTTGGGGAATTGCAGCAGGAAACTGAGAGAGAAGGAAGAAAACTGCCATTGCAGAGTGACTTTATGTCCAATGATCTATATGAATTTGGTCCCCAACTTGTGAGGCACTTCCAGAAACCAAAAGCACTTTCTGCAGCTTCCAGTCCTGCAAACATGTATCAGAGTCAGCTGACCAGCCAGAAAGGAAACGGCTCCCTCTCCGTGAACTCAAATCTGAACCAGCTCTTCTCACATCCCAGCCAGCAGAACCAGCTGCAGACAAAACCCAAGCTCACCAGGAGCAACTGTGCGCCGTCAGGGTCCAACAATATCCTGTCTCACTCCGTGTCCGAGTTTGTGTCTCAACACTCTCAACAAACACAGAGAGGTTCGCTTTGCATTCAGGATTTCAGTCAGGGAGATGGGCCAGTGCTTCACAGCAGGGATGGACAGAGCCAACTAGGACTAGTCATGGATGGGCTGAGAAGGGGAGGAGGAGGTGCAGACTTTGACAAGCAGATGAATAACAAGAGAATATCCATGGCTCGCTTGGGTGAGGCCTTCCCTGCACAGTGCATGGACGGAAAGACAACCAAGCCCCATGCAGGGAATCTCATGGCAGAGGGAAACAAGAAGGGACTTCTGCATAACCCCTACCTGGACAACCAGGGAAGCATGTTCAGCTCTCAGAGGTTTGCAGGGGGACTAAGCAACAACAGCAAGGGGAAGACGTCACCCTTTCCGCCCTACATGTATCCTGTGAGCAACCCCAGACAGAGCAACTGCCACATGCCCATCGTGACTTCAACCGGTTTCAACTCCAGGTCCTCTCTCCCTTATGGAGGTGTCCCGCTCACTGACTTGTGTGATTTGCTGCCAGACAATGAGTTTGCAACTTTCAGCCCCTATGACCTAATGGGCTCCAGTGTAGAAGGCCTATATCCTGGGATGTCATTTGATCTGAGGTCCCCGAGGATGATGAGGAACCGTGTTGGACCAATGAGCCAGCTGCACTGTCACCTGGAAGACTGCTATGAGCAGTGGAGGTTCTTGGAGAAGGAAAGAAAGAAGGTGAATGCAGTAAAGACATGGTAAAGAAACAAATAGGAATCTCTCATTTAGATGGGTTTATTAAAAGCAATCCTATGTGATTTGTGTTTCAGACGGAGATGATTCTTACCAAAACCTTTCCTGGGAGGCAGATTTCAACTGTAAACAGCAATGCCCTCCCGAAAGTCCCTCCTCATCCCTCCAAAGTCGACCGTCTCATCGTGGACCAGGTTCGAGAGCTGACCAGGGTAAGACATAAAAAATATCACAACCCAAACAAGACTCACCCATATGCCTGTTTTCTAACCATACTCAACACAAGTCTTATTGCTATAGATTTGTTTTCCATACAGTAATCATAAGGCTATGTGTCTGTGGCTTTTGGAAAGACACATCAAATGTTATGGTCAGTAATCATCTATTTGAATATCTCAGGTTTTGAGTCTCCTTGGTAAGATGGAACCCCTGGGTAGCATCCCACTCCACACCAATATCAGTTCAACGCTGGACAGACATCAAGAAGCTATTTACATCACCCAAGCCAGACGCAAGGAGGAACTTATCAACACATCCAGCCGACAGAGGCAAGGAGGGGGCAATTTCAAAGAGGACAGAGGTAATTCCTCCATTACACTTTATACAGATTTCTTTCGGGGCCTGATCTGTTTTGTCCTTTCCGAAGAAGAAGCCTCTTTGCTCATGAATTAGCTGCTTGATTACTGATCTGAGTTCCTGTCATCCTGACAAGACATCCTGCTGCTGGCCACAGCACTGAAGGAGCTCTGTGGCACCACCAGGAAGGCCCGCACTGCCCTGTGGTGCGCTCTGCAGATGACCCTGCCCAAGACCTTCACTGACAAGGTGGACCAGCAGGGCCACAGCCAGGAGAGCAGCCCAGGGAGGAGACTCCAGCTGACCTGAGGCCTCCAGCACACTGTGACCTCCACATAGCACATCATGTCACAGACCACTAAGGACAAGATTGGTATGTTTATATATGAATATATTACGTGTTCACTTGACGTAGATAAGCTCAGTTTGGGCAAATTTAAGTTATAAATATTCCGTTGGATATTTTCAGTCTTGAAATACAATATAATTTGGGATCTGTGTGGCAACAGTGTAAGGCAAGAGTTTGTTTAAATGACTTTGAAATGGCAGTTCAACTCTATTACAACTCGAGGGTTCATATTCCTTATCAGTGGTTTATCAGCCATGTGGTCTCTGTAAAATGAGATACAGTACAGGATTCATTATTTTTTTTATGAAATAAATTATCCTTGTACTTATTACAAAGTGTTAGGGATCACTAGTTTTGGTAAAATAGTTAATAAAAATAAAATAATTTATAGTTGTTCTTGTAGATAGGAGTCTGTAGTATGAAATGTAATTAATCCTGTAATTGATAATGTAATTGGGCAATCGAATCGGTGAACAAGTGAATTAGTGTTATAGCTGAGATTAATGGATATAATCTTGAAAATCTAAATTTTTGTTATTTATTAAAATGTAATTTGGCATCCAGTTCATAGGATGCTTTTAGAGATTTTTAAAAAAAAATTCAGTCTCCAGTAAAAATTACACTTAAGTGATCTTGGTAATTGAATAAATCTTTCCATATATTTTCCATGTTCACATACTAATCACTCGACCATTTTTGAAACTGTGCTTCTTGATAACTTGATATAGTTGGTGCATTTTTTTATTTACCCTCAATAAAGTATGAGAACATGCAATATGTTCACATCCCTTAAATTCCTGTTTCTGTTCAAAATGAATGTTTCCCAAATACTTTTTGTATGAAGTTATTTCATCATATAAACTGACAAAAACTTACCGTTCAATAAATCTGAAATGTTGTTAAAAGGCTGTTGGTAGATCTTTGATTGTTCAGTGAATATAATACAGGTATTGAGGTAAAGAAGAAATCATTTGTTAAAACCTCCATAAATGAGTGTATAGAAATTGAATACATCCCTTAGAGTTGCACCAAAATAATAGTTATGTCTTAACCTCTGCTTTAAAGTAGAAACATGAGGCATTTTCAATAGCAGCACATTGCCCACAAAGTTGTACGTTAAAACAAACAAGTGGTGCATTTATATAAAAAATTGGTAGATATAAGACGTGTACTCGTTCTTCTTAACCAGAAAATTAAACATGAAGAAAGAAAAATCAGCATGAAGTTTGCTTGTTTTAAGACAGGTGAGTTATTGGTAAGTGATTAACAGGAGGAGTTAGTGCAGTCCATGAACAAATACCAGTTGTTTCTTCAATTAAAGAGCTGAGTTAGTGCTTTCCTTTATTGACCCAGTTCATGTAGAAAACAAGCTGCAAATGATCTGCTTTGTAAATACTTTCTAAAAATCTGGACATTTGGTAGACTCTTAGACGTACAGCAGCATATGAAAATTTGTCAAAAAAATATCGAAAAGTGAAATCACCAAAGCTCAACTGGAAGTCACGTTCAGACGAATTAAGTGATGGCCTAGACCAGAGGTGTCTAATCCTGGTCCTCAAGGGCCACTGTATTGAGAGTTTTATGTGGCCCTGCTCTAGCAGACCTGTTTCTTATGATTGGTCATGGAATTAGGTGAGCTGGAGCAAAGAAACATCTAAAACTGTCAGGACATCAGCCCTCGAGGCCCAAGATTGGACACCCCTGGTCTAGACACAGTCCGCTTACAAAACCCTGTCACTGTCCACCATCACCATTTATCTCTTTCTCTCCCCTTTCTGTGTCCGTTTCTTTTCCTTGTCTTTCCTCTCCTGTTTGGACAGCTTGTCCTTCTCCCTCTGCATCTTGTCCTGCTCCTTCTTCTTCTGGGAGTCCTCTCTGGCCTGGTCACGCTGCTGCTTCTTGCGGTTCAGCACCTCCTCCACGTTGGTGTTCTTGAACAGGGCTGAGGTTCTCTGTCAAGGAGGCTCACGTCTCAACCCGGCGTACAACTACCAGTCAAAAGTTTGGACACTGTCCTATTCATCTGAATAGAAAGGTTTGTCCGAACGTGACTGGTAGTGTACGTCCAACCACGAACAGAACCCATGACACACTATGTTGTAGTTGCCAGGTAGCATACACAATTACAAAACACTTGAACCGGAACCATGACACAGAAGGGTTGGGAAAGGATACATTTTTCCCCACTTGGTAGACAAGCTCCACCGGCTGTTTCTTCATCTTCAGCTTCAGTGGTCTTGTTAAGGAAACTGACACTGGCTCTCAGGGAAATTACACAACAGGATGAAGAGTAAACTGTAAAACACATGTAAGTTCGGTTAAAACAGCCTTTGAGTGACGGGCTGGTACAGCATTTTCTGTGTGCCACATGCAGTGCATCAGCCGAGGATCTGACATTCTGCATGCTGACATCATCATCTGTCATCTATTAAAGCACATTAATTTAACAAAGGATATTCTTCATTATCTGTGATGTTGGCATATTGAGCCAAGAGGGCCTCTTTCCTCTTCTTGGACTCCTCAGACACCTCCTTCTGTTTCACAACAATCTGGGCCTGTTTCTCGATCATGCTGGCGATGGCCTGGACCTCCACTACACATTCAGATACAGAAGTTAGTGGTGGAGAAGGCCAGAAACAGGTCACATGTACAGATGTAGTTTACGAATATATATACAGTATATACTCATATTGATTACATGTTATACATAGCAAATAGATGATGTAATGCTCTTTTCTGCAGCATCATACCATCTACATTGCTTTCGGAGGTAGCTCTGGCACAGCTCTCGGTCCACTGTCTTATGATCTCTCTACATACGTTATCAAGTGAGTCCTCGTCCTGGGGATGAAAGATAGCCGGCCAGCCATAAAGCTTTTTATAGACAACATGAATTAAATTCACAAGAAGCAATACATCCTGTGTAACCCTATGAAGGAGCAGTCATCTAGACAGTCTAGTCCTGACAACTGTCTATAAATAGAGAGTGAAGTACTCAGACTATAGACACAGTCGCTTCCCAGACGAATGGTAAGTTCAGTTTTACATGTTGTCAATAACATGAGATTGTACTTTCTAAGACGCTGTATGTCTTTACACCTGATCCTAACAGGAGGTTACACAGGCGAACTAATATAAGCCAACATATTGTGGTAGTGAGAGATCGAGCATGGTAACATGCCGATAGCTTATTCACCAAAAACGCAGATAGGATTCCTTGTAACGCATCTCCCTTCTCTTCATCAGTCTCCTCCTCTTGTAAGACACCTAAAATATAAGCTCCGTAGACCTCACGATCCACCTCCAACGTATCTAGTCGATCATTTAGCCAGCTTTCAAAGTGCCCGGCGTCTGTCCCGGGCGCAGCCATGATGGCCCTGTGGGGTCCTAAACACACTAACGGGACTGGCTCCAACATTGCCTGCTACACTTCTTATCGTCACTTATTTAGTGTCACCTGGTTGCACATTTTCTCTATGTAACTTGAATGCTCATCAATTATCCTAAAAATAAAGTCACTAGTAATAAATATAACAAACTTTGAATGTGTTGCATGATTTACATGGCCGGCCGTTGCGTTTCCACATTCTGCACAATGACATTTGCTTGCCTCATGAGGGAGTCAGACGTCCAGGAACTTCATGACCACTTTGGTCCTCTAAATCTTCTCTAAATTGCGTCTTTGCATCAGAATATATTAGCATGTATTTAAATATATTTATATTTAATTTATCTATAAACTGTAAATTTAAATAAAGCCCACGTGAAGTAGTGGTCCACGTAAATTCAATGCTAAACTCGGTTTTCTTAATGAAGAAAGGAGCAACATTCGGGTCGATGTTGTTCGGGTAAAAGTTTCTCAAATTCAGCTCGGGTCAAATTTTGGGGGGTCTGAATTTATACAGAATAAAATCCTTCAGTTAATGATCATCTTTGTGTGCATACTGTGTCGCACTAATACGTTCTATCTGTCCCACTCAGTACCACTGGGCGGCGCTAGAACACACAGCATTAACTTGAGATCAGCACACTGAGTTTATAACTGGAACCACTGTTTTAGTAACTTTGTTCTCATAACAAACGCTCAGTTTTCAATTGTTAGTACCTGAATGCTGAAATAAGCCTTTATTACATGTCGTAGATACCCTCTTTTTTCTCAGCTGGTTGAATAATAAAAGAGCAGTGCTTCCGAGTGACTGGCCTCCTCCAAGCAGAGAGCTCTCAGTATGTTTGGAGTATCACTTGTCTCCCTCCCTGATCCTATGTAATGGCTTCACACATCGCTGGCACCGCTGTAATGAAGTGTGAAGCCCTTCGGATGCCACAGGGAAGGTGCCATGTGTAACTGGCAAGCTATATTTTGGTGCACTGCCCCATCTACTCTAAGCCCAGAGTATAAGTCATATTACTGAGATAAGTCATATTGTATAAATATTAGAAACGACAACGTTAAATGGAGGTACTGAGTCATATTTTGGGATATGCCATGATAATATGTAATTATATAGAGGTTCTAAATCATTATATTGACTTATTTGTTACATAGAGATACATGTATTATCTCAAAATGTAATAAATGCTATAATTATTCTAATAATGACTGAATATATATATATATATATATGTAATTCGTAGTTATAATGTATTTTATTGTGATAATTTGTCATGATATTGAGATAACAAACATTAATTAAGATCCGTTTTTAGCTGTGTACACACAGTGTGTCCCCCTGCTGTGGCTTTCCTGGTGTTGTCCATGTGCATGTGTCCCTGCCCTGAGAGGGAAGGTTAAGTAGGACAGGACAGAGACAGAGAGGGGAAAGAGCTGGCACGACGACAGACTGCCACAGCTTCGGCCATGTCTCAAGTAGAGGAGTCCAGACCCAGGGTAGCCCCAGAAAGCTGCCTCCTCTTGCACTGGTGCGTATTGCTGGAGGACGGCCGTCCTATTTTTATCGTTGAGGCTGCGGATTGATGCAAAGTGACGAGAGGGCCGCGAGGCCGCCGAGTGGGTGGGCGCCCACATGCTCGACTCCACAGGCACCCCCCCCACACAAACACACACAAACACACACATACACACACGCACACACACTCCTGTTTTCAGCTTAAAAAGAAGCCCTGCGGTCGCAATGTGCAATGTCCTCTCTGTCAGCAGCTCCTGCAGCATCAATGCAGCAGCACACACCAGCTCCTACAAGAACAAACAGTCAATTCACAATATAAAACCCCCCCTCAAAAATTAGGCAAGGCTTTGAACCCCACCCACACACACACACCCTTGCGCTGTGCTTAATGTGACATGCAGAACACACAAGACACTGAAGTAGGCGTTGGACAGGATTTAACAGGAAAGCAAGGAGCCATCTGTGATGGTCCTCACACCCCGGTGCTTCGTGAGCTGCGTGTCATCCGTCCTACGGCTCTGTCGCTCTGTGGCTTTCAGGTTGCTACGGTGATTGCTAGGCAGAGAACAGTTCACCGGAACCGAGCAGAGGGAGGATTGGTGATGAGGGCCAGTTTTGGCTGTTGGCACGGAAGATGTGAGGTTAAAACTGGTGGCGGACTTCCCCCGTCTCCCCCTTGGAGAGAAATGGCTGTGGCTCCCTCCTGCCAGCCTATTTAGACAGAACCACAAAAACACCACCACCATGAGCATGGAAAGAGGTCATGAATATGCAGTGAAACCCAGCGTCGTCCGGGGAGACCACTCTTCGAGTTCTAAGGTTTCCTTTCTCTAAAACACCAGGAAGTACGAAGACCATCTGACAGTGTTTCCCCCCCACCACCACCACCCCCCCCACCCCCCCTAACTGTGGCCCAGAGGTTTTCAAAATGCGAAAGCCGTTCTTTCCAGGTTAGTGAACTTTTATGACCTCCCACTGTGAGGAGAAACTTTCTGGGGCGTTGGTCTGGCAGCCTGGATGGCTCCCTGTGCCAGCTCCTGCCCATCTTGGGCAGGGGGGGGGGGGGGGCTGAGAGAGGAGGTGGCTGAGTGAACACATCTAGACAGCCAAGTGGGGGAGGGCAAATATTTAGCCCTTCCACTTTAGGAAGGAATCCAGAAACGGTCCCAGTGCCGGGTCGTGCTTCCAGGCCAGGGATCAGGCCATGTCCCTGTGCCTCTCTTCCTGCTGTTTTCTCACTCTGTATTCAGGGTCACGGATCTCATTTCTGGGATAATATTTCAAGCGGGCCACAGATGGGGAATTAAATTGAAGACCTGGCTTGGTATGGGGCATCGAAGATGGGGGTGGGGGGGGGGGGGGGAGGGTGGCTGCTCTGAAAGAAAGAGGGGGAGAGAGAAAGCTAAGAGGTTGTAATTCTCTGAGATTTAAGAACTTGTTTTGTCGGGATTCGTGAAAATGTCTGTCTCCGGTGCTTCTAGAGCAAAGTCTTTCCTCGCGAAAAGGCCCTGTTTGATTGACAGGGTCGTGCTGACTCCTCACAGCCACGGCGGTTGTTTACATGCAGGCTCAAATATTTACCCAAATGTGTTGCAAATGAGAGCTCGCCTCAGGGACTGCATCTGCCGAAAAGTCCTATGCCTCGCGTCGTTTAAGAAAGAGAGATTGAGAGAGATAACCTATCCAAAAAAGGTTTAGACAAATCAGCAGTCAACATTAGTTGACAAACACTGCGCTCAGCACATTAGTATGGTGTTTCTGCTTCCGAATTCAGTTCTTAACTTCTGATCTATGCCAACCCTCCCCCCCACCACCCACCCCTCCCTTTGGTCTGACAGCATTAGAGGAACAAGGTCGTAGAGGGAGGGACGTCTGGGATTTTCCCATGGTTCCACGGTGCGAGAGTTGGCGCGGACGCAGGTTTTCTGGTTCGAGTTGCCACGTCTGCTCCTGGGCTCAGCCAACCCTGCTCGACTGGTGGCTGTCACTCACCCCCTCCTAGACAGCGCAGCGCGGTCTCATGCCACCTGTGCTCTCCTCATGTTTGATTGGAGATGATTTATCTGGATGGCCTCCTCCACTGTGCCTGACCTCTCTTTAGAGAGCCAAAAGAGTTTTACCTGCCAGTCTGTGGAGGCACCACTGTTTTGAACATCAGAGACAGCATTACCTCCAGGTGGAATGTTCCTAACAGGAACAAATGATCCTTTTGTCATTTTTGTTGGTTGTTGTTGGATTTGTGCGGTTGGAGAGGGAATGTGTGTGCAAGAGTGTGTGTTTTAGCCTTGATGAAGAGGGACATTGATGTCTCTCCTATTCAATCTGCCAGGGATTCTAATTTTGTTTAGCAGTCACTGTTTGCGAGCGCCACTATTGACTGGGATGACACAGTCTTCTCAATTACTGCTTATTAGTTACAAAAGCAGCCATGACAACATTTATCAGGGGAAGCATCTTACATATACTCCCCTACCTCATCCTAATTGTCCCCCTCAGGACATCTGAAGCCGGTGTCAGGACGACCGATATCGACAGCTCAGCAGTCATTAGAACTTCACACTCGAGTCGAGGAGCGGAGAGTTCAGGGTACATGTCCACATGGATTGACTAATTTGATCTGAGCGACATGGCGATTGGAGATGCGGTGGTATTTATAGTGTGGGTGAGGATGTTCAGATAAGACCGGTAGGTTGGGTGGAGCTCATTCGGAGCCGGGGGAGGAGAGGCGGAACGAAGGCTTGGCAGTTGGGGACAGTAGGAGGAGTGACAGGGGGGAGGTGTGTGTGTGTGTGTGTGTGTGTGTGGAGGGGGTGGGTGGGTGGTAGTTATAGCTTCTTTACATCCCAGCGTGAGGGAGAGATATGCCTCTGTGCATCTCAGCCTGGCCTTTGAGTGAATGACACAGGTCACTACTGGCTGTCTGGAGATTTTGTCCGTCCACAATGGACTCTCGTCAGACGGAGATACGCTGGCTGTCTGTCACTTTTACTCCCTGATATTTCCACTCCATTGTCTGCATGTCCGACATGTGCATGGCCCGGTGTCTCACTCGACCGTGTGTGAGACAGTCCAGTAAGAGTGTGTCTATGAGTGTTTCCAGCGTGTTTCGTGTGTGAGAGCGAATGTGCTGTGAGATAGTAATCTCCTGACGGAGTGGGCTGTTGCCCCTCCGTCTCACTAAGACCTCCCCTGCCGCCCGCCTGCCCCCCCAGAGACAGACAGATTCAGATCTGAGCTCTCCACTCCCTCCCCCCCCCCCCCTCCGAAGCTCCTAGCAGCGCTCTTTTAAAAGGGCTTTGCCTCTAAACTCCCTCCCTCCCTCTGCCTCTCCCAGGACTGCACACCCAAGCAATTTGCCTGAAGTGTCCGCAGCTTTGTTACTCTCATCCCCACACAGGAGGCTCCCGGCCTTTCATTTTTCACGTGGCGTTAGCCATCACAACACATATTAATCATGCTTTTTCCAATCGTTTCGGCTGCACAAACCCAACTTTTCTTCCCAGCCAATTAAATCCAGTGATAAATCTCTGTGTACATGTGAAGCTGGGACAGGGCCTGTGTTCCTGCCCCAAACTCCAGCAGCCCCGAGGATGAGTCACATCCATTGGCTAAAGAAAATCAGATGCACTCACACATTTAAGCGGGAGAAAAAAGGATCAAAATACAAAAAAAACGGCAGGAAGGCGGGAGAAGGATTAGCATCCATCCCGCCTGTTGGGCAACCGGGGAAAGGCTGGGGAATTATCTTGGCGTAGACGCTAATGTGGCGACGGGTTTTTTGTTTCCTAAACTGATTTCCTTAATCCGCCGTTCGCTGCACGCCCTGTAAACACAGGGCCTTGTTTTAGTAATGTGGAGGGGTCTCCCCCCCCCCCCCCCCCCCCGCACACACACACACACACACACACACACACACACCATCACCACTTCCAATCAACCGCATGCACGTGCACACACCCACACAGCACAGCACGCCCGCACGCGCGCATTCCGGTTAACACCTCATCCCTCTAACCCTCTCCTAGTCAGCCAGCACCCTAATTAGTCTGAATTAAGACGAATGCCTGGGCCTCCCACGATCAATTGGTATCGAACGGACCTTCGCCCAACCCTACCCAGGGGGTTCTCTTAGCCGGCAGATCATTTATATCAATCGCTTTTGTTTTTCTTTTCCTCCACCCTTCTCAAGCCTCCATCCTTTATTCCAGCCTTGCAAACAAGGGAGAGCTGGCTGTATTGGTTGCGGGGCAGGCTGGCAGGAGACACACACTGGCAGTGCCTAGATGGAACGGTAGCTTCTGGTGTGTTATTGATGTTATCCTGTCCAAGTCCTTGGACATGCTGAGAGCAACGCACACACATCTGATGAGCGTGCGCGTGTGTGTGTGTGATGGCGCCTGCTTGTGTGAGCGCTTGTGCAGTCTGCTGTGTGCGTGTGTTTGTGTGTGTGTGCGGGGTCAATTTTCGATACAGTCTCCGCCGAACTAACAAGCTCACCCTTTACAAACAGGGTTCTCTGTGCCCTTTAATCCTCCCTGAGACCTTCACTGAAACATTGCCCTCTCTTGATCTCTCCTTCTCTCTCTCCCTCCATCTCTCTTTATTTGAACCTTTATTAACCTCTCTCTCTCACTCTATACCTCTTTGTTTGTGTTGCTGAGACAAGGCTTTATGAGTTCCATGTTTTTATTGATTCAGCCCTTCTGGATGGATCTGATATTGACGTTATTGTGTTCTCTATCCTGAGCCCTCCTCTCTACGCTTCATCTGCGAAGGACCAAAACACAAGGCGTCAGATGATCCAGTACAGGATGTCAGCTTATTCTAATGTTGAGTTTCATAAAAAAAAAAACAAATTACAATTTATCGCATTGTAACAGCAAAGGAAGGATTAGAAAGTGTTTAGCAGGCTGTGCTAGCTCATCTTCTCCGTGTCTTGGTCCTGCTTGGTGTGCTGTGGTGTGGGAGCGCAGCTCAGGGATCGCTAGGTAGCTGCCTCACCGTGCTACACTTCATGCACAGCTGAGAAGGATTTACCCTGCTGGCACCAGTTTGAGACTCCAGAGAGACTGAGAACGCTCTGCCAGACTCAGGCGTTTCGGCACGATTGTGTTGGATGGGCCGGAGTTTGACTGGAGCCTGGGAAGGTTATCAAAATAGAAGGGATTTACACAGGTCAGGCCGACCTGATGCATCAGCTGTGCTCCGTCACACTGCTAGAAACTGACATCCAGGCTGCTGTTGACACTCATGCGTGTCAACTATGGCAGGATCAAGTGGGTTACCCCCGTTCGTGTGTGTTACCTTATCTGGTCTTGTGTTTGTTTGTGAGTGTTCCCTGCCCTTATCTTTCAGCTTTTTTTGGCCCTCAGGCTCAGCAGTCCTGCTGTGGTGTCCCCCCAACCCCTCCCCCTCCTCCCTCCTCCCCCTTCAACCCTCTGTCTCACTGTTTTGGTGTCACCTACTCTTCCGTGGCAAAACCTCCCGTACGTGCAGCATTCCTACTCTACTCCGGTTCTATCTCCTCTTCTCTCCCCTCCTCCATCCTTCTGTCCTCTCTGCTCCATCCCTCCATAAGTCCTTTCCCCCCCCTTTTTCATCTCTGCTTCCCTCCTCCGTTCCTCCCTTCCTCATCCCTCCCTCCCTCCTCCCTTCCTTCTTCCATCCCCTGCTCTATTGCCCAGAATAGATAATGGGGAAGATTATGAGAGCAGTTTTTAAAGTGATGTATCATGGATGAGCCCTGTTTGAGTACTCAAGAGTTCCCTCTTCGCCTCCTTTTCTCCATAGTGTTCCGTATGAACGGGACAAAGTGCCAAGCTAATATTAGCTAGGGTGTGTGAAAAATTTTGCCCATTCACTCATTTTCTTCTCATCTTCCACTCTAATGAGTCTCAGAGGACACAAACATTGTCACCTTGTATACAGAATCCTACCAGCCAGGGTGTGTGCGTGTGTGTGTGTGTGTGTGTTTGTGTGCATGCGTGCGTGCGTGCAAATGCGTGCATTCAAGAGTGTATGTCACACATCCATGTTTTTACCACGTGTCTGTGTGTTGGGACAGTATGATGATACACAGCGCTCAAAGTTTCAACTGTGAATGTGTGAACGGCCTAAATGTTGTTTTGTTTTGCTCTCTGCATCCCTGCTGTGGTAGCAGCAGTACAACACTTAGCCCATGAGCAGTCAGAGAGGTGTCTGGGGAGGAGGGACTGCAGAAGCCTGCCACGCTCAGCTGATCAACACATGGGGGAGCGATGAAACAGGAGCTGCTGCCTTGTGGAGGGAGACTAATGCCAACACTGGCCCTCATGAACAGCTTGGGGGGTCGTGGCAGCCTTAGCCCCTGCCTCAGCCTCAGCTCCTGCCCCTGCCTCAGCCCCTGCCCCTGCCTCAGCCCCTGCCTCAGCTCCCACCTCAGCCTTAGCCCCTGGCTCAGCCTCAGCCCGTGCCCCTGCCTCAGCCCCTGCCTCAGCTTCCACCTCAGCCTTAGCCCCTGCCTCAGCCCCTGCCTCAGCCCCCGCCTCAGCCTCAATCCCAGTCCTATCCTTAGCCCCAGTCCCAACTTTAGCCCTGGTCCTAGTCCCAGCCTCAGTCTGTGTCTCAGTCTCATCCCTACTGCCACAAATGGCAAAGATAATAACGCTTAAACGATAAAGCAGAGTATGATGGTGGGATGTAGAGGAAAAACCACATTCAAATCTCTTAAACATATTTTCTGACATCAGATTCATGGTCATTTGTGTCAATGAGTGGTCACACCATGCAAGCGTTATAAGGTAATATTATGACAAACTAGTGACCAGGTCACTAGGTCATGTGACACTCTGACTCCACAGGCCCCTAAGCTGTGTGGACAGGATCAGACAGGGACATCACTGTGCAGAGCCAAGGGAACAGCACAACACAGGCCACACCCCCGAGGGCTCTCCACAGAGGTCACTCTCAGACACACAAGCAGCGTTTATGGTTCATATGCTGCGTAGGCCAAACGGATAACATAGGATTGAAAGAAAAGTAGCCCGTAAGTCGATCGATCTACATCTTGGCGGGGGAGGGGGGGGGGGGGGGGGGGAGGGACATGTAAAAGCATTTTAATGAGAGCCCTTCACCTCCTGCTCAGAGGAATGTAGTATTGATGATGTGCTCCTGTCTTCAGGTCTGCGCTCTGTAGAAATCCAGCTCTCACAGGCGGAGACAGGCTAATTCCTGAATAATCATTTGTTGTCACGACTTTCAGCATGCAGGCAGGGCCAGGGAGAGGTCCCCAGGGGCCCAGGCTGAAGCTGGGGCTCATGGGTAGGCAGCAGCGGGTGGTGGGTGGTGGCTCTGTGGCATCGTGTCAGGAGATTTGTGTGGCTGGGGGGAATAGCGGGTGGGGGAAAAGTGTCAGGGCAATACCCTTGACGCTGATGTGATTGAGTAGACGGCCGCGATCCTCTCCTCTCTCTCCTCTCCTATCCCTCCACCCCCCCCCCCCATCACCCTCAACTCGCATGGCAGCGGCCTGACTGAGAGATTGTTTAAAAAGGAGGTTGGTTTTTATAGGTAAGCACAAACCCCCGTAATTTATGCGTGATTGCCTGGCGATTTGAGGCACTTTATCTTCCACCTTCCTATCTTTCTTTTTTTAATCTGCTGGTGTTTTGTTCATCTGGAGTTTAATCTATAGGGCCATTAGGAAGAGCCGTGTAATAACGGCTCCTGCACAGGTGACAGTGTGACATTGCCATGGGAGTCTGACAAGAGCTGGGGCTGGGCCCGAGGCTGGGGGCTGAGGCTGGGGGCTGAGGCTGGGGGCTGAGGCTGTTGTGTTGGTTTGGTACAATAGAAAAGCTTGTGTCAGCTAATTGGAAGCTGTGTGTTTCTGTTTACAAGGTCATTGTGTTCTATTTATGTCATTAGCCATCATGGGAACATCCTTATATTTCCAGCCATCACCTTAAATTGGAGTGTAGATGTTTGCCTTAGAGGCTGACCTCAAGTATTTTAAATACTCAGATCGTTTTAGCAGCAGATTAGATTGGAACAGACTAGATTGCAACAGACTAGAGCACAGAGAAACAGACTACAACAGACTAGAGCACAGAGAAACAGACTACAACAGACTAGAGCACAGTGAAACAGACTACAACAGACTAGAGCACAGAGAAACAAACTAAAGCAGGTAAGCAGATAAAGCAGACCAGGTTCTCCAGTTATCCATCTGTGACTGGCAGCTTTGGCTAATGGATGTATACCATCCTCCATGTTCTCTATCTCTTCCATTCAGCCCATATCAGCCAAAGAACGCATCTTGATTCACCCAGTCACCCTCTCCCTCACCCCACCGCCACAGTATCATAGTAGAGTGCTCTGTGGCCACGCTATCTCTGTATCTAAGCGAGGATGGCCATGGGTGAAACCAACTCTCAGTTACAGAACCATAGGTGTGATACAGACGCTTCTTCTTTGCAGATTTGTCTGTTTTCTACATACAGGAACAGTATCTCTATTGATATATATATGCAGTATAAATATACACGCATGCATATATTGTATATTATTTGTGTTTTAGATCTGTAGGCTGCATCATATATATATATATATATATATAGGTTTCCTTTGTGTCATTCCTACCTCCTCCAGACTATATTTCTACAGTATTGTGATATTTATCCCTTTCATTAGTCTATCTGCGCTCCTGTGTTGGTCTGGGTCACTGCGAGGGTCGTGTTAGCCAGCAAGACGTACAGCTGGTGAGGGGGCCGTGAACAATAACTCACAACTCTGTAGATGCTACAGTCACATGCTCTGATTTCCCTCTGGTGGACTGGACTATACGGAGAAGAAGACCAGAGGAACAGATGCTGTTTGCCAAACGTTAGTCTTGTCTTGATTAGTTCACTCTTTTCATTCTCCGAGTAAAATGTCTTACGGTTCAGAGAAACAAACAACGGCAGTACGTAATGAAGTAATCTGTCTGAACGGAACCCTGTTGTTCTGGTTCTCTTCCAACTTTATAGTG
This sequence comes from Neosalanx taihuensis, assembly GCA_030340665.1. NCBI lineage: Eukaryota > Metazoa > Chordata > Actinopteri > Osmeriformes > Salangidae > Neosalanx > Neosalanx taihuensis. The sequence continues at coordinate 6,130,079 of CM059298.1, forward strand.
TGTGTGTGTGTGTGTGTGTGTGTGTGTGCACGTACACGTGTGAGATGGCTTTTGCGAGTATGAGAGAGTGTGGGTATGTTTCGGATTGCGAACCTTCGCTTGACGCTCACAGCATCAGTCAGCGCATTGATTTCCCATTGGTCGATGTCAGTTGAGGTTACAAAATGCGACGGCGAGTTAAAATGTCTTCTTTCTTCGCGTGTGACGGTAGTGACCGAAAAAAAAGGATCCAAAAAGAATGGATCCAAAAAGATTTAGGCCACGCTGCAAACATCACCACGAGACAGCAAAGAAGATACAGCAAAGTGGCTGGTTGTCAGGATCTGGAATGAAGTGTCCAGCTAGGCCGGTCTGGCAGAGGCTGAGGGAGTCCAGAGGGCTGGAGGCTTGCCGTGTGTTATACGAAAGGGCCATGTGGACAGCCCCAAGACAGGGCTCATCTCCGGGGGCCAGTGTAGTTGTTTTTCTCCATCATCTTCTCCCATGGTGCAGAGGGCTTGCTGGCCATGGCCTTGGAGATAGTCCCTTGACAGCCTGACATGACACTCTCTCATCTTCTCCTTTCTTCTCCAGTCTTTCATCACGCACACTCTCTCCCCTGAACCCAGCGGTCACCACTTGGGGGCCTCAAACTTAAGACAAGACAGATCCAGAAGAAGACAGAGAGACGAAGAGAGAGGCTGACAGACTGAAAACACATGGAATACTGCCGAATACTTGCAGGATGTGGCTTTTTACAACGTGACTTTCTGTCCAGAGCTTGGAGGTGCGAGGATGCCGTCACTGACACCCTTCTCAAGATATTACACCATCCTTCAGCCCCTCGTGACACAGAGATCCACCTCTAAACAGCCTCTCCTCCTCTCCTGGAAGAGCTGGAAGAATAGGCCGGAGCCTGATAGCTGTGTTTAGACGTTGATAGAAGACAGATAGTGGAATGGGCGTGCGGGGAGACATGCTGTAATCAGGCAGAGGAAGGGATGATGTCAGTCACAACACCATCTGTCTCCCTAGCAGAGAGGAGAGGAGGCCAGGACAGAGGGATCCAACATGTCTGACCAGCAGAATCAATCTCATGCGCGTAACCGCCCTCCCTCTCTTCCTCCAACTCTTCCTCCCTCTGTCTCTCTCTGTCTCCCTCTGTCTCCCTCCCTTCCACCCTCTTGCTCTGCTGATGTCATCAGTCATTCAGGTTTATCATCCTGTCTGTCCACCTTGACCTCCTTCTCGCTTTGTCATTGTCACAGTCTCGTCTGGAAAGTGGGCGTCGATAACCAGGAAGTTACCAAACAGATCGGATGTAACGGGTGTTTGATGCCCCTCTGAAAATGACAGCAGTGAAAAGCATGAAAAAGAACACTTTTTAGTGAAACCACACAATGTATTTAACCAGAAGTCGACTCCACGCAGTATTTCAAGGTTGTATAAACAGGTTTGGAATGATTACTTTATGAGTTTGGCATGCCAATATGGCTGCTATCAATGATGCTCAACTCGAGCCAAGCTCAGTGGTTCTGCTTTGTGTTTGTGGCAGGCGACGGTGCCCGTCACCAGTGTGGGCTTCTGACAGGGAGGGTGGTTTCAGACAGGTGTTTCCTTCTTGGCCCTCACAGGGGCCTCTTCTGCCAGCGCCACTTCAAGGCCCCCAGTGAAGAGAGACCGAGCGTGGATCATCAACGTCTCACATCACACGAGGTGGAGCCGTCAACTCCATATCCCCACTGATATGTCAAACAGCTTCAAGCTCTTAACTGTTTACTTATTTATCCATATCTGTTTGTTTGCATATTTCATATTGCCTACATTTCTTCGTTTTGGGTTTCTGACTATAGAGCAGAAATACATTTGTGTCTCTAGCCTTGGAAAGAGGGTATTTCTGAAATTAACACAGACGACCTTAAAGGTTATGCATATTTTTTTCTGTCCTAATTCTTTGAATAATTACGTTTTGGATTTGTGGGTTGAGTGGAAAGGTCTCTGGTGTTAAAGAGTTCTGATTTGGCTTGCTCCTGTTGACTTTGCGGTACAGTTAATCATTAGAACCCTTCCCAACGGATAATGATGAAAACTCAGGCGCTCATTTATTTATTGTCTAGAGAATGGTGACAATCGCAAGAGATAATCCATCAGTTCATGGTGCATCCTGTTCACATCTGTCAATACTTGCACGCCTTCTCTCCAAGAAAAATATCCAAACGGACGCTTGACAAGTTTGTTCTTTCCTACCGCTCACCTACTTTTCAAACTCCCCACAATCTCTCTCTTCCACTTTCTCTCCTTTCCCCTTTCCACACATCAAAAGAGCTTGACGGTTTGACAGGAGGGGCCCGGAAACTTGCCGCCTCCCACCAGACCCTCCCAAGTCTCTGCTCCCTCACTGAACTGTTATCTGCCCCATTTCTGGGCTTTTCCATGGCAACAAGCAAGTCGGCAAACTTGTAAGAGTCGGTGTGCAAATGTACGGGCTAGGGTCTCCAGTGGAAGCAGTAACTCGTCTCAGACAGCTGTCTAATGGAAGACAGATGGGGGAGGAAGGAATCTGAAAAGTTTGGTGGAGTTGTTCTACTGTGTTTGTAAGGAAAGCATTTATACACAGTTGATACATTTTGTATTGATCCAGGTTGTGATCAAAAAGAACCATGACCATGCGTGTGCCAGGGGCTTGACGGCTAAAACAAGAACCTCGCAAGGTCTCTCCGAGTCGTGGAAAGAAGCAACTTCAGGTGTCGGACCTGAGAGATGTGCTGTTTGATTTCCTGTGGCGGTGCAACCCAACCTGCTCGCTAGTAGCTGATCCACTGAGTGACTGACTGCCAAATCCTATCCATTCACATTTGAGAGGACCCCTCAGTGGAAGTAACCCAAATCTCAGTCTATTTTAAGGTCAATGTCATACATACGACTGTGGAGAGACACTCCTGTCTATATCTTCTCAGTCTCCTCAACATGCATCAAGGCAGCCTAGCCTCAGACCCAAGGAAAGCAGAGAAGCACCATTATAGTCTTCCTGGTTGGAATGTCTTCATACTCCTTAGCGTCCCATACACAGGCTCCTCACATGCAGTGACAAGGGGACTTTAAAGTTGGGTTACATTTGTGTCCTCAGCTGGATTACTCTAGAATCCCTACGGTTTAAACCAGTCACACTCTACGACACCAACCAAGACACTTTCATTTGCAGCGTTTATTAAAGGAGCTCCGGAGACTGCGGCGGCAAGTCAAGCGATTTGAAGAAACAAAACGAGGGAGAGAAGAGGAGAGAGGAGCAAACGGGGCCTCTCTTTTTTAAAAAGTTTCAATCCGAGGGCTTTTAGAGAGTCTTTGTCCGTTTATGAAGAAGCTACTAACATGTCTCTGGGACATGAGGGGCTCCAAGGAATGAGATGGCAGACAGCAGGAGACAAGCTGCACGTTGTGATAACCATTACTGTCTGATATGGCTTCCGAAGTACCAAGGTTCCTATTCAGATGCTCTTCCCCTCAAACTACCAGCCCCCTCTCCTCCACCACACCACACCCCTCCAGACTCCCATTCTCCCCCCGCCTCGTCCAGCAGCACTCTGTTGTCCTCCCATCCCTATGCTCGGAGTGGCTGGGAGCCCAGGAATTCCAGACCATTCTTTAGAGATATCCACACGCTTTCTTCCTGATCCCAGTCCTTGGTGCTGCTATTTCGGTGAGCCTGCCTTTTTGAAGTCAGTGCCAGGGTGCTCCTGGCCCAGCCATCCACAGACCAGGCCTGACTCTTTCCACGGGGGGGAGGGGAGGTTTAAGGATGGGGCATCTGGAGCCGCCTCTGTGAGCTACCCTGCCTCAGACTGAGTTGGCTGACATCAAGTAAACAGCCAACTAAAGCTCTACTCAGTCCCAAACCTCCCTCTCCTCTTGCCCTGAGCGAGAGGTTGATATGGGCACACGGATGGGGATGGTGTGGGTGGTGGTGTGGGGGGTGGTGTGGGGATGGCATGGCAAAGCCCGCCTCAGTGGCCTGATCCCCTGGGGGCCAGACTGAGAGATCCTGTTTCCATGAAGCGCTCGGGTTGGCATGGCACCGTAACCGTGACACCATCTTTAGCTGGGAGTCTTGTCAGTCAGTCATGGTCTGCAGCTCATGTGGTCATGCAAGGCCTCCCTCTGTCTCAACTCTCCCCAGACTGTCAGTCCTGTCTCTAGACTCCCACACCACCACACCCTCAACTGGATCTGCTCTTCTCGGCTCTCTCTGCTGTGATCCAGGGCTGGCAGGGCTCAGCTGGAGATACCACTGGCGTGTCAGTGGTCGTTGCCTGCAGGTGAGGCCTGCTGGTTGGGTGATAATGCTGCCTGCTGCTGCATCCCCACAGGCTGAAGCTGGCCCTGTGATCAAGTTGACCAAAACGCCCTTGACGAAATACAACTCACCTTAAACTAAAACATCGCTGGAGTAAAAAAACTAACAGTTAAAATGAATTGTGTGGTTTATGAACTGTGCGGTAATTCCCTGATAAGCTAAAGGAGACCCACCTGTTGCCTCAGCAGGAAGCTCTACTGGTTCTTACACATAGTTCTGTTTCTGGGAAGTCTAACTTACTTTCTGGTACACAAGGTCCAGGGGCCTGTGCCTTCTGTACGCTCAGTCTCTGGTGGCCTCAGACCTCTTCGAGGTGTGGTTAACGCAGCTCTGTCCTGGAGTCTCTGGAGTCTCTGGAGTCTGTGGAGCTGTGGATGTGTTGTGACAGGGCTGAAATGTGAGGAAGAGAAGCTTTCGTCACACGTCACCTCTACCAGATGAAAAGACCCTGAAAGCAGCCATTCTGACGCCTGCCTCTTGACAGAAAGTGTTTGACAGTAGTGGCAGGTGGTTGACCCCCCCTCTAGCCATCCCTCTCTCTCTCTCTCTCTCTCTCTCTCTCTCTCTCTTTCTTTCTCTCTCTTTCTCTCTCTCTTTCTTTCTCTCTCTCTCTCTTTCTCTCTCTTTCTATCTTTCTTTCTCTCTCTTTCTCTCTTTCTTTCTCTATCTTTCTCTCTCACACAGGCACATTCTCCCTTCACACTCTTTCTCTCACAGTCTCTCGCACTGTCTCTCCATCTTTCTCTCTCTCCCCTTGCCTCTCTTTCACTTTATTTTACTGCTCCTCCCTTTCTCACGTACTAAGCTCTCCTGTCGCACGAGGGGCTGTTATTGACCCAGTAGCCTCTGGTCCAGCCTGATGGTTCAGCGCCACATAGGCCATTGTTTGTTTATTCACTTTGCTGTTTTCTTTGACCCCTTGCTCAGTGGAGTGGAAGACGGTCCGAGGACATTGCTTGTGTTCTGAACTCTGGGGCCAGAGAGTGCAGTCTAGCATGCAGGTTCATGTGTGTACTTGTTACTGTAGAGGTCAGAGCCCCAAGCCACAGAGCAATATCAGCACTGGCTTAGGAGTCAGTTATTGTCAATGTCAGGGTGACATGACGACTAAACTACGTATGGATTACTGTTCAAATCGTCATCAAGGATGGGGTTTATGACTTAAAGCCAGGGCTGTAGGACCCTAGTCAGGGTGAAGCTAGCAGCTGCTCTTCTGAACTAGACCGCAGCAGTTGAATCTTTTACAACCTTGATGCACGTCTCCATTTTTACAGCAGACAGTGTTCCATGTATTCCTCTCCTTTAACAATGCTGAAATGTCAGCAGCTCTGAATTAAACATCCCTCTCCTCTGACTGGAACAATATTCCTGTTTTTCCCCCTTCGTCACTCCTCGTTTATCAGTGTTGATCAAACCTTTGACTCCAGATGGACCTGTCGATGGAAGGAACGCAGGATTGTGTTGTGTGATTTCACTGACGTACCACATGAGTATTTTTCCTTTCTCTTTTATGATCTCCTGTCCCGGACTCCCACTGCTGGCTATGCAAGATGGTCAAAAACTTGAAGACGGGGCATTTAGAGAAGGGGTTGGGGGGGGGGATATTTTATTAATGGGAGCTATTAATATTCGAACGCAGTGGGGCCACGGTGTGTTTCTTTTTACAGAGGCATAATGAATAACTGAGCACCTCCACGGAACCCGATTCCTCCACATGAATATTCAGACCTATATGGAGCTGAGGGGGCCAATGGGGGCCTCGTCTCTGAGCTGAGGAAGGACAAACCTACCACCGCTCTCTTTGTCTTTCTCACACTCCTTTCCCTTCTTTTACACTTTCTTTTATTCTTTCCCCCCGCCCCCCCTCCCTGTCACACACACACGCGCACTCATATACTCTTTCTCTCGCCTTCCTCTCTATTTTTCTCTCCTCCTCTCTGTCCTTCCTTCCTTTTCTCTGCACGTGACAGAAGGCTGCCCTGCCTGTCCAGGGGCCAGAGTTTATGGATCTGATGGTGGGCTCTCTAGATGAGTCTCTATGGAGGCTGCTTTGATTGATTACAGCATTGTAGGTTTGTGTGGGTTTTTTAATTGATTGATTAATTGAGGGCCTTTGCTGAGGTGTGATTGATTATCAGCTGCTAGAAGCTAGGGTCCGTCTCTGAGGCACACAGGGTGAGAGGTAAGCCCTTGTGTTCTCTGAATAGCCATTTAAGTTTTTTTATTTAGAAAATAATTTTCCTCCTCTCCTCCTCCTCTTTTCTTCATTCCACTTTCCTCCTCTCCTCCACAGTGGTTCATTGTCCTTGCCATGGCAAGCTCCATGCTAGTGTGTGTTTGTGTGTATCCATCTGGATACTGCACCAACGAAATAGGCCTACGACATTCAGCAGATTTGACAAAGAGTTCTTTACAGACTGTACTGTGGTAATCTCCCACAATGGTGTTGAATGGAGAGAGATGAGGGTGAGTTCACCTACAGAGAGCAGAGCAACAAAGAGTGGCTGCAGATGAAGGAACAGAGTTGATACACGTGAGGAAAAGGGAAGAAACACTGGCAAACAGAGCGGCTGGCACATGCACAACATGCAGACCAGGGATGTACTCATGACGGAAGCCAGAAACGACTTGAAAAGCAAGGAAGGAAGGAATAAACAAAGGAAGTAACAAAAAGAAAGAAAGAGAAAGAATGAAAGGAGGAAGCCTGGTAGAGTTTGCCTCCCTGGTGGTCTCTAGTAGAAGACCTGTGGGTAGCGTTCCCTCCCCTCTATGCCTCTATTAGAGACAGAAGCCAGAGGATTACTGCCAGGGCCAAGGCTAATGACTGTCACGGCCACAGAAATCCGATTTACCGAAGCCGCGGCAGAGAGGCATGAAGCTGGGGTCTCTCACACAAAAGAAGCATCCGAAGAAGATCCTTATTAAAACCCAGATCCCTCTGTGTTCTAAGCACTGTTGTAGTGTAGGGGACGCACAAGGTGCATGAGATCCAAGTAATGTATATCTGCTTGATTTAGTGCTCATTCCACTTTTCAAGTCTACAGTTCTTTGGAGTTTGAGGGAAACTTGGGACGTTAAAAAAAGCTTTCAGATATACACTGTAGGGGACAGATGTAGGGCCTTTTTTTACATGATCTGAAGCACAAGTGTCAAGCGTGAAGCGCAAGTAACTTTTGCGGGCGGGACTCGGACAATGTTGCTTATATCAATGTTGCTTATATACAATTACATTTGCGTCCATCGCAAAGCTAAAATGGGTTTGTCTAAAGTGGTTAAATTAGTCCTAGGTGTGGTTCGGGAGTAACCAGCCTTTTCCATCTAAACTAGTTCTGATATCTGGTGAGATTTCAGTCGCTGTTTGTCTCAAAGACAGATGTTATCTTTGGTAACTGGCTGGTCTACTAATATCAGGGCACCATGCTGCACTGACTGGTGTGCTCACACCTTTACTGCATTCTTAGTCACAGTGAATCACTGAAACACTCAGTAACTGACATATGTCTGGAGCAGGAGACAGAATCACTCAAGTGCACCAAAACACAGGCGGGCAAGAAAGGGACAGCACAGCCACACACTCCATACAGACCCTCCACATCCATTGCAGTCTGCTGACATCCGGATACAGGTCACATGATTCCTCAGGCTTAAAGACTGAGGGCCAAGGCTCTTTTTGTGCCTCCCCTCCCTCATTCTACTGCACTGCAGCAATCCCTTGTCAATGTCTCAGCCCCCCTGACACCCGCTACCCCAAATCACTCACTAGTCATTTTATCACTCGCTTTCACACTTATTAATGAAGATGTCACTTTGAACGTTTATAACTCCCTGTATTTTTGTCCCCCAAATCTAGTACAGTATCTAACTTCATACTGAAGTGTCTTGCAGAAAATACACGTTGAATTGTGGCCAAGATTGTCACTATGGATGATGAAATCTTGTTTTTTTTCATCAATAAAAAGGTTACGTTATTGTTAAACTAAATAAATAATACTAACTTTTCTTTTTCATTTCCCGGTAGATTTCATGATTGTTCACAGATACTGTAAGAAATCAGTAAGCAAGGGAAAGGCAAACCTTAGAGGAAAAGCATCTTCGTATCATGGTAAGGCCACTATGCAGACTGGGCCTGTCTCTCTCCCAGTGTCTCTTTATATTCCTGAAGACCAGGCGACAAGAGACACTCCAGGATGGTGACATTTAAGATTATCTGATTGTAGGAATTTATTATCTGTCTGTCACCACCTCAGTATCTTTCTTTTCATCCGCCACACTTTCTCACCTCCCCCCACCCCACCCCCACCCTCCCGCACCACCACCACCACCTCTGTTGCTGTCAGGTTTCTGTAACAAACGCACAGCCACGCGCACGCACACACCTGGGCATCGATTCGGTTGGCTCAGCGCATACAGGGCGAGAGAGAGCACTCATGGAGAAGTTTGTACAATTGATCTCTGGGGGGAATGAGATGCAGGACCAGCTCTCATCCTTCTCTGTCTCTCTCCCTCTCTCTCCCCGTCTTTCTCTATCCCTCTTTCTCTCTCTTTCTCTCCCTCTTTCTTTCTCTTTCTCTCCTCTCTCTATCTCTCTCCCTCTCTCTCCTCTCTCTATCTCTCTCCTCTCTCTATCTCTATCTCTCTATCTCTCCCTCTCTCTATCTCTCCCTCTCTCTTTCTCCTCCGGATGAACACACATTTTCTGCATCAGAGTGGAAAGCTAGAAGAGGCAGGAGAAGTCAGGGCTTTGCTGTTCTGTGTCCCTGGGTACGGCACCTCAAGTGAGGAATCTCAAGGAAAAAAAAACACAAAAAAGTATTTAATCCCAGGAGGAAGTGGCTTGGTTGACTTGGCAATGGACTTAAGGATGTAAGACAATGTGTGTCGGCTTGTAGATTTGTGCAACACTGCTTCCTCTAAGGGAATAGTTTTGAACAGAACCCAAGAAGGGAAAACTGGGAATACAAGTTTGCTTTTCATGCGTCCCAGGGTTCTGAACGAACCGTGCCAATGAAGAGACGCCAGGACTCACATGTCCACAGGCACGTCTTTCCCGATAAGCACACTCAGTTAAACATGGCTTATACATGAACAGGATCATGTGGTCTTTCTGAGATATTTCTTGTATTGTTTTTTATTTCATTAAGGAGATGCGGCTAGCTGCGAGAAGATAATCGTCTAGTCCGTTTGAAATCTTTCTTCTCCATTGGCATTGGAAAGTCTGGTAAAGCATTAAATGGGGGGGGGGGGGATAAAACGGACTAAATCTGCACAGCCTGTCAGCTTGGAGAGAGGGAAACAGGAGGGAGAGACTCACAGGAAGGAGACTGCAAATGAGGCTTGTTTCAATAAGTGGATCAATGAAGATGCAGGAAAAGATGTTGTGTGTGTCAATGATAGGCGTGTCTGTGCAAACACAGGGAGGAGGGTCTGGGGTATGTTTAGAAGAGGCGGGTGAGAATGGAGATGGAGAGAGGGGAGGGAGAAAATCTGAAGAAAAACAGGTAGGGAGAGAGTGGCTTTTCCAAGGAAATAAGAAACATATCCAACCCTTAAAACAAGGTTAACGTTTAGGCAGGTCATTAGAACTCAGGGCACTTTCAAATGATTCATTTAAATACGAACGTTCGCCCGCTAGGGGATTTTTGATGATTTCAATGAGTCAGTGTTGTGTTTTGTGACTGATCGGTCTTGTCTTCCAATCACTGAGCATGTTTTTCTTACTTGTTTTCCACACATCTATTGTCATACTTCATATTCCAGCCCTCTCGTTGTGACACACATGAATAGATTGTGATGGGATGTATTTTTAGGCTACTGCCCTTTCTGGAAGTCGGTTTTCCTCTTGCCAGGCCCATGACTGGGACGTGATGATCAGAGACGGGCCTTCAGCAGTCATCCAGATCACACAGACTTGTGGGAGATGCACTTTTCACCAGTTTTCACTGCAAGCCCATTTATTGCACACCATGTCAACAAGGAAAACTAGACAGAACCGGTTCATGGCAGCTGGAAGGCTGTTACCTGTCCTGCCCATCATCCTTTTACACACTCCAAATGTTTTACATAAAATATCAACAAAGCAACTTAGGTAACGTTCCGTTAACATTACTGTGTTAGTATTCTCCTCCATTTTGTTTGTGGTCTGTCATAAATAGGAAACATTTAAATTCATACTCTTACTGATTTTATTACATTTTCATAAAAACATGCACAGAGACAGATCCATAGATCATTTGACATAATTTGCGCAGATGATCATCCATCCTTCTAATGATTCTCTGGATGTGAATGTTTCTGAAACATTCCTCCCTCATCTCCTGAACGGATTCAGTTCCCCACTGTACTGCCTCTGTTGCAGGGTGGCTTGTTAGGGGTCAGAGGTCATTGACAGCCCTCTGACCTGGCTTACCCATCCCGATTCTGCTTGAATTAGCCACCGCTGGTCCTTCAGACGGGATCTGCTGCTGGCTTACTGTAGACACAGTGAAAGGCAAGGGGCTTTAAGACCAAAGGATTTCTGTCACCTGTTTTGGCACCCATTTTGTCTGGTATTATGGAGGTTGAGGCAGGTGTAGACAACATGCTGGGGGAATGATAATGACCCCCCCCCCCCCCCCCCCCCCCCCCCGCCCCCATAAGAAAATCTGCAAACTGAAAACATCCAGACAGCTATTTCTTGATAGCTGTCACAGCACATTACTTCGAGGCTCCCATTGTGACATGTTAACACTGACAATAAGACAGATTAGTTGCCACAGAGGCGTTTTTTTTTTTTTTTTTTTGACCCCCTGTGGCAGGAGGGAGGAGCGTGGGCGGGCTGGATCGCTGCGGTGTTTCGTGTATCGCCTTGTCTTGCGTTAAAAATATCCCCCCCACCCCCCTTCGAAAGCCGACATGGTGCTATCATGGCATGTCATCGGAGAGATCGGCTCTCCAGTGAGACTCGACTGCAGCCTTCCCTCCTCCACTACACAGCGTGTTTGTCCCCATCACAGCCTCGGTGTCTCTCGCCCCTTCCTCCTCGCCCCGCATGCTGAGCTGTCTGCGGAACGCCGCGAAGCAACATGGCTTCGATCATGCTCTGCAATGCCACTGGTGTTAGAGATGTCTTGAGCACATACCTGTTTGTGAAATTGTAATAAAAAAGTATTCTTTTTTAAGAAGAAGAAAAGAATTGGAGGTGTTTTTTTTTACACGCGGGTGGTTTGATGCCTGTTTTTAAAAGTTTGTAGTGTGCGCTCCCTCCCAGCCCCCCCCCCTGTCCTCTTCCTCTTAGGGTGCACTTGAACAGGTCACGCAAGCTCATCCATCTTCTTTTAATCCCCAATTACTCTGTCTCTGTTTCTGCGTCTGTGTGTAAATCGAGGAGGGGGCTGAGAGAGAGAGAGAGAGAGAGAGGGGGGCGGCTGAGGCTTGATGGATCTTACTAGAGGTGTTGCATTGATAATCGGTAAAGGCTCTGGGCGAGAGCAATAGACGTTGAGTGGAGAGGGGAAGGAGAGAGAGAGCGAGAGAGAGAGAGAGAGAGAGAGAGAGAAAGAAAGAAAGAAAGAGACGTCCCTATTAACGTACTGCAAGGTGCCCTTGAGAGAAGGGGCGAGAGATAGATGGAGGAAAAAGAGAGCCTTTGAGAGAGCAACAAGAGAATGTTGAGGCTTCACCAGAGGAGCGGCCATGTCGCTTTAGCTTATCTCCGCCAGTGCGTCTGACTGACCGGAGTGGTCGTTTTTATATCTGGGGACTGAGTGAATCTCCATGTTTACCAGGGATAAACGTTTCCTCTCCTCCTCTCCTCTTCCTTTCCCTGGCCTCTCACTGAGATCCAGGTCTGAGAAGTGCAGAGGTCTTTTCATAATTAATGGCTCCTTCTGTATCTTCCACTTGGCCTATTTGGTTACAGTGACCATACAAGGCGTGTGACTTTCCCCATGATCTGACTTGAGGGTGAGGGATGTGAATGTGTAGGACGTTAAACCATTTTTAGGAACTCATTTCAGTTCAATTGCTTTCCTACAGGTCCACTATTGCACATTCGAGATGCATGCCATGTCATTGTAACTTGTTTAATTGAATGCTCTTGTGGCTCTTACCTTTGGCACTTGTTTTGTTTCACTCGACGTATGTTTCATACTCTGACAACCCGCAATGTTTGGGGACTATCACGTTGTTATGATCAGTAACGATGCTCTTTTGTAAAGCTCTCTCGCTTTGGATAAAAGCGTCTGCTAAATGAATAAGTGTAAAAGCCATGAGCACAATTCGAATCATTGAATCAATGATGAAATGAATTTGGCTGAGAGCTTTTCAACGCTGTGACGTACCTCTGTCTGCCCCCTCTCACCTGCCTGCCCCCTCCCTGTCCCGGGCCCTCACCCTGGCCTAATCAGGACTGGGGACAGAGGGGGGGCCTGGCTGGCTGGATAAGCTGAGGGTTGCTGGCCTGCTGGGTCGGTCTCCGCAGAGCTGTCACTGCCCTGGGTTATGCCTCATTAGGTGCAATGAGGAGAGGCCATTTTGACAGGGGAAGGGCTGCCTGCATGGAGGTGAGAGAAAGTCGGTCCACCTCCCTAATTGGATCATCTACGCACTCCTGGGTGTTTGGGGCTGTGAGCAGACAGGAGGGAAGAGGTGGATAGTAAGGTGGGAGAAGTGACAGAAAAGAGAGAGCAAGAGAGAGGAGGAAGGTGAGAGACAAAGGTGAGGGGACCGGTGACAAACAGAGAGAAGAGAGAGCTAAAGAGAGGTAAGGAGTGTGAGAGAATGGTTCCAAGTCCTGGAGGTGAACAGATGTTGTGTGGATCAGCTGGGCGGTCTGCAGGGATGTCGGTGACCCCCAGTACGCACAAAGGACGGGGGCTTGGAAGAAGGTAGGGGGAGTGCTGTCGTCATGGGGTTTAGGGACCATTTGACCTCTCTGCCCCTTTCAACACTTCCTTTCAGATTCAGATTCGGAGTCCCATATGGAGAAGCAGCTCTGTGAGGGCCCTGCCTGTGTTGCCTGCCTGGCTGAGCTGGGGATGCACAGGGGGGAAAGAGAGGGCGAAGGGGGACAGGGTAGTCGGGCTGGTGCTGGAGGTGTTATTCCCGGTTCAATGGCCTGCACGGCAGAGAGATGCAGGCAGGCAGGCAAGGAGCTGGGCTGCGCTGGGTCTGGGGAGTCACTGCAGTAAAGGAGACAGCGGAGGACACCGCATGCAGAACAGCTTGTGCTTTACCCGCCGTCAGCTGGCACACTGACGGAATGCAATCAGAGAGACAGCCTTGCAGAGGCACAATCTGGGAGCGCTGTTTGTGTGTCTGTGTGTGTGTGTCAAACAGATTAAAGCACATGATTTAAGCAGTATGAACTGGAAAAAAATAGATCCCATTAAGATTTAATTTTTTCTTATCAATATTTCAGAGGAATGTTCATAAAAAAGGCATGCCATGTTATATGTCAACTTAGGATAAAATGCCATTCTCTTGGCCTTATTGTCAAAGGCCTCCATTAGAGGGTCACAACAGGACACAACAACTAGGGAAAATCAAATGTGTTTTGATCCTTGCTGTCCTCATCGATGACATCACCAAGAAACCGTGACATCACACATCAGAAGCTCCAGCAGTTTTGAAATCATCATGATGATGCGCCTCTTAGCTAAGTGGGCGTTCTTTACGCTCCCTTTTCATCTTACCTTCAGCCCCCCTGCAGAGCTGACACGCAGGGCTCTGTGTTCTGTTTGGAGGGCTTGATAACGTCTGGCACAAACTGATCATTGTCACCCCCCCCACACACAACCCTCCCCTTACACTTCAAAGCTTTAGGGAACTCTGCATGTTTAAACAACAGTGTCATGCCGCTAAATAGTTCAGGATTTCATGACAAGGGAAGACTCATTCCATTAGAAGAACTGGAACACAGAGAGGAGTCATTAGGCAAAGTGTTTTTGTCCCTCAAAGCATCACTCTCGTCTTTGATACAATGATTCTAATTAGAGGATGATAAAGGAGGCAGAGGCAGGGCCACTTCAATATCTATTTAAGTCAATTAATGGGCCTTGTGACATTTGTGTGAAGTTGATAGGGACTCAGGGGTGGCTGCAAATGCCGGCAGATGAAAAAGCGTGGGAGTGCCAGACCATTGATCCCTTTCATTGATTAGGATCTGGTGGGCCCTTTTGATGCTTTTACAAGTTGCCCATTAATTTGAACTACGTAAGCGTGAGCGATAGCCTGCCTGCAGCTTGGCTGTGTGCGTGCGCGTGCCTCGTGTGTGCAGGCGGGTCTGTGCGTGCACGTGTGTGTGTGCGGAATGTGGGCTTGTTTTTTGTGGGAGTCAGAGGTGGGTGATGTGACTGGAAGGCAGGCGAGGCGCCCCCCCTGCTTTGACACGAACGCTGCGACACCCTGCTTCGCAAATGTCACTCCCATCCAATTAGATGGTCCAATGATGGCGTAGCCCACAAGGGAATCCCTCCAATAAAGTTTCTGTTTATTGGATTTGTTTGCTCTCTTTTCCCGCACAGGAAACTGTTGAGAGACCAGAAGTGGATCCAGTACGTCACGTATATATCAAGAGACAGATGGACCTCAGAGCCATATAGTTTCATACTTTTGTTTGGTTCTCAGAGGTTATGTCTGTGCATATTACTCATAGTTTAGCTTTCTTACCCACCTACACACTCTATATATACTGTAATGTCAGTCTGTTCCAAACACTCATCATTCAGATTATCTGGTGCAGGGATATGTTGTGGTTTGAGTTGCACAAACAATGTTATCAAACAGTGATTTATATCCAACCTGACAATTGCACTCTGTAACCAGATAAGCAGTTCGTATTTTTGGAAGCATGCACACTTTCTGAACTTAAGCAAGCGTAGCTGGGCGCACTATTATCAGTTCTCAGTTCAGTTGAGCCAAGGATATTGATTAGGAACTTAGATCTGTTTTGATTTCCATAGCCTGTTACCAGAAAATGCATGTCAATAATGGGATTGAAACCAACTAACTACAATGAGGCTGACACAATGTTCGAACTGCATGCATTTGAATGCTGTATGGAAATGCGGGGGCATGTGTTGTAGGTTCAGCTAGAACAGCAAAGCTGAAAAACTGCCTTTAGTGCTATTGATAATAGATTGATAAAAGATTTATTACGTGAACCATGTCCTCATTTACATTTTTCATTTGCCATGTCTCCCTCTAACTATCTGCCATAGCTAAAGTTAGTTGAAAGTAAGATTGCGTACGGTCTGTGTTTGTTGCTAGGGGAAACAGCTGTCGCTGTATTGTTCCTCAGAATCATATTAGATTCATTTCTAATAAAGATTCTAGACTCCTCCTACTTCCTGCGGGTCTTCCTGCTCACGTGACTCTTCCAGTGTTCAACTTAGGCTTGTCTGACTTGCCATTGGTGGCCATTATCGGTGGCCTACTGGGGAGGTTAACCAGTACAATAATGCCTTGTTCAACTCATTTGACATGTTTACTAATGAAGCATTTACTTAAAATACCAAAGAACAAAGAAAGATCTCTGTTCTGACGAACACTTGAGATACTTTAGATCTGAGAGTCTGAAATCAGCTGCTATAACGCCCATACAGGGATGCGTGCCAAGACCTTGGTGGTGGCA
This sequence comes from Neosalanx taihuensis, assembly GCA_030340665.1. NCBI lineage: Eukaryota > Metazoa > Chordata > Actinopteri > Osmeriformes > Salangidae > Neosalanx > Neosalanx taihuensis. The sequence continues at coordinate 6,146,020 of CM059298.1, forward strand.
GAAATGTGATCATTAATATCTTCATCGTTAGTACACAGTTGCTATTTGAGCAGGTCATGTTTAGTTCGTTCTTCTCTGCCTCCAGCATCTGCTCTCCCTTAGCTGAGCCGGGTCAGGTTTCGAATGCATGGCAGATAGAAGGAAGACATCAGGCACATTCCTACGTAATCACAAGCAAATCCACCCCACATTTGGAAAAACGTTAATTAAGACAAACTCACAAAGCGGTTACTGGGATTGATTACGCCAATCCGACACCTCAAGAATGAAGGAGTTGAGGGAAATGTGCTCCCTCCATCACAGGTGTCAGAGAAGACAGGCTCTTAATGAGCCATCACACTAAGAATAATATATGCCATGGCTTTGAATGCAGTTTGCACAATGTACGCGATATACATATGTTCTCAATGTATCATGTCCTTTTTCAGTGACAGAAGAATGTATATTTCACCCACTTACTAAAGTCCTTATTTAAAAATGTCTTTATCCCTTTGGGTTGAGATGCACAGGAAAAAAACTAACAACGCAACACAAAAATTCCTGGTGCAAGCCTAGGGTATTTCAATACAACACTTTAGTACTAAAGTGCAAAGCAGACACACATTTGTAATATTTTCATTGGCAGACATGGAGCACACTTCCCCAATGCTAAGAAACACACAAACACCCTTAGATTGCTAATCTGGTGCTTTCACTGTAAACCCGCGCAATTTACAACACCTGTTAGAGGAGTGTTGTGATTGAGGATAGAATTAGTGCTAATCTGCACCTCCATATATAAATGTTCACAAACTCATCAACTGTTGACTTTTAGAAAAACACACACACACACATCTACCACAGGCCAAAGAGGTCTTCCCAAAGTGGGATTAACTGACAAATTTAAAGAATCTCTCAATTACACTAAGAATGTAGTATGTACAGGACCCTGTGGGGATATTGGATTATTATATTATTATATATTATATTGGATGTTGGATTACACAATTAGTCACTGTCAGCAGTTGGAACATTTAATTTGTTTTACTGTTGTCAGTTTTTAGAGAAATTGATTTTGTTTTTAAACGTGTGGGAAATCTAAACTTTATTGACACATTGTTCTGCAGTATGTGGTTGAATAAAAATGGACAAACTAAGGTAATTTACAGTACTAGAAAGTTCTTAATGTTTTTATACACTTGACGTTATACACTTGAAGTTATTATTTTGAATGTATTGACATTTCAATCAAGTCTTACCCTATGTAGATACGTACTGTGAATTTCATTTGCGTATGTTCTGCAGATTCTGCGAGGAACAGATGTTTCAGAGGATGAGAGACTGGAAAGCGGTATTAACAGTTCTATACCATTTAATTATTCTACAGACGAAACAGAGCATAATTATATAGTGATGCATTCTAAAGCAGTCCTATGTCCACTCGAGGATACTGTACCTGTAGTAGGGCACGGTTTTGTGATTTAGGTTGAAAGAGCACTCTG